>NTHP01000059.1:796296-829145 GCA_003416845.1 Oplegnathus fasciatus
AAAAAAAAAAAAAGAGAACCTATGACATTGTTGATCAAAGTGGCATGCATATTTTTCTTCTGATGTTAAATTGTCTTTGAGAGTAACTGTAGAACACTTAAAATTTTACTTTATGGTATGTTGCATATCACAGTGGATCAATTAAAACAAAGGAAAAAACAATAAAAAGTGATGAGTCGATAAAGGGTAGACAGATGAGGAAAGGATGAGTAAAGTGCATTTTACCACTGACCTCAAGTGCAGCGATGGCAACCTGACAGGCCACGGGGTTACCTCCATATGTGGACCCATGTTCCCCAGGCTTGATGGTCAGCATTACCTCATCATCACACAGCACAGCAGATACCTGAGGCAGACAAACGCAGGTCAGTTAAAGCAAAGATAAAACTTGCATAACAACTATGATCTATACTCCTGACCAACAAACAAAACTGGACTCCAAAAGTTCAAAACAAATCTATAATGTGATATGAAGTGTGACTGAACAACAACCAAAATGCTTACAGGGTAAACTCCTCCAGAAAGAGCTTTGCCCAGAATCACCAAATCTGGACGGACTTCCTCGTGGTCCACAGCCAGACGCCGGCCAGTCCTCGCCAAGCCTGTCTGCACCTCATCAGCAATCCACAACACCTGGACAAAACACAGAAGACTTTAGTAGTAATCTCAAAGCCCCTGAAACATATTGGTGTTACGACTGTGGATGACAGTCATCACCCACGGCCCTACATTTTCTTTGTGCTGGCTATTTGATGTCAACATGCATGTCTTTACATCCATAAAACAGCATGGAACAAGCTTCAGGCATGAAAGTTGAAGCAGCTGTTTAGATGAAATGATGCTACTTTTCTACTTTTGTGTTTTTACAACAAACAAACCACACATTAGTTCACTTTGAAGAGGGACAATACTTGTGTTTTCCACACGATCAAAACATTCACACCTATACTGAGGAATCACTAATGACATTTTGTTCATGCTGATCTGTGTGTTTTTTCTAGACTCACGTTGTATTTGGTGCAAAGTTCTCTGACTTTGGTTAGGTAGCCCTGGTCGGGCACCACTACCCCAGCCTCCCCCTGGATGGGCTCCACCATGAAAGCTGCAACATTTGGGTCTTGAAGGGCTTTCTGTAGAAAAGAAGAAAAAGAAAAGACTAGTCAGACATTTTTATCTGTGTCCAAGATAACCCTGTCAATAAATACATGCTACTTCAGTCAATCATTATGCTTACATGGAAAACCAGCAGTTGCCAAGATAACACTTTGTGTGCCAAGACAGCATATTTAGAGGATCTTATGATATGAATACTGTTTTGAACATAAGAACATGATAATGTTGTCAAATAAGGTCAATCTTCAACTGCAAGGCTGGATGAGTGCAAATCTTTCTGCTCATTAAAAAAAAATTAATTTCTAAAGCAGTAGCCTTCATAACAGCTTGTGTATTGTTTGTTTGTCCTCTAGGTTAGTCTTGCCAGGAAAAAACATTGTGAGTGTTATGCAACTTGGCAGAACACTTTGAGGTCATGCATGTTGGATCCTTCCACCAGCACATTAACACCGAATGCAAGTGTGATGAAACTTTTGCTGCCTCTGACATCAGTGTTTCTCTCTACGACCCCAATAACGAAGTCAACCATGTATCTTGCAAATGAAATCAAAACTTGGGCCTTATTGCTTGTAAGTATGTTGTTGTGTATATAAGAGCCCAAAGTTTGGTGTGCAGTGACTGAAACATAAGCTTCCCTCTATACTTTTGGCATTTTACAAAGCACTTTGACAGCTGGGTTGGACCAAAGGTGAAGAAACTTTTCCACACATTAGCTGCTTGTGATGGTATGAAACTCAAAAATGTCATTCCAGTGTGCAGTCTCCCAACTACTGAAACAAATTAAAACAAACATGGTAGACATTGTTCTGTATATCATGAAGATAGTTAGTCAAAACCTTTACCTCCAGTGCAACAGTGTCATTGTATGGAACAAGCTCAAAGCCTGGCATGAAGGGGCCGAACCCTTCATAACTACTGGGGTCCGTGGAACTGGAGATTGCTGCCATGGTGCGGCCCCAGAAGTTTCCATCTAATCAACAAGAGTGAATAAGATAACATATTTATCATGATATCTTTACATGATATCAGACATTTGAAATCTGAGGTCACCTTATCTTATATCTGTCAAGATGATTGGTGCGCATGCATCTTAGGCTATTGTAGTATTATCCAAACTGTAAAGAATCATTGTAGTTACCAAGAGCTGTAGATTTTTTAATGTTCTGAGTTGTATATTTCTAACACCTGAAAATAAAATCTACTTACCTGCAAAAATGATTTTTGCCTTGTTTTTGGGAACCCCCTTTACATTGTAAGCCCACTTGCGGGCAAGCTTGCAGGCAGTCTCACCACCTTCTACACCTGATTTGTAACAAAAGAAATAAATGTCAGCAAATAAAATCATGATAACCTCTGAAGAGGTTTCATACAAGTAGCACTGAGTGTTTCCCTACAGTACCTGTATTCATGGGTAAGACTTTGTCATAGCCAAACATGCTGGTGATGTACTCCTCATAGGCTCCCAGCACATCATTGTAGAAGGCTCTGGAAGTCAGGGTGAGTTTGGAGGCCTGGGTGGTGAGTGCAGCTATGATCTTTGGGTGGCAATGACCCTGGTTTACTGCACTGTAAGCGCTCAGGAAGTCATAATAACGACTGCCTTCCACATCCCACACATAGATACCTGGAGTAAAGAAGAGAACGAAGGTCTTGGAAAGTGTCGGTGATGATTCAGAAGTGATTTTTTTTTTTTTAGAAAAATGAACTCACCCTCGCCCCTCTCCAAGGCCACAGGAAGGGGGTGGTAGTTGTGCGCTCCATACTTCTCCTCACGGGCGTAGATTTCCTCTGAGGTGAGTTGACGATCAGCCCTCAGTTTGGAGGCGGCGGTGGTGGAGGCTGGGCGCGCACCAGAGTGAATGCTGCGACGGAGTACAGGGGCAGCACGGCTCAGGCCACGGCTGAACTGGAGGATCATTCCTGACATGGCGGTATGATGCTATATCCATATGGTAAAGCACAAAAAAATATCAGAGCCAAATTCATTCCTTTGCTCCAAGTAACGCATACAATAACTATAAATCTAACCCTGGTAACCCTGAAATATTTTAACTTCAAGACTACACTTTCTTATTATTATTAATTGAGTTAATTATACCTTTCTAACCCCTAACCCCTCACTATGTGTGTAGGTACTAGAGCTGCAACGATAAGTTGATTTACCAATGTGTTAATTAAAAAAAAAAGGCAACTATTTTGATAATGGCTAAATCATTTCAGGCATTTTTTCAAGCAAAAATGCCAAACATTTGCTGGTTTCAGCTTCTCAAATGTAAGATATGATACTGAATATCAACAACAGCAGGAACACCAACAGACAAGAGGACATTACTGTAGCTCACATGTTGCTAAATGAAAAAAAAACCCCAATATATTTAATACAATCAGTCAATAAATTAAAGCCGACCATGAGTGATGCACCTAAAAACAGGACCAATAAATATGAAATAAAACCTTAAAAATTGACAAATGAAAAATACACACAAGCTGAAACCACATCTTTATGTTGAAAACATGAGTCATATCTCAGGGAACAGGCAGGTATCACAAAGGTTTTTCACAAAAATACCTTCTATATTGTTCTGTGGGGCAGGGGCTGTGTTGGCACCTGTAACCAGTCACCCAACACTCTTCTTAGACTACTAAAAACACATGACAGGGATGACCTTCAAACTGAAGTATAGTTTTAACTCTCCTCCTGGTTCTTTCTTCCAGTCTCCAATTGACCAGGAGTCAAAGCAGTTATAGAACCAGCCTTTTTAATGAATTTGTTAATCCTGTTCCTATCATTGGCAGTGATATGACAGGAACCTGAAAAACTCACTGTAGCTACAAAGTTGGAGCCTAATAAGCCAATACACTGCTATGTGTGAGACTCCATAGAGCACAGGCTTTACAGGTCTGCTGAACAATGCTGCTCTTTCACATTCAACACAATAGAGGAAAAGACCTTCGCCTGTTGGGGGTTAACAAAAGCTAATCCCACAGCAGCATGGCAACTCAACTGTGATGTTCCAGCCTTTTCTATTTGGTTGCAATCAAAGCAGACTTATTTTAAATTACCCTTCACTGTTATCTAGTAATAACATGTAATAACATGTAGCTACTACTTTTCTTGCTGCTGACCATTTACAGAATTCATTGCTACTTTCTAAATATTTAAATATTTACGACAGAGGGTGGTGTGGCACTGAATGGTTGTCAGATGATTCACACCATCTTTCACTTGTGTATTTGGCATTTAGGTTAAATGGCAAGTTGTCTGAGGATGAGCCAGGTTAAATTCTTAAGCCAAACCTACTGTTTCTCAACTGTTGCAGGAGACTGAATATTAACTTACCTAAGGCATTTTAGTTTACACAAATTATATGAAATCGTTTGCAAAATGATAAAAAATGTACAGCAGTTTTGAAAAAAACTGAAAAGACTTGTTGAATGGAAAAAAAAACAATGTAAACACAAGATATCTCGTACTCGGCTCGGGATAATCAATAACCGTGGGCTGTGAATACATACACACAGCAAACAGACAGCACCTGGACTGGGCTACATCAAGGACAGTGGACCCGTGCCACTGTTTCGTGTTACTCAGTCACCATTGAAGCTGCTCTTGAGAGATGATAGGTTGCTCGGGATCTGCCTCCATGGCACACCCACCTACATTACAGCCAGGAGCTAAATAAAGACCGGTAACGTTACCCATCAAATGATGATAGATCTGTGCGAACTACGCAGTTCTCCCAAACCATTTTGTATTATATAATACTATAATTAAAACTCTAAAGCAAAGCGGTGTCAGTGCCTGCTTATATAATACAGTCGACATAAATAAATACACGTTTCTTCTCGCCCAAAGAGTGTGAATGCTTTTAAGATGCTAACCGGACACGAGTGTTAGTACAGGCTAGCTAGCTAATATTAGCACATTCCTACTGACAGTTTCCTCTAGCCACTACATTATAAAGGAAGCGTTTTGGAAAAGAAGAGGTGAGACATGAAGGAAAGTGAAAACAGTACCAGAAAGACGTGAAGCGAAGTTTAAGCCCTCTTGAAATACGAGTGATGCCGGTTCTGTCCGATGGTTGAAGCGGAAGACTTAAATTTAACTGCCGCGAGAAGGGGGTGGCTGTTCGGTACGTGGCCGCGTCAGAGGGCACGCCTCCATGTTGCAACTTCGTCCTGTAATTGCAGCGATCGATCTAAAAGTCGTCCTAAAAGACCGTCATCGGCTGCTACAAATACTCACAAATTAAACTTGAGTTATAAGATGATTTACAATGGCAGATCAATAGATGTATGTGTGGTATTTTTAAAAACAGGAGTACATTTTTTATTTTTTACTTGTAAAAATAAAACTGCAGAATTTCAGTGACTTGCTTTGACTGTAAGGAGCATAAGTACATTTAAATTTGTACGTATAATGTGAATTAAATCAGGGTGCCTCGCATTACGCGCATGCGCTTTGAGGCTACCATTTAGTCATGGCTGCCACGGGCTGGCCGGATTGTGCGAAGAGTTTGAAAGGTGTCATATTGGACATGTGTGGCGTTTTATATGACAGCGGAGAGGGCGACGGGGTTGCCATTCCTGGTTCGGTTGAAGCTGTGAAAAAGTGAGTGAATAATTAGCGAGACGTCTTAGACAGTTATTGTTTGATAGCTACTTGCACGTTCAGCATACCTGACTGTCACAGCCTGAGGAGCAAAGTGCATGCACTCGGTTACGGTGCTGGTAACTTATGGATACTAGCAGTTCCCTGCCAAACTCCTAAAGGGTCTGTGTGCATGTGTAACCCGTGTGTTACGCCTGATGATGGTGAATCTGCGTTGTGTTCTGGCGTCGAAATAAAGAGGCAGGAGGCAGTACTGGGTCTCTGGCTCTTACGTAAAAATCTGGTGGTAACTGGTGGTAAAAACACAAGCACAAAAGCATCAGCTGTGTGTGAATGCCTTGGCTCCCCTGATAAAAACAACAGAAAATGAACGAGGAAAAACAGACGACAACCTCGTTAAAAACTTGGATTAGCGATCTCAGATGTCGACAGGAATTACACAGTATGCATTAGATATTATATAGAAAAAGATACAACGATGAGATAATGTTCAAATCACAAATTACAGCTTTTATAAACATTTATCAGGCGGAGTTTGACTTGACGCAACCTACCAGTCGTCAGTTGGAAACGGCTTTAAACCTGCACGCGCCAGCACGTACCTACCTACGTAGCCACGCTGAGCGTCTTCACGCACACAAACCCCAAACACACACACAGGCAGGAGATTCAGACCCAAAAAAAGAAAATAACTGAAAGATAATGTTTTGGTGAAATTCACAAGATATGTTTATATTAACCTGTTACACATGCATGTGTAAAGCAACTGAGCTGTGTCACTGTGTGTGTGCTCCATCCTCAATCTGACCTCCTGACCCTTTTTTTTAAAGACTCAAGGCATCCGACCTGCAGCTGCGCTTCTGCACCAATGAGACCCAGGCCTCCAGAGAGACGTTCGTAGCCAAGCTCCAAAGACTGGGCTTTGACATCTCTGTGTCTGAGGTCTTCTCTCCTGCTCCTGCAGCCGTAGCTGTCCTCAAGGAGAGGGCTTTACGGCCTCACCTGCTAGTGTATGATGGTAATAATGCTTTAAAACTGTCATCTCTTGTGGCATTTTGGGTATCAAGTATATTGTTTCATATTTTAAAAAGTCTAAGTCATATCTTAAAACAGCACTGTACTTTTTAGCAAATGTTATGCAAAAATAAGTCCATTTTCAGGTGCAGATTTTGTGCACTAATGAGTATTTCCAGCAGCAAGACAGTGTATGTGGGATAGACTCAATAAACTACAATTCCCATGTTCACTTAATAAAGCAACATCTCACCCATTGTTGTGGGTCATTAATGGGTTATTAATAGTTTTTGGACAACAATGGAGGTCTATGGCACAGAGGAATAAACAGTATAAACTATATTTTGGCTATACAGACGACACTTGTTGGTTTTGGTCTTCTCATATTGACAGAATATCACCAGATTCCCTTTAAGTGACCTGACCCTAAAAAGTGTTGAACTGTGTGTTTACTCCTCTGCAGGACTTCTCCCCGAGTTTGACAGTGTCGACAAGACCACCCCAAACTGCGTGGTGATCGGAGACGCAGCTGAAAACTTCTCCTACCAGAACCTGAACAAGGCGTTCAGGGTCCTTATAGGCCTGGAGAAGCCAGTGCTGTTCTCTCTGGGCCAAGGGTAAGAGGATGTTACAAGTCAGTAGTCATTACTGTACTGCTTATTCCAAGTAGTAAGCACAATGTGAAATATAAAATGTCTTCACAGAACTAAACCAAATATTTATAATGCTTCATAGGAGGTACTACAAGGAGACAGATGGTTTGAAACTGGACGTCGGGGTTTACATGAAGGCTCTGGAGGTACAGTAGGTGCATAATTTGCATTAATATATTTATTAAGAATTGATAACAGCACTTCTGTACATGTGAACTGTGACTAATTATTATAAACTTTTTGTTCCCTCCAGTATGCCTGTGATTTAAAGGCTGAAGTAATTGGAAAACCATCCCCAACATTCTTCCAGGGTGTTCTCAATGACATGGGGCTTCAACCATATGAGGTACGTAGCAACAGAGGATACTGTATGTACCCAGCATACAAGATAGTGCAGCTAAGTGTAATGATTGATCTCGGCTAAAATGCTAAATATTTAGCTTAACTGTGGGGATCCTTCTATGCTTTGACTCTGGTTTGACCTTTCATTGGATTGAGAAGTAAGTCAGAGAACTCAGTATTGCACTTATTGAGGTAGGAATGGTGGGGGGTGGTCAGTTTTCAACAGGCCAGCGCTTTATGTTGCGACACTCTGATGTCGCAGTGGTCCCTCCCCTCTGAATGGCAAATATGCAGCAGTCAGCATCTGCAATCGTACATTTACGTGGAAAAAAAACCCACTAAAGTGATAACAAAACTGTTGTGCAATCGACGACACAAATATTTTCAGAAAGAATTCAATTTACAGGAATTTACAGGCTGCTGAACGCTAAAATGAGGCAACATGGCCCGACACTTCCTAGGAGGATGTGAAGTGTTAATTAAGCAAGCACACAGTTTTTGTTTTGAGACTGGTATTTTTCAGTTCCCACACCCAAATCAGAAAATTATTTTCGATTCTTATGATTTTAATCAGTCTGACAAATCCTGCATTAATAAGACCAGTTTCTAAATGCCCTCATGCTTTTAATATACAATATGTGTCAGGAAACGGACCGGTATGTTGTGCTGATTATTTTCAATTCTACTCGCGTTTATGGTTTCAAGATGTTTATTTGCTTTCCTCCTGGTTTCGCACCACATTCATAGCAGCCACCTGTTGATGTGTTTTGCCACATCAGCACACAGATATATGCTGTTGTGCTGAGCTGTCAACACTCCGCACACTTTTCCCAAGGAGACATGAAACTAATCACTCGAACACAACTCCTAATTGTTAGCTTGATATATTTGGCCACCGGCAGCTGGAACAGAGAGACTCTGACACACGATAGAGTCTACATGCTGGAACCTATCACAGAGCAAAGCCAAGACGCTTCCTGTTCAGTCGTACACTCCTGCAGTTTCACTCTTCTTTTTTTCTTTTCTCAGCAGGTGTCTGAACATGTGTTTAATGTCTATCCCTGGTATCTGCTCATCTCAGTGCATCCCAAGTCTCAAGACTGTGCTCTATCACTGCAGTCTCTCTAAGCTTGTCTATTTCGGGACCTGGCAGTTGGCGCTTTGAGAAAGCTGGGTTCATCTCGGTCTAAGCCTCACTCTTTTCTCTGGATTTCTTTTCTTTCACTGAGACATGGATATATCCACAGCTACATCTGCTACCCTTCCCAAAGCCTTCAGTTATTCACCCAGGCTTTCATGCAGAGACGGTGCTGAAGGTTTTTTACTCAAAGTGGAAAGTCCTTGTCAGTTGAGTCAACTATCGTGCTCTTAAACTCCCAGTTTATTTTCAGTCTCTCAGTTCACTATAACTCTGATAGTGCTTTGTTCTTCTCACATCCATATTTTGAATTACAGGCAGATGCGTGAAAATGTCTTCGGATCAGTTATTCTGGGTTGTTCTTTTTCCTCTCTTATCTCTTTCTGCCACTTGTTGGCAATTACAGTTTATTTCAGAAACCCCATTTTTCACACTAATAGGCAAGGGTGCAAACTCAAGCTTGTGTAACAACGAGCACTTGGTCAGCGGAGAGGATAGCTGAGAAGTTCTTAAAAGAAACATGAGGAGACAGGCGGGAGGGCGGGCTGAAATGGATACAGCCAAGTGCTGATAATGCTGAGGTTCGAAGAACAGGAGGAGATAAGTACTGGCACTCTTGGTGAAATAAAGATATAACCAGTATGTCAGAATTTTTTAAACAATGCAACCGCGTCAAATACGGGTGTCACCAACTGATACAGTTGGTAAACTAGTGCTACCAGTGGAAAGGTAAATTGATCCCTACAGTCTCCTTGCAGGTACCACAAAGGTGGAATGAACTTTCTATCCCAACTTTGACCTTTTACCTCATGTTGTTAATATTATGGTCACCCCAACCTCATCCCATTTAGCAAACAAGGGTGTATGTCCAATGTAACTCCTGCAAACACATTTACAAGCGATGTTAGCCTGTTATTAGACTGCAGATAGGCAGATAATTCAGTTATTTTACATTTCTGTAACTCCATCTGCATAACCGCATCTAAAAAAATTCCTAAACTAAATAACAATATTCTCTCTTTCTGTTTCTCCTCCTTCCTCACTTGCAGGTGCTGATGATCGGGGATGACCTGGTGAATGATGTAGGTGGAGCCCAACACTGTGGAATGAAAGGCGTACAAGTCAGGACTGGCAAATACAGGTTAGTGATGTCCTGAATCCACAGATGCCCTGGGAGTGAACTGTGGTTTCCTTGACACAATCTACCAAACGGGAACATGGCAACAGGTGTTGCTATTCGTTAGTCAAACCATCCTTAAACCATGCCAGTGTGTGCCCTGCGGAAGTATCCTTGAGTAAGATACAGGCTTCATACCAGCTTGGTCTCTGGCTTAATCTGTGCTTGTGCTTCCTTACAGGGTATAACATAAATCATAATGTATATCCGCACTTTAAATTTTTATGTTTTTAGAAACGGTTTAGCTCTTTTAAGTAACTCCTCTGAGTAACAGAGGAAAATGCATTTTTAAAATGTTCCCACATCATACATTTCGAAGCCAGACTGCCCATATTGTAAAATCAGAAAATAAAAATCTATTCGACTATTTGCCAGGAGAGGGCGCCATCACACCATGCTTGTGAATCAAAGCTTCCTCCATAACACACGGGGGCTTCCAGTGAGCCAACCACCTCATTCTTCAATCTTCCAGATTGGTTTATTTGATTGGGAATTCGCCGAAAATAGCTTTATTCTCTCCACATATTGAATGCTGTTCGCCCACAAGGTCATAGTCACCAAGGATTTATGATCCCAAATCTGGAGATTACTGGGGCGCCTTTCTTATGGTGTAATTACAGAAACATATGGTTGATTATTTTAGACGATATATGTGGTACTTATGGCTTGAGGAAAAGCGAAAAGTGGGAGTAGGAGGGGACACTGTTATGGAACTACACATTATATCACATAGATGCTTTACATTATAATGCAACTGGTGTTTTTAATGGTTTTTCCGTGGTTTTCTGGTTTTACATGTGTACTTAAGAAATATTTATGGAAATTTACTATTTTACACTTGCGGTGCACTTATCAATACAACAATATAAATAATATAATGGAGGATATCCAACCTCTTCCCTGATATTGTTACCATTGTGTTTGGCTATGAGCCACAGATTAGTCTGAAGAGCACCGTGCCTGATGACCTGCTCCACTGCTGGCTCCACTGACTGGCATGCAGGTCTCGGGTCATGTGACCAGAGAATGCTGAGTAATCTGCTTGAGCATCAGTCAGCTCTAATCCTGTACGAAGAGCACAGTCACTCGCTGTAAAAGCTGTCCTCTGACGGGAGTACGTGGGTGTGCGTTTCCACTTTCATGCACTTTTGTGTGTGTAGCTGGCATGTACGTGCGCACGTGTGCATATCTGTGCTGGTGTGCGAGTTCAGAAGCCGACAGTGTTTCAGTCAGCACAAGTATGGGAGACTGAACTTTTTCTAATGCAGATTCTCAGCAGACTGGGCAGAGTCCATATGGCTTATGTGACTTCGCAATCTTCTCCCAGCAGCTCATTTCTGCTCCAGTGTGCTGACACTGTGAACGGTGTCTGACATACTCAACTAAACACAGGATGAACCGGATTAAATTATATCACTGCTCATCCAGTGTTTTTTTGTTTTTTTTTCTCCTTTTTTTGGAGGAGAGAGCAACCGGTTAAAATAAATGGGATGTGTCCGCAGAAGAGCATCTGTGCAATCAGTATTGTGTTACATGACGTGTTGCGCTTCAGCTGTGGTGGTCTAGATTTATGGACTGATTGGTGAATGGAGCTTATATGGTGAAACATGTGCATACGCAGGCATACAGCAAGTTATTACATAAGTGGTTAAATAATATTTTCAGAACAGTACAGTAAAATGACACTGTGGTGTTTATTTATTTCGAGGACTACATTCAAGGTGTCGAAGTTAAACATTTTTATGGCAGCACAAGATTGCAAATTTGTACCAAAAAGAAAGAGCCTTTTGATATTGGACGCTGGTTGAAGAAGCTGTTGTGTTTTGAATTTATTGCTGCTTTGAATAACTGATGCACCGTGTTTGTGTGTGAACAGCAACAGAAGGCACTTGTGTTTTTGCCTCTGAAACGCAGCCAGAAACAGGAACTAAAATGTGTGCATCAAATTAGAATTTATGGCTCTAACGTCAGCTGTCGTTTACTCTTTCAACATATCTAAATATCCAAGCTCCTTCACCAGACTTACTAGTCTCTATACATTCCCTGAGAACAAGAAGAGAAACAGTGACAGTTACAGTGTTTCTGTGGGACAGTAAGTGAGGGGGGGAGGAGGGGTTTGCAGACGTGAGATTTAACATTTTTTAGCCAAGCAGGCGCAGTGAACCCAGGCTTGCTGGGAGCAGCTATAAACCCTCAGTCAGATCTGTGAAAACACAGCTGTTTCCAAGTCAACCAGATGCTGCGCAGGCCTCGGGCTTGGAGAAAAGACTGCTTCAAATACCCGAGGCCTTGTGACAAGACAGGAAGGGAAAAAGATACAAATCACGGACAAATCTAATCATATCAGCTTATTTGAAACAGCTCTTGACTTACCTCTTCTCTTATTAAAACGGATGATTCAAGGTTAATCTTACATGCTTTGAAGTGAATTCCTCAACCTGTCGTAATTCTGTTAGAAAAAGCTAAACATGTACAATATTTTAGGATGTCAGGGTTAAGTAAATGAATGCGTGTTATCCTAATCATGTACAGCAACTGCCGTATGCTCACTGTACTTTTTCATATGATGCACAGGAATGTGCTCGTTCTGTTATAGTGATGGCTCCTGCAGATTAAATTCAAGAGCGGGGGGCCGAGCGAAGTGACATTACAGTGCCTACCAGTAATGGCTGTTCAGACTATAGGCGTAATATAGGGGTAATTGTAATAGGGAGAGTGCTCTGCTAGCAGTCAACTTTCCCTTGTTCCTAAATAATGAGCAAAAGTAAGCGCACTTCCCTCAGGGGAGCTGGAGAACCCTTTGCTCTTTAATGTAGAACAGGTTTGCAAAGAGGGGCCTACACCAAAGCGTAGTTGGAAATTAGACTGCGAGTGTGGAGATCTGACTGCTGATGTTAATCAGCTGCATGGGAACACTCTGCAGACACTGCGCTCCGGTCCAGCCCTTGCTCAGTCCTTCAGCTCTGTGGTTGTGTGTTGAGTAGTCACAACATTTACCATCCATACCACAGAGTATCTAAAACTGTTGCATATTGAAAGTCAGTGTCAAATGCTTGATCGGGTCTCGTTTGCTTTATCTTCAGATATTTCCTGATTATTACTGTTGTTCATTTTGATAAAGCTCTACTGCCTTTACAGTAGCATATGAGAATTTTCGATAATTTTGTTATAAATGAAAGTTTTTTTGTAGAAAAATGTCTATAGTAAGCTAAATTTGGTATTAAAACTTTATTAATTGAGTTTTTTGGGCCACTTAGGGCCAGTGGAGCAAGCTGTAAAACACAACTGTGACATATCACCTCATAAAGTTGATATGTTAGCAAACAGTTGCCTATTTACACATCCAGCAGTCACGGAGGAACATAAGCACTCATTTTGAGTCGTGTTTCTGGCCATCTCGCAAATCTAAGTCCAATATTCACTCTCCTTTTAGCTCTGCTTTGGTCTCAATCAACTCCTGAGGGAAATATCTGGCTCTTTACTTGCTAAATGCTCCACTGTGTTCACCAGCTAGTCTGTAACTGTGTCTGTTTTCCATTTAGTACAGTAAGTTTGGCTTCCTGCTGTGGGTGGAAACAAGGTTAATGCGAGCAGTGAGGGTCAACCAAAAAATTGCAGGCGTACAACCAAAACAATGAGCTGAAAGATGCTGAAAAGCTCCGTAGAGCTGAGAGGAACTAGAAAAGGTGTCAACATGGCACCAGCATCAGACAGTGAAGAATGATACCCAGCCCTACGCAGAGCTGCACTGCTACATTTTAATGGTCAAACTGTTATGATACTGGCAGAGCAGTCAGATTACGAGTGTGCCGTGCTTGTTTTCTCTGTCCTGTGGCTCAATCTTGTATGTTGTCTTTTTAAATAGCCATCTCCCGCGGCCTGTGGCCTCGGCTGGGCTTGTGTTCTCGTTTCTGTTCTCTTATCTTCAAGGAACTGCGTCGGCACAGAACTGGGTAGCTTTGACGCTTCATAAAAGCAGGTTCACATCATGCCGTTTCCCCATGCACTATTTGTATACCAGTTTAATTGCTTCTGCTAGCCGACACGATTAACTTCCGAACCGTTTGGCCTTGGCACGTCGTCTGTTTCTCTGTGCATCTGTGAAAAATCAAAAGAAGCTGGATTTCAGGCTTTTGATTTAAACATACTCCCTCAGTATTGGCGTTTGTAATTCTGCCGGGGAGAAAACAGTGTAGTGATGTGTCAGATACCAGCACAGTATCGATAGGTATTTTGAACGAGGGCCAGTGAGTTAAAGGAAGCCCTTACTGGATTCCCGTTGGAATCTGGCAGAGGCTGCACAGCAAACATTTTCACACAGCAGCAGCCATCTTCAAAATGGTTTACATTGTAAGCCTCTCCCTGTGGCCAACGCTTGACTGCTAACGTGAGTGTTGGGAAACTGTTTTCCATGCAGGCCGAGCCAGATTGCACGTCTCCAGAGAGACTCTGTCCCTGATGATAGAAACTATGAACCAGTTTGCCGAAACCGCACCATGGATCGTGCCCTTTCTGTCTGCGGCTGTCACTGAGGGACACAACAGGAAGCGAGCACTGCAGAGTGGGGGTGGGGGCTAGTAGCCATGTGATTACCATGCAGATTCGTTTTCCTTTAGTATTTCCTACTGTGCTAACGTCAGCATGTTTGTTAGAAAACATGCCAACATGCTATGCTTAGTTTAACGCTGCTTTTTCCCGCTCTGGTTGTAATCATGCTCTGAACGATAAAACGGGAATGTGGCTTTACGATATTAGCCTTCAAATGTCAGCATGATCGTGTGACAGCAAACAGCTTAGACTGATGAGTCAAGCCTGACCGTGTAAAGAGTCTAAAAAATGTCTTTAAATGGCCACAGTACAGAGCCACATGGGAACGACATGGCCTCTGCGCTGGCACCATCCTCAGCCCAAACTGTAAACATTACAATCTTTGCCATCTAAGAATGTTTTCTCTCCATTTTCCATCCCGCCAATAATTTCATTGTCTGGTGTATAATGAGCTTTGCAGTCACATGGTGCCACTACCACGTTTATAGACGTTTTAAGACTGCCGTGAACTGTGTCACATGCAGTATAAACTACAGCGGTTGGCACAAACCTTATCAATGAAGCTGTTATGCTCATGCAAAAGCACACACACACGCTGTATGCACACATGCAGTATTGTGCACTGAATAACATCAGTTAGAACACACAGTTCTCACCAGATGGTCGGTATGCAAATATTCATAGCTATCCCTGCAACTGCTGCTCCTGTAAACGGAGTCATTAGAAACAGCAGGTCTGAGACGGATGTGGAATGAGAGTCAAAAGGATGTGGTTTGATGCCATAGTGAAGTCATCTAATGTGACCAATTAAATATTCTTTATAGACACCAGACACTGAGAGCTTTTAACAACTTAAGACAGACTTCCTTTTTAACATCTCATGGCACCAAGAAACTGTAAAATTGTCCCCCATCAATCCAGCTCACATCGGGTACAGAGAAATCAGTCGCCAGTGTCCAGCAAGGTCCGAGTCCCTCCCTCCCTGTCCAACGGCCCAGACTGAGCTGACTGAGTGAGCGGCACATAACCTGTGATTAGTGGGGATATCCAGAGCAGATTTCTACTGGTTCCCGTAATGAAGTCATGCAAATAAAGCCATTATCAGTGCAGCGAGTAGAAGGAAGGACTGCTCATTAGGAAAGCAAATGGCCCATCAGCCTGAGCAAACAGATTGTAAGAGCGAGGTACAGCTCTCGCAGCGGAAAGATCTTTGCTATCAGTTTAATATAATATAGTGGTCAGGATTTATAATAAATCTTTCATTGCTTGCACAATATTGCGTCCAAACAGGACATACCTTTCACTGCATTGTCGCTTCTCAAGTGGCCACACGCTCAATTTATGCTTCTGAAAACTGAACACATGAATCATTTGACTGGGTTTGAATGTCATTCTAGCAAGACGTACTGTACATTGTTGCTTTAACTTCTACAGTACAGGAAATCGAACTACTACACAAGATCTGAACTCTGAAAAAAGCTCTCAAGTGTTTTGCTCCGTAAGGTGATCCATGATGGGGATATATCTGGAATATATCTGCATTTAAATCTTTGAATACATTCTCTTGAAATGGATCATTTATTTCCGTTTTTACAGTTTTTATCTTCTCTTCCAGTTTCTGCTTTGTATGTTTTACTGTTAGTTGTCTTATCTTGTTTGCACTAACACTTAGCAACATGTAATATGTCTGTTTTTATTGTTCTGTGTACACAGGGCGCAAACGAGAGTTGACAGTTCTCCGCTCTGAATAAATATACAGGTTGGATGATTGACTGAGTGAAAGGCTCCATGGAAAAGTGTGTACATTTCACTGGGTTATGTATGTCTACAGAAAGGCGATGCTCTCTCCCCCTCTGACATAAAAGACCCTATCAGATCTCCGTTCCCGCGAATCAAGCGGACATCAGACTGAACACGGCACAGCAGTGTTAGGTTTATGGATGGGCTTTGTCCTTCGCAGATCTGTGACACTGAACCTTGACGTGGCTGTGGTTGCAGCTCAATCTCCTTTATAAACTGAGCGCTGCCCCTGGGATGGCTCTCAGGTACATACTGTATTTCAGCCAAGCTTATCTTTCAGCCCTTCGCTGGTGTCCTATAGCCTCAATGGCTATGATAATGTACATGGTTTCAAGTGTGTGCCTGTCAGACAGGGAGTGATCATCTGTAGCGTATGTGACTTACCATATTTCAAGGCCTTGTTTGTATGTATCACCCAGACAACAATCTCTTTTCGCCCTTGATAATGCCTTTAAATTCTCCGTTTACACTTTTGTAGAACTGGATCGCTTGAGTGGCACTTTCTCTGTGCTTTTTGTTCTGTCTTGACCTTTACGAACTGTTTTTCACTGTAGACGAGAGCGCAGGCATTTTATAGTGTCTAGTACAACAGCACAGTCCCACGCCCTGTCCTGTAAACCTCTGTTTGCACATTAGTTGTGTGTGTGTGTGTGTGTCGACAGCTACAGTATTTTCTGAATGTGTCATTGAGGTCTGTTTTCCTCCGCGCCACCACAGAGACCCTTTACTCCAATCCAGTGAATCATACTATGTGCACAATATGGCCTTTGAACTGAAGCAGAATCCGCAGGGGCCCTCTTTTGTGTCCAGGTCCCCCCGGATCATCAGAGGAACTGAAATGAAGAGCACTGTGACCCATTGGGTTTTGTTTGTTCTGTGGTAAACAGGCAAATTGAGTCAACAGTGTTTAGTTTGTTGCTGTTCCCAAGATATACATGGACTTTTTCTTTTTACACAACTTTATTCGACAATATACTATAAGTGTACTTATAATGTCAAAACAAGGTATAATGGCAAGGAATTCAAGCGTGCTGCTAACATTTTACATTATAATAAATAAGCATATATATATAATCTCTTATTGTCATAGTAGCATATAATATCTTGCAGGCTAAAGTATACTCATCTTTGTTTCCACCCACTGGCTCACTCACTCTTGAATCAACCCTCATTTCAGTCCTGTCCACTAATCTCTGACCGGCCTGTCGCTGTTCTCTGCATCTCCTTTGTCAGTCAGCAGCAGAGCCTTTGGCAGGATATTTGCATGGTAAAATAGGAAATACGTGTTGCATAAGGTTTCTGTTTCCACTGCTGGATTTCCCTCCTTTTTAACAGATAACACATGAAAGCTGGGTTTTGTTGGTCGCATTTCTTTCCCGGCTGCATGCATCCCACCTCATCCATTCTTGCCCAAAGGTGGGTGCGCATGCCCTTTTCAACATCTTTTTTGCAGTGCCTCAGGATTGCAGCAATTAAAATCTTCACATATGAATGAAGCCTTTTATGTAAGTGCATAAGAAATTCCGTTTTCTCAAATTCTCTCTTATCATAAACATATAGGCTGGATTATGGCAGCATTTACCACAATTCCGTACAGTCCCACTAATTAACTTAGAGCTGTGTTTTCATCCCAGTCCCATGGATTGGAATCGGCAGCTTTGTGAGGAATGTAAACACAATCAATTCTGGGAATGCTTTCTTCATCCTTCCAGCACTCTGTCATTGGCCCGAGACCCAACACTGCTCTCTCTTTTTTCCCCTTTGTCTCTCTGTTCCTAACATTTACGTATTTCTATGCTTTTAATGGAATATTCCCTTGAAATCTTGAGTTTTGAGTATCTAACCTTCACTTCCTGTAGGCTTGCTTGCTTGCTCTTGCTCACAGAGGACAGCAGATAACAGTTGCAATGGATTCCAATGGTGACCAGGACTCATGATAAAAGAGCCCAAAATATCTGTATATGCTCAGTATATTCCAAACACGCATATTTTTGCCAAAATATGACTAAATGCAGCCAAATTGAGGCAAATATGGATAAAAACAACTAGATTTAGCCAAAGCACTGCTACGTACACAGCCATATTTAGCCATTTGGTTTGTCCCTATTCAAGCTGTGTTAGGAACTTTCTTTTTGGATCAGATAGACGTGAGATCAGAGCGTAACAGGGCACCACAGATTGAGTACAGATTCTAGATGGATGTGGCAGTAGCTGCACAAAGAGGTTAAAGAGCTTGATGAGACTCCACTGGGTGCCCGAGCCTGGCCTACCATCCCTCACCACCCCGGAGTGACAGTTTCCTCTGCCCGCAGGCTCCTCTAAAGCCTGCCGTGCGTTATAAGTCAATGAGATATTAATAATTAACCGGAGCTTTTTTCACAGTGAGACTAGACTCCCACGGCGAGACAAAGGAGCCGGCCGGGCCTTGGCCACTGAGACCCTCGACGGTACTTTTCCACCCGTGAGAGAAAGAGAAAGAGAAAGAAAGAAAAGGAGTGAGAGTGGGAGAGAATCAGAGAGCTAAAGCCCACAGATGGCAGGCTGAAACATAGCACTGCCTCTTAAATACATGAACACAGGCCCTTAGTCGTTTCAATGGGGATCCAATCCCTCTTGCAATTACCAATAGACAGGCTGCTTGGCTGGGGGGACTTGGGCCCTTGCCTGGTTTCTGCTGGAGCCATTTTTTTCTTGTAATGTTTGTGTGTACGTGTGTGTGGCTGCACATGTGTATTTGCAATTTCTATACGAGAAGCAGGTGACTCAGCAGTCCCTAACTGCTAACAAAACACTCCACAACAGTGAGATACAGACACACACACACACACACACAAACACAAACGAAGGCTCAGCAAGTCATCAGCGTCACTGCTAATAATAACGTGCTGATGAAAAGAGTGTGGTTAGATCTGGGTCGCATGAAGCTCTGCATATTGAGCACAACACTGACGGGACAGCTGTGAAATGATGACGGGAGTTTACTTTTGTAAGGGTTTGGTCAAATGAACAATTAATATTCTTATCAGGTGAAACTGTTTAAAGCTCTGTGATGACTTTTTAATAGTGAAATGCTAACTTTAAATTTTTGATGTTTTTGCATTGATGCATGTGACTCCTAGAGGATGTTGGGAACTTTTTTAGTTTAACGCAAGACCCTGAAAAGTGTGCTCTACCGATTTAGCATTGGGCTCCTGTAACAGGCTTCCCCAAGACCTGTAAACAGACTTTGATGTGTAAAATTGGTGGAGTTCCCCTTTAAGGATTGCCCATTGTAATCTATTGGTATCCATTAAAGTGAACATCAAATAACTGAACCCAGGCAAATGATCTTGCTTGTATTGCCAGCTTGTAGTAACTGTATGCTCTTGTACATCACAGTCAGGTGTGGTCACAAGAACAACCCCACACACACACACACACACACACACACAGGTTCAACGGACTTATATCTTTCAGCCTATATAGGTCAGTGCAGCAGTACGTTTCCTCCATGAAAGATCTAGTGTGAAGCTACTCTTTAAAGGACCACATCAGTGATTTTGCATGTTTTAGCATATTTACTACAAACTCCTGTGTTCGTTACATAAAAACAAAAAATTTTGCAAGTCATCGCACTGTGTTTCAGATTGGAACTCTGACAAAAAAATAATCCAGATGATGTTTACTGTGATGGATTACACAGTCAGAGCTCCAACCAGGGGTACTTCTACCCCAGGGGGTACTTCTGCATTTTCCTGGGGGTACATGGAAACCTCAACTAATTAACTCAACTAAACTTTAAACAGAAATTGTGAGGAGGAAAATGAACACATTTTGTGATGCTGATCTATTGTAAATTTGCAATAACCAGTAAGCTGCACATCACCCTGACTTAGTTGTAACACATTAACACCACAGGTTGCAAAAAAAAATTAGTTAGCAAGTGAGCAAAGAAGTCGAAATAGTTAGCTAAAAGTAATAGATTAACAGTTGAGGTGCTTAGCTAAAAATAATGTATTAACAGTTGAAATATTACTTGTACTGCTCATCTGATAAGGTTGTGAGGGTCCTTTGGGAACCACTGATGAAGAGGCTGTTTCGAGAGTCTGGTACTTGATTTTCATATGTGGAAATGAATGGAAATCAATGGCTGCTCGAAAGGCAGAACAAATACTTCAGGAAATCTAATCATATACAGCAGGCATTTGAAATTATGATCTATTTTGTATACAAGATTTGTAGATAAAGAGATAAAACCTGCAAAAACACCAGCATAGTTCCTTTTAGTGTCTCAGAGACAGAAAGTGAAGGTTCATGATTTACGTCCTGTTCGTTTAGACTCGGATGTGTTTGTGGTGGGAAGGACAGAAACTTTCCAGTGGGTGGTTTTGTCAGTTCAGGATATTCTCTCTCTCTTCCTCACACACACACACACACACACACACACACACACACACACACACACACACAAACATCACTAGTACTCACAGGAGGTTTTCAGAGAGCTAGAGGATGGAAAAAATCAAGTGGCTCTTCATGCTGCAACCAGGGAATCCCCTTTGTGTCCTGCTCGATGGGAAAGAACCGTTAATCTATGTAAAGTGTGAAAACCGTACCGCAGCTGTTTGCTGATCATGACTCAACATTATACAGCCTTTTGTACAGTGAAGTGATAACGGCTGCTGCATGGCCACAAACTCAGCAGAAGATGTGAAGGCTCCAGCTTCGCATCTGTCATATTGTTGCCATAACATGCACGTAACATGGTGGTTTCCACCGGTTCAGTTGGGCTGCTTTTCATAAGAGGTTGCAGCTGTATTGTTTCAGGGGGGTTATCTGTGTCTCGTCGCGGTTGTGTAAATATCAGGTAAAAGAGGGAAAGCGAGAGGAAAAGTGAAGCTGAAGTGGATGATGATAAAACCAGGCTGGAACATCTCGGCTTCTTTTTCTCTTCCACTCTTTTTTGAGGATCCTGATGCGCCATCAATCTCTCCCGTGACCTTTTTATTTATAACAGAGCCAGTCAAACTGCGATCACATTCTCACCCTCAAGGCCAAGGCTCCTGCAACGTCACCGAGCAGCAGAAAACACATGCAGTTGCAAACCTTTTCTTCTCCCCCCCAGGGCGAGGGAAGAAAGCTTTGTGTTGTGTTAGTATCTTATGTCACCCACAAGGCTTGGCTGAACATAAAGGCTATAGTTATCGTCGGGCCGTGTTCTTCCTTCAGGTTGTGGTTATATAGTCTGCTTTAGTGTGAGAAAAGGCGGTGTTTTGGCTGGTGGTGCCTTCACTGGTCTGGTATGAAAAGTGCATTTCTACACAATGAACCGGCTTGAGTGTTTTTCCGTCTCTTGCTGGCAGGCCGACACGTTTCCTTTCGGCGTTGTCACAGCTCTCGTAAATGTGATCCCTCACTGCAAAGCCAGGTGACGGCACACATTACAAAATACTTTGGGTGTTACAGTTTTTACAGGATTTTACATGGTGGAAATAACATCATGAAAACTTGAAACCTAAATAAATCATGAATTAATATGATTTCCACTTTAAAATAAATGTTAGGTCGTACTACGTTGCACACCCACTTGCATTTGTCAGCGTCACATCCCTGTTGGTTAGCTTCCACATATCCCTGTTCCTCTTTTAATGTATACCTTTGCTATTTTAACCAATGCACCTGCAATTTGGGGTGATTTGGCCTCTTTTGAGCTCTGCTACTTGTCGCTTATCGCTTTAAATCCTCACAGCGCTAATTGCCAGACCTCTTTTGTCGCATTTTTGTAGCGGTGTTTGTAATTTTAAGTTACTTTAGAGTTTAATTCATTTTCCATGAGGCGTTTACAGTGTTTTGTCTAGTGCATGACCTTCAATGTCAACAACGGGCAAAGTTATTTCAAAGTTTCCAAAAAACAAGATATTTCTGTGTGGTGAAATCCAGCTGCTGGGAAACAGACCAGTTTCCAGCCAGGTTTCCCAAAAACTGCTCACTGTCTAGTCTGGAGTGTCATGCACTGTTGGCTCAGGTTGAACTTTTCATCTCTGCCCTCATGCATGCCTTATCAGCTTTATCTGCACTGTGTCAGGCGAAAGGCACACTCAGCAAAGGTGAAGAGGTTAAGAGAGAAGTGTAAATCGAAATCGGGCGTATGTGACAGTTTTGCTTCCTTCTGTGCACACGTGTGTGTCTTTGTGTATGTGCGAGTGTGTTAAGCATTAACCGATGGGAAGGTTGTCGGGCCTTTCAACTCCCCCGCCGCCGGTCAGCTACCTTGACACCCCCCCCTTATTTTATTCCTGTATCATAACCTCATCTTTCTGTCTTTGACACACAGCTGACTTTCACACACAAGTGCACTCACTGTACCGTATGAGTCATTCGTATCCACTTTCATTTCATGGAGGCAGGGCCTGTCCTTATAAAAATGTATCTGCATGTTTTATAGAGCCAAGTATCATGTTATATTTCTATCCATATGACACTCTAAGCCTCTATAATCTTATATTGCCTGAGCAGCATATACACGACACCCATGTTCTTGTGTCCAGTTTGCACAACCGTTTAATCCACTGTCATGTCATAGCTGTTGTAGGGGATTATATGTGTACAGTATGTACCTGTTTCTGAAGCACATGAAATAATGATTCAGATTACTTGTTGACTGATGTGATTTGTTGTTTGGAAAGAGAAGGTTTTAGTTTTAGAGTCCTATTAAAACCTACAACAGTCATTTAAAATACACATTCAGCATTCATAACTTGTTTGACAGTGTTACAGAACCCAGGTTTAGGGCTCCATCTAATGATTATTATCATCAGTGTTTAATTTGTCTTTAATTTTTTTTGCATAAAATATGACAAAACTGTGAAAAAAGCCCATTGCCAGTTCCCAGTTTTGTCCGACCAATTTTCAATGTTTTAAAACAGAAAAAAGGAGCACATCCTCACATTTGAGAAGCTGGAACCTCAGAGATTGTTTGGTATCTTGGATGATAAATCACTTGAATGATTAATCGCTTATAAAATCATTGTGGCTTCATTTCTGACAAAAAGCTAATCCATGAATCAACTACCCAAATCCATCCAAAATTTCAGCTTCTCTAGTTCTTAGCACATACGCCCCAAACCTTGTGATCATTTACTCACTTTCTGGTGGAGTTTTTCAGCACGGTGGCAGCTGTGTTGAACTAAATTCTTGGCTGCTTCCCACCTCCTACCTCATAGCTGACCTCATCCCTACGTGAAGGCCGTGCGGGGACTGAACCTATCTCTTCACGTGTATTGATATTGCATTGACCTGAAGGACGCGCAGCGAGCCGCGGATTACCTCATCGGTAACACTAGCTGCGTTGTGCTGAATTTTGCATGGTCACATTGACCTGGTTACTCCTTCATTATTCATGGCAATGGGAGGAAAGCAGCAAAATGAATACACACACATGCATGCATGCATATCTGAAAGGTGGAGGCCATGGGAGATTTAAAGGCGCATCAGGTTGGAGAGACGGTGTGGTCGATGCTGTTGGCTTCACTGCTTGAAACATAAGAGCCATGTGACCAACTTGCGTGTGTGTGCGTGTGTGAACTCAATCAGTCCTCGGGCAGAAAAGGGTGTGGGAGTAATCCAGCACAGGAGACATAACACCCGGACCATTAGCGAACCAGATCACATATCCCAAGCACTGGTGGCTGACAGACATGCGTAAACACATGGCACCGCTTCTCCGTATTCACCGCAGCTTCAGTATTCAACACCTCTCTCCACCCCCCCACCGGCCTCTTCTTTCTGACACTACACTTGGGCGGCTCACAAATATTTGCCATGGTCCTCTGCAAGCTCTCAGAGGGCAGGATTAATGGCGGTGTGTGCCGCACACCCAGGGCCAGACAAAGCCTCCCCATCTGGAGCTCCGAACCCGTGACTGGGGAACAGAGGCAGCACACAGAGCCTGGTCAAGGCAGCCCGGAGAGGGGGGGGGGATCTATAGGCACCACTTCATAAATGAGCAGGAGTCCTGGGCAGTCCTGCAGATGAATGAAGGGGGCGTCTCTGTCTTTTGATGTGATGGGGAGGAAAGGGGTCCTGGCTCTGGTGCAACGCCAAATGGATCACATTTCCCCTGCCAGCTGATTAAACAGCCATATCTGCGTCCTTCACTGGGCCCTGGGCCAAACAATGGCAGCAGCCGGGGGGACAAAAAAAAAGATCTTAAGTTTAGAGACACGTCAGTAAAAATAAACTTTAATTTTGTGTAGCAGAAATATGTTTTTCTTCTCTTTCTCTTACAACCTTTTAGATAAACAGTATCTTCCAACTGCGTCCTTTCTGGGTCCCACAACTGGGTTGGAAACCGCTGGCCTAAGTCACCAAATTATTTTCTTGGTTTTATTTTAAGAAACGGGGTGTTGTGGAATTAGCAGTTCTCATTAAAGTCCTCAGTCGGTCTGTCTTGGTTGCCTTCAGATATATTAGAAAAGTCTGAAACAGTGTGTGACAGCTGGTGATAGAGACAGAAAACATGCGCTGCCCTGCAGGGGCTTTTGGCAAGCAGCTGCACAGACACCTTTTAAGTGTGAAGATGTCAACACAGCAAAAATTCACTGGAAAAACCTTTTTTATTATGTTGCTGTTGATCATAAGTGAGCTCTTATGATCATTCTGAGAGGACACAGACCCTGTTTATCAACAAAACCCCTCGAGCTTAAACAAAACGGCCTCTAAAGCAATCCTGCTTGGTTCTGTTCAAGCTCGAACCTTCTTAGATTCACATGTCCTGCTCTGTTCCGCTGTTAATGTGGCTGACAGCATGAAACTGCCAGTCCTTGTTTACCAACCCTTATGTGGAAGGCTGTTTGTTCCTGTGCCTCATGTTCTCAAGCGTTTGCTTCTCCTTCCCGCAGGCCCAGTGACGAGAGGCACCCAACGGTGACGGCTGACGGCACTGTGGACAACCTGGCCCAGGCTGTGGACATGATCCTCAACCAGAGGCACTGAGTACAAGGCAGTGGACTCAGGAAACTCCACACTTACTGTGACCTTGGGTGATACAGGCTGGTGCCCGGTAGTATTTTCATAATAGCTCTAAGTGTTGTTTCCAGCGAGAAGGGTGTACTGCATTGAGGTAATTCAGGTCACACGTGAAAGCAGTACGAAACTAAAATACCCTCCAAATACTGTATATCCTGTAACTGTCAAACATGGGAAACACCCACCCATCTGGTGCTCCACATAGTGTCAAACAAACTAGAATGAAATTTGCACAACTATTACCCAGGTCTACGAGTGATAGTCTTGGGAAAGCTTCAGAGCTGCACTGTGCATTTGTCAGATTGCATGATTGGCGTAGATAAGATACCTCAAGTTGACATGAATGTGCCTGTAACCAGCTGCTGACTGACAGTTAGAAGGGATAAGTAATGCTGTGTGTTCAGACTCCCTGCTAATGTTACACAGTCACATTCTTCGCAGTGACACTGTACATGAAGACGGTTTGTAGTCGAACTGGAAATGCACAGTTGAAATGTAGCTGTAGTGCATTCTCACACACATTAATTCATGTAAGTAGCCCTTTACATGTAGGTAATATGTTGTTTTTGTCACTCACTCCATGCACATCCTTAATAAAGCAGCAGGGAATAGTCAGCAATGCAAGAATTATATAAATAAAGTTGTTTTACTAGTGGGTGAGCTGTTGTCTTCCTGAATTTGCCCATTTGTCTGAGCCATTGTCGCAGAAATGTTGTTTTATTAGAAAAGAGTTCAAGGTCTCAAAGCACTGGGGAAAATGTAGCCTTGGCTCTGGTTTAAACTGGAATTTGTATCGAAGCTGCTTTTGTTTTAACAAAAACAAATCGCTGGAAATGGGAAGTGAGCTGGTCTCGGAGATGATGAATGCAGAGCCCGGGCCGAGTGTGATGAATTACGCTGGTGCTTGAGCTCATGTTTCCCCCTCTGTAAACATAAATGAAACAAGCTCTCCATCATCAGAGTGAAGAATCACAGATCTACAACTGCTTATCTTTATTTACTTGACTCTAAGCCACCTCCGTCGGGGGATTGCCCTGTCATTGTTACATTGTTAATTGCCACTCATTAGACGTAGTGCATTCACTTCAGTATCTACAGTGAGGTTAAATAAAATGATGAGGGGGTTGGTGGTTATTGGGTATTGGGCTTCAGTGTGCCAGCTGGATTATTGAGGCCTCTGGAAGTGGGGCGTAAAACAAACGATCTTCCATCGCTGCCCCCAAGGTTTCGGCGCGCCAAATAGATTCAACGAGAACAAAAGCCCATTGCCAAGTGATTCATTGAGGTCTTTCTGGTTCGCTTCACCATTAGCTGACACAAGCTTGAATGTTATTGGGCAATTAAAGGTAATGAAATGCCACGAAGTATTATGAAACTGTGTCTGAGCTGGTTGTACCACTCCTATTTCTGATTGGGAAATAAATATTAATGTACACGGCAAAGTACTAGCAGCTGGTACCCAGTTTTCCAACAGCTTACACATTGTTTGACTCAGTGTTTTGTCCATTATGTTGCTGCCCGTTGGCCTTGTGTGGAGCTATTAAACATATATTTGACTACTCTCGAATGAATTTTTTAACTAGGTTCTTGGTTTTTTCTTCCAGTTCATGAAAGTGCAGTAATTCTGAGGGATGTAGGCCACAGTTTTCAACAACTCCTCCTGGCAGGTTCATCATCACTAGGTGCTGAGCACAAACACACACATGCTCCAGGGCTAGCCGGTTGGTCCCCACGCCTCTCAGGCTGGCCCGAGGTCATCCACCCATTTCACACAAGTTACAAATTAGCAGCAGGTAGTTACTCTGCAGGCTGCCGTGAAAGGTAAACAGCGATATTCCTGCCAGAGTGCAGCACATTGATTCTCCCAGTGTGACTGCAGACTGTGAAGCAAGATTACCTTTCAAATAATAGAGATGACCTAATTTCAGGAGACATGTCTGGGCATGTATGACCTCACTGACGCGGGACAGTATTGACAGACTTAATATACTGTCAAATCCTTCACTGACTGAAGCTTGCTGTTGGGGTGATTTTCCACTTGCAGGTTTCCGGCACATCAGTTAGTCATCTTCGTACTTCTTTACATCTGAATTGTGTTCAGTGTTGTTTTTCTCACTGTATAATGTGACCGCAGTTAACCTCACGGTTGACATGCATTAAGTGTACTTACTCTCAAGTAAACACGGTTAATCCTGAAGCGATAAGGCGCTTATTCACTTCAGTCAATCAGCAGAAAATTATTATATTCATTATATTAAACAATGTCAACCATTGATTCATCGTTTTAAGTCATTTACCAAATAAAGGTGCCAAATATTTGTAGGTTCTTGTTTCTCTAATGTGAGAAATTGCAGTTTTTACATATAATCTGTGATAGTGTGACATACCACAAGCACAAAAAGTCTCAATACTCCAGCCTCAGTCCCCAGAGCCATGCTTGAGGTCGGTCCACCACTTTGGTCCAGATTGAAATATCTCAACAACTATTGGATGGATTGCCATGGAATTAAGTACACACATTCATGTTCCCCAGAGGAGGAATTGTAACAACTTTGACTTTTCTTCTAGCGCCATCATCAGGTAAAATATTTCAGTGTGTCCAATACTTTGGTTTATGACCAAATACCTGCAAAATTAATGACATTCTCATCAGCCTCAGCTGTACTTTGTAGTTTTATACCTGCTAAACGTCATCATTAGCAGTGTCATTGTGAGCATGTTAGCAATGCTAACATTTGCATTTAGCTCAAAGCAGTAAAGTAAAGCCTCACTGGGCCGCTAGTAACAGTTTTTCATACAAAATAAGCAACTGTAAGACGACACCTTGGGCTTTGGAAACTTGAATCCTTATTTTTTTGACATTTTAAAGACTAAATTAATTACAGGCAACTAACCCAGAAAAACTCTCATCGTTTCCCAAACATTTCATTTCATTTCATTTTTGTCTTGCAAATGTCATCCCCATTAAATCAACTTGATTCACGGCACACTTCAGCTCGATGCTTATCTTCAAATATCGGCTTCTGCAGTCATACCAGAACATGATTATGACTGACTGCGAGAGTATCCCCAGCCATACCTCCCTGCTCTCATTAAGCTCATGATCTCATTTTCATCTTATGTTGACTGACACCTTGGGGAACGCAAAGCCCCGCAGTGGGCCTCGTGTGTGAGGAGACGGACTCATGCTGCACGAGGAGGAGAATGTGGCTCTCTGTTGAATGTGTCCTACCCGATCTTCAGCATCCAGTGCTAACATTGTCCTGGGTGTGTGTGTCATTGACAAGATTAGTGACTTCCATTAACTCTTTTTTTCTAATATATGAAAATTGAACCAAATTCATTTTAAAAATCCTATTTGTTGGAATGATTATGAAATTAAATCTAAAATAAAGTCAGACATTTTTAGAAATGAGGCCCCCTGGGATCATCCTACATCTTTGCAGAGTATACACACACTGCTGCAGTGTGTCTCTGGGCCAACACTCGTTTTTATGTCATCTGTTTGGGTAAGGCTCCCCTTACGTGGCACGCACACTGCTGCTCTTGTAGCGCACCTGCATTTACCCACCTTAACAACTGCCAGCTGCGTGTTACCTTGAACTTTCATCTCCACTCATTTGGCTCTTCCTGTTTGACAGGAAACGGCGGGTCAGCTGACCAGACAACGCCACACACCTGCAGCCCCAACTGCACCGTTATCCATGGAAACATGCACTTGTTTTGACAGCCGTCGGTTATTTGTCCCCTCCCTTGCTCTGTGTGTGTGGAGCACTGGTCCATGTGGAGGCTCTCACTCTCACTCGCCAAGCCACATGGTTTCCCCACATTTCATCACTCTCCTTCCCTTGTGGGCAGCCGTGCCAGCAGCGCTCGGTGGCGTGGGAGGGCTCTGGAACTTCTAAAAAGTCGTCGGGTTTGGAGCGGAGGCCTGAATTTCCTCCCTCTCCTGGCTGCCCCCCCACCCCATTCCTCCCTCAGAGTCTTTGCAAGCAGTCGGAGAAGTGTTTCAGCTCATACACAGAGCGGTTTGTGCTCTGCTAACATGGTCACAGCCGTCACAGGCCCCTCCAGGGACACGACCCCTGCTCAACTGCCCGCTAAAGCCTCAGAGGCCTGGCTCCCCAGACGCTGAGAGTGACCCCGTGATGTCATACCCGAGCGTGTGTGCGTGTGTATAATCCAGGCGAAAGGGTGGTCGTATGTCATCATGCAGTGTAAACTAACTGTCCCAGTCTCCTAAAGGTCTGAAGGCTTACAGCTGACCTCAGTTTTAAAGCTGTCTGTCTCTGCTGGGGCTCTCTCCTGTGAAGGTGTCCAGTTACCTTTTGTAAAAGCTTTCAGTTTGAGTGCTCGCTCCTTAGATCCCGGAATCCTCTTGCAGAAGGGACACCTCTTAGTTTAAACTCAACAGCTATTTGACTTGAGAAGGCTCGTATGACCTCGATACATCTCTCCCATGTGGGTGCAGAGTATTGTAGCTCAGACATAACAGTGGCTGAACTTTAAAAGTCAGTTGTACCTCACACATGGTTTATGGTTTGGTCTTGCATGAATTCCACAAAGTGTGTGGGTGAGATTCAGCACGGCCGCTACCTCCAAATGCAATAGTGTAATGATTCAGTGCATATGTACAGAAAAAAAGGTGTAATTTAGAGCTCAAGGTAAAGTTTGTGCGGTATTCAGCTCCTCGGCTTTTATTAGAAAAACTTCAGACAACACTTGTTCAACTGGAAATGTTTTGTGGCCGGGTGCTACTGCTAAATTTTTCCTCACCCCGACCACATTTGAGCTGCCAAGCGGGGGTAGGCACCAAACCCAAGAACTAGCGCCAACATTCAGTTTCATGTTTGAATTTGTTTATTTGAAAAGTTCCACTACTGACAGAGAGGAGTCATTTTCAAAAACTCAATTTGCAATGTTCCGGGGTTTCTTTTTTGATTTTCTTTGTGTGTGTGTGTGTGTGTGTGTGTTGACATTAAATTTAGAGAGCTACATGTATTTTAACAATATTGAATATAACTTTTTAATTGTTAACAAGCGGAAAGAAAAACAATTAGAGCAATTATAGTAACCTTGGGAAAGCAGACAAATGTGTTGTGCACCATTAATACACCTGAAACTCCCATGGGTACTGTGGGACATCTGTTGCCTAAAAACTGAAAGAAGTGTGATGTGAATCATCATTAGAGCAGATAAGCCCACCACCCCGTTGTGTCAGCGCTGGTGGGGGTTGTGGACGAGTGTAGTGCGCAACATTGGCACGGCACGCCCCTCCTGTTGTACTATCTTCTCTCAGAACACAGCCTCCTTTCACTTCTGTCACTCCGCTGATTAAAGGCCGGGGGCCCTCAGTGCGTCAGTCTGCCACACAGCACGTTTACAAGGGTTCTGTTTACCCATTTCCTTCTCGACTCATTACCCGAAAAGGGCTTAACCGGTGAAAAGCAGCGGCTTGCATGTACCACAGACGGCTCTGTGACAGTGTAAATATGACCTCACTGTGCAAGCACACAGCATTCTCATGCAACAGCATAATAATCAAGTCCATTACAAGAGTATGCAGAGGCGAGTTTAATCCCACAGTTATGCTTTGTGTGGTATTTGAGCGTGGAGTATAGCATGTCAAGCAATCTTCAAATTACTCAGCCGGTCTTTAATGAGGTGACTTTTTTCCCTCAGCGACACCTTACGCTTTCAAAGAATGATAAGCGTCGTCGCAAGTCTGAACAAACACGCAAGCAATGTTGTGCGCTTGTACCGGAGCAGTGAATCAAAAAGTTGACGACAGAATAATTCTGGAGGTTTGCACAGGCACCAGAGTTGGGGAGGGGAAGCAGACAAACGGAGCAGGAGCAGCAGCAGCAGCAGCAGCAGCCCTGACACATGGCCCACATTCACAGCCGCCTCCCACGTCACTGTGCTCCTCAGAGAAAAAGCCCCTTTTGTTTCCTAGCGCAGGGAGGGAGGGAGGTCTCTGGGGTGAACCGCCGCTCAGCTCCACCACTCCACCCGCCANACAAAAAAAAAAGAAAAAAAAAAAAAGAAAAGAAACAGGGACCGGACTTCCCACCCCTGCCTGGCGTCCTCCCTACTCACTCCCCGCTCCAGCACACAAACACAGGCTCATCAGTAGTACCACTACTACGGCTGTGATTGTCTTTTCCTGCTACTTAATTGGGTCAGTCTGCATTGTTGCGTTAAAGACATCTCCAACAATGACCTTGCTGTTAATGCATGTGCTCTGCTCATAGCAGTAGTGGAGGAATTCTTTCTTTCAGATTCTTCACTTACATAAAAGTAGCAATACCACAGTGAAGTCCTGCATTAAAAATGTACTTAAGTGTCATCAGCAAGATGTACTTAAAAGTATCAAAAGTAAAAGTATTTATGCAGAATTGCCCCTGTCAGTGTTATATTATTATGTATGAGATTTTAATAGATTTTTAGATTATTACAGATGCATTAACATGTAAGCACATGTATAATAGTTGCCTCTGAAATGCAGTTAAAGTAGCATACATTGAAGTTCTCAAGTAAAGTAGAAATACCTCAAAGTTAAAAAACTGAAGCGCAGTACTTAATTTTTATATTTAGTACATCACATTATATTCAACTACTAGCTAATACAGGCATTCGCCAGAATCCCCACCCTGTACATCTAAAAAGGTGTTCAGACAGAGCGCGAAGCCTTATGGTATTTATAGGACTTCATATCCAATTATGCTGCACCCAACCATCAGACAGCATTCTGTCTGAACACATAAGACATAGTCCGGAGTTGGCGTCCCAAATGTTGTGAGTAAAGACGCTGAAATAAGGTGAATTACAAATGACACATTTAAAACTGTGTTTATTTGTATAGAAATATGCTCATGTTTTACATAACTTTGTAGTTACAAATCGTAAAAAGAAAGAATATTAACGCTATTAGCATCACAAAGTTCCTCTCAAACAAACGGGAGCATAGATCTCAGAGAGAAGCCTGATGTTACTGTGTGAAATGTTAAGCTCTTCAATATACTTTACAGGTGGTGTGTGCGTGCAGCTTGTTGCTCAGTTAAGAGTGAAAGGGGGCTCTGCTAACAGTAGCTCTCGAAGTAGTCTGTCATTTCTGTCCGTCATGTACCCATGTACGATCGAAGAAGGTCTGAGGAGCGGACACTCGTTCTAGTTCGGAGAATTTATACAAACCTGCTGTGAATTCTCTCCAAATGTAGTACAATGAAGGTAATCAGGGTTACGGAGAAATGCTAAAGACCCCAGTCTCTGAGCCAACATTAATATATCATTTTCATATTTATCAGTTCTATTATCTCCACCTGAATCCGTCCCCTACGACATCCTTGTTCTCCTGAGACACAGTTGAGATACCGCACAGTTGAGGCGTAGCTTCTAATGGGCGGTTAGCCCACAAAGCTCCTGCTCAATCTTTCTGTGAGAAAA
>NTHP01000059.1:829170-854827 GCA_003416845.1 Oplegnathus fasciatus
AAAAAAAAAAAAAAAAACAAGTGGTGGAACACTCACTGCATTCGCTTTCACTTGTTTTGTCTTTAAGACTATCAGTACTGTTTACTGTACCACCTGGTGATAAACTTTCAGTCCCCTAAATTAGCTTCCCCAGAGAGGAAGACAGTCCAGCTCAGTTCCTCTCAATTTGCTCAATGTCGAGCTCGCCTCCAAGCTGACACACGTCCTTCCTCATGCTACACAGCCCCGCCCACAGAGGCTCATTGTCCTTCCCATTGGTCGTCCCTGGCGTCAGGTCGCCGCAGTCTGTCGAGCTCCAGTCCGCCTCCTCGATGGTGGGGTCTGACGACACGTTCCTGTTGATCTCGTCCTCTTTGGTCCGAGGCTGAGCGTCCTCCAAGCTGTGTTCGTTTGCAGATGAGTGGTCAGTGTCGCGCTGAGCGGTGCTCCTGAGAGTGGGGAGGGCCTGGCTTGACTCACAGCTGTTTTCGCCTGTGATTCCTGGGCAGCTAAGGCTGTGGAAATTCCGAAGTTTCTGTGGAAGGACAGAAAGGTCATTTTCTTTAGAAGCATAAAATTGATGTTCTCAAGGAAACAAGGATAGACTTAAATAAATATGTCAAATATTTGGTTTGGTAGGAGTCCACAGTCTCCATGGTGATAGCATATTTGGTAAGAAAATCAAAAACATTTCCTTCATCTTGGACTATGACCCATGTCCTAACTAGGGCACGAACAAAACTAAAGGCATCAGCCATCTTATCAAAACAATCCCTCTACTGTACTCATACAGTGTGGGTGAGTCAGAGAGGTCAGAGCTGGACACTGGGCAACAACCACTATAATAGAAAAAAGTAAAAAGATTTGACGGGTATAAATTTAGCCTGCATTACATACTGAAGCAACTGGTGGTTGCACGAGCGAGGCTATGCGATCTGAGGTCCAACAGGAACCCAGGCAGCAAGTGGCCGGATACCCAGAGGGCAGACATCACTCATGTCAGCCTTTTGACTCTGCCGGCCTTTCACTGGCACTGCACAAAGGGCACATACATCTGGGAAACCCAGAAACTTCCTTAGGCAGATCCACATGTGCCAGCGCTGCTGCAGGCAAGTCCTGCGACAGCTGCACGCACTGGAGTGAGAGGCTTTATGACAGAGGCTTATCCAATCTGTACAGCTAATGTGGAGAAGGCAGGACAGCTGCCTAATGCCTGACCACTACGGTGTTGGGCCAGAAGGACACAGGAGAATAGGGCCTCTGTGAAACCTCCTGTCACTTGTGCGCTTATATAATACTTAACAAACATGGGTCTGTTGGGGATGCAACTCACAGCCAAGTGTATGAACTACAGCTGCAACTAATCGATAGATTAATCTATACTTTTAATGATTCACTAAGCTGTTTCATTTATAAAATGTCAGAAAATAAGGCCAAATGCCGATCTCAAGTTCTAAGAGCACAAAGTATCGTCCATTACCTGGTTATTTTGTCTAAACAAGAGTTAAAAAGCCCAAAGGGATTTAGTTTATAATGATACAAGACACAGAAAGGCTGCAAATCCTCACATTAGAGAAGCTGGAACCTACAAACATGTGGCATTTTTGCAACAACAACAACTAATATAAAAGATGTCAATAAATTTGCTGCCGCTTGACTAATCAAATGAAACCTTTGTTTAAAGCTTCAAATTAAAGAAAACCCCTAAACATTTCACTCCACCACAACCACAGATATCGACCTCATGCTGGCAGTCAGGGGATCACCAAAGCCAGTAGGGTCCATCATCTGGGAACCATGAATGTCTGTACATACTTTAGTACCAATCCATCCAATCGTTGTTGAGATATTTCAGTCTGGACCACAGTGGTGGATTGTCTATCCTTCTACTCTCAGCTCTACCATAATAATATTCACATATTCAGGATTTAAAAGCCTTTTTCAAAGGCTCAGATCTGCAAATAGCAGACCAAAGTGGTTAAAGCTCTGAATAAAGTAGAGAAGAAAGCCTGTTCCCACCTCTTTGACCCAATAGCGGTGAGAAAGGTCTCTGCACCGGGCAGCAGTAGATCAAACGGGGCCCTGCTGTTTTTCTTGGCGCTGGTCAAGCGGGTACATTTGTCAGCACCAGGCCAGTGTCACATTGCTGCCTTCTGCATTAGCACTTCAGTCTCAGACTTCTGGCCCAGACCATGGGACCAAACTGAAAAGGCTTTGAGTGGTCTGGACTATAGCAAAACAGCTAAACTAAACCAAGTACAACTTAGAACAGGGGAGGTGATCTGCAGAAGAAGAGTTTCAGGCAGGGAAAACCTTCCACAGAGTGTCCTCACACAACTTACTGCACCACATGACAACAAGGGTCATGAATAAGTGCTGCCGGTGTCCATGTTTGTCTGGTACTATCACCCCCCCCTCCACGAATGAAATGGAGAAGAGAGCAGAAAGTCTCCTCATCCATACTGACCTTGACTCTCCGTCAATAAAGGGTGATCAATAGCTCATGAGGCCCGGTTGTGGCAGCGATCCACCCACTGAGCTGAATTTACAGAAATCAATATCTCTTTACCCAACATGCATCTCCCCTGTGCAACGATCCATAACCTCTGCCACAGCTGCTCCACTTCCTGACATTCATGGAGCCGCAGTGAGCCACGCAGAGGGTAGCAGTTTCTCCCTGGGTAAATTACACCACTGTGGCGTGTGGATGAGAGGACACTTTAGAGACACACTCAGCACTGTGACCAATCTTTGAATAGTAAGGTGACTTTGAATACTGATAGGGTGACGCGTGTGAAGCACGATGAAGCCAAGCAAGTTTAGTCTATCGCCATCTTTTCCACTGTGATTTCCTGAATCTTCACGGCTACACACTTCAGACTTCTAGGTTTAAAAAATTGGTCTATTTTTCGATTGATCAAATTATCGTTTAGTTTATAAAATGTCAGAAAAAAAGTGAAAATTGCCCGGCAATTTACTGGTACTGGCAAAGGTTTGGCATTATTGCTTGATAAATTACTTTAAGCGATTGTCAAAATTGTTGTCAGCTGATTTTTTTGTCGATTGACTTATCAGCACTGCCTCTGGGTTTAGTTGCATAACAGGGCCAAAATGTCTGGAAGTCATTTACTCAAGGCCTTGCCTCTAAACCAAAGTCACTGGAGAGAAATTTAAAAAGATGTTTAAAACATTTTTTTTAAAATGATGCAATAGAACAGTTTCTTGTGGTTTCAGAAGCTTTCATTCCCTCTACCTGAGCTGAAAACCAACGTCACAGCAGTCCCTTTTAATAGAGGAACAGAGAACACAATGCACGAACAGCAGGACAGATCCAATGCTAACAATCTCAGCACCCTGACGCTCCGCTGTGAAAATATTGTTAGCTGCCTCGCCTAAGGCTCTTTTCTCCACGCTGACCTCGTCCCTGTTAGGAGCGCGTGTGGCGTCTGCTTGTCGTGTCACAGCGGCGCTGTTGTTAAGACACTGCTGAACTCTGTGTGACTTTTCTCAGAGGGGCCAAGTCCAGCTCTGTGTTTATGATCCAGTCGGTGTGCGTGTGAAATTTTACTATGCGTCTGTGTGCTTGTGGGGCAAAGAGACAAAACGCCTGCCAGGACGTGCAGATGAAGCAGAGTGTCTGTAGAAACATGGTTGACTTCAGAAGTGGCTCATGCCAGTGCTTTCATAAGATCATTTCTTGTATGAATACAAAGTCATCTGATCCACTGACTGACTGCTTAATTCCTGCTTTGATCAAATCATCTTTAGCCAGTAACACATTAAAAAAGGGCGTTCCTTGCTTCGTGCTCTCCATTTCTGCAAGTGAAAATACTCACCCCCATAAAGGAATGTGGCCCAGAACAGGCCTGCATGACTGAACGATTGCCTTCATTTAATGACAATGCCTGCAGAAACACTTTGAGGTGTGCTGAGGGAGAACAGACACAATGGCGTGACCTTAGTTGGAAGTGTTTGTTTATCCAACATGGACAAATTGCCACAACAGCAGAGTAAAACAAGCTAATGTTAGTGAGACTGATAGACCTAGCAGAGCTTCCAGCGGGCATGACTATTTCCTGAGGGTCTTGTCTCATAATGTGGACAGTGATCTTTTGGAGCACATAAGAGGGCTGTGGCGAGTTCAACCAATAAATGAATGCCACATAAAATGCCACTGGAAATTGCTTCTGATAAATTTTATGACATGCTGAGGTGCAACATTAGATATGCTCTAAATAACAGAGTGTGTATTAAGCATCAAGTGATACATACCCCTTAGATTTTAAAACAAACTGGCAGAGATTGCAATATTTAATTGAGAGTATATTGTCCTGATTAAATAAGATACAAAGCAGTTTCTTCCCATGTGATCTGTTTTACAAAGCAACACATTTAAATACCAACCTGGGTCATCTTGGCCAGGTCCAAAGAAGGCCTCTGTTTGTGTGTGTCAGCTGGTCTTCTGCGCTTCACACCAATCTTCTTGTCGTTGAGGACGCACGGCTGTGAGCGACTTCGCGCGAGGCCCTGTCCACCACGGCGCTCCAGCTCTGGAGTGGAGTCAGGGGAGCTGGGTGGCGAGGGTCCACGAGGCTCAGGGAGGCAGATCTGTTCATCAGAGAGGTAGAGGGGCTGCGCTGAGGGCTTGGAGGACAGGGGCATGGAGGAGGAGGGCGTCAGGCCGGTGAAGGCAGAGGGGCAGGGGAGACCCTGGGAGAAGCAGGGCAGCTCCAGGGTGTTGGAGCGGGCGGGCAGGCTGAAGCTGGAGCTGCGCTGCATGGCCGGAAAGCCGAGCTGCGCGTTCCCAACACCCCCGCGCTGGACGCTGCCTCCACTGTGGCACCTCCTCTTCTCCACCGTTGTCCACACACGAGAGCCCTGAGGGCGCCAGGTAGAACGGCAACCGCCAAGCTCGTCCGAGCAAGACAGGGACCGGCACTGCCGCTTGCTGGGGGGTGCAGTGGAGTGCGAGGACGCAGCCTCAGTCAGGCTGAGGTCTTGCAACAAGCTGGTGATTGTGCTCGAAGTGGAGCCAACATCCCAATCCCAGTGAGCAGAACTTTTATGCACCTCAGGCAGGACGTCCCACAGGCTCTCCAGGCTGGTCCCAACTGGCCTCTGCTGTATGGCACAGCTGTGACCCACCTCACGCCACCGGCTTGTCTCTGCAACAAAACACCAGATCCATTTGAATTAAGAAAAGCCTTTAAAAAAATGAGATGACAGACAAGATTAAGGGGCTTATCGGCACTTAATTTTATCTGAAAAAGATTAACACTACCTCATGTTTAGTCTCTTATGTTTACATGAACACTGAAATTGTTGTACGTCATAAATGATTTCGGAATAGTCTAAATTTTCTGTGGGTTTTTTTTGCATATGACAAAAGGTTAAAAAAAAAAGGTGATGAATGAACTTTGCCTGTACGGGAAACACGTGTGAAGATGTTTCCCTGGGGCAACGTGCAGCGTAGTCGTGTATGTGTGTGTGTGTGTTGTCTATACTGCCAGCTTCTGTTCAGGATCAACTCGATCATAATTGGTCTTTTTTTTGTTTTTTTAATGTGTGCTTCCAGCTTTTTTATTAATTCCTTTGTAGATCACTTTGGACCAAAGCGTCTGCCAAATGAATAAATGTAAATGTATGAAACTAGGCTCCCGACACAAGACAGTAAATCTTGAAGTAACTCTGCAGCTCTGGTATTAGCTTGTAAAATCTCTCTGATTTTCACACTTTATTTTAATCGGGAGTGACATCATCATCACTGCTTGGGGGCTGCTTGTTATTTCATAGTGTCAGAAACTATTTTAAAGGTTCCGCTTTTGTGGAGGACAAATAAAAAAGTGTGCATAGAAATTCAGACCTGGTGTGAACTAAACACAATATGAGAATCACTTTATGCATGAACCTCTGAAAAGAAGAAAAAAAAAAGTTTTTTTAGTGTCAAGGTTCTACGACCGTGAGAGGCTCAACATGGACAACATCCATGACACTGCTCCAGTCTGGATCAGCACGTCGGCCCCAGCATGTGTACTTTGTATTGACATTACTCACTGTTTTGTGTAACTGGCACTAAAAATAAATCCTGTCCTCCAGGCACTGCTTTAGTGTCACAGTCTATTAGCACAGCTAATTGGGAAAGGGAACGGAGCTTAATGTCTAACTGACTCGATATCAAACCTTGTGTCTGCTGGAGCAAGGCTTGATAAAATGTCAATAACCCATCATAAACATTCTGACTTATCATATTGAGTTGGTTTTTTTTTTACGTTGATCTACAAGAGTTCTGTGTCAGACCAGCTCCGTATCTGCCATCACTGATGACTCTGCACCAGCACCATAGCTACCATGCCAGGAAGGCACCTGTTATTGCCACAACAGAAACTCTCTTGAATTGCTGAATGGGTCAGCCAACTGAACTGGTCAGTCAACTCTGAGTCAGATACTAAACGTCGAAACCACTGCCCACTCTTGGTATGCAAAAGGGCTATTCTTCTCCACTGGAGATAAAATCCCCAATATACCATCTACAGTACACGGGCAGGACGAGGAACAAAGGGCAGTGTTAACAACACCTACTGGTACTGCTGTGCTCTCTGCCAGGAGAATGCCATTTAATCTTACAATACGAAGACTGTAAAGGCTGTTACTCATACTGCTGGATATGGATATGGGCTGTTGTCGTCATAGCCAAATTTTCAACTTGGGGACAACATGTCCTTAGCTTTAAAGCATGCAGGAGTGCAATGAGATTCCTGCTAATGATAAGTCGCTACCATGTAGTCATTAACGCACATTCATCTCGGCAGAAACACCTGTCAGACATGTTTCACATAATGCCATGTGACCCACGACCAGATGCAGTGGAGGCTGGCTTGCTGCTGATAACTTCACTAAAATGTTACGACAAGCCCCTCCAAATCCCTGCTGTCATTAAATACCTGCCATTTTCATATTGAATTCATAGGATTGCTAAATTACTACTTTGGTTATTTACTACTGAAATGATCCTTATCAGCCTTACAGGTGCACATGTGTATATTGATGAGAAAGATGGCAGACTCTTACCCATGAGTCCACAAGAGAAAAGTGCAGTCCCCTGGCTCATGGTCTGTGCCTGGAACTGCAGAAATGCAAGAGAGATTTGCTGTCAGCTTACCAGAAACCAGGAAGACACATAAATTGGTTGGCATAAAATGAACAGGAGGTTCTGGCAATAACAAGTCAATACCTCAACAAATAAAAGTAAAAACCAAAACTGGAAAGTCAAATTTCTTGTATGCATAATTGGCCCAGAGAGTGTATGTCGTAGCACATTTTTCGCTGCTGAGAGATGAAGACTAAGTGCAACCCATCAACAGAGCGAGTTCCACCATAAACGCCCCTGATTGACGCTCAGCCTCAGAGCATGATGACTTCATTTCACGTGGCTGAGGGGGCAAACTCGGTCCACATTAGTGGGGGAATTTTCTCACTCCGTGCTGGCAGAAAGAAGGCTCCTACTGCATCGATGCTGATTAGAGAATGAGTCAGAGTTGCTCAGCCTAGCGGAACTAAAATACTCCATTGTCATTTTGAGTGAAATAAATGGAACAGGGAGGATTCAACACCAGATGACAAATGCCCGGCTGATAGCTGTTGGCAGCTATTATGATGCAATTATCAGTAATTGTAACATAAATATCCCTTATTCCCAATTTTAAACATTCAAATAGTTCTTTGGACATCACCTCCTGTCATTCAGTAAGGCAACATTTAGGAATTTTCCAACAAATTTGACTCAGGGGAAGCTAGAAGTCAAATTTAAGCTGATTAAAGTTGATAAAATAGGAAAATATAATGTAGAGCCATAAAACTGCTGTGGAGTGATGAGTGGCCGCAACAATTTCCTGTTTTAGAGCAGCTCCTTGTTGTCCTAGCCCCTGACAAGCCCATGAGGCATGTTGGCAAGGCTACAAACATAAAATGACACATTTCACACAGGCAAAAAAATGCTTACACAAGTAGAAAATAACCTCTCACCGGGCCCAAATCTGTACTTTTGGATGTTACATCGTCGGCACCCTTCTTTTCCAGTGTTTTCTTGAATATGATCACCATGGCAACACACATCCTTGTCCCAAGCCGTTCCAGTGAGGGCAAGAAAAGCTGGCGGCCATCTTGACTGGCATGGTGTGAGCGGGCTGGTTTCTCATAAGCTTAAGACAGCAGCCCTCGACTCCTTCAGGAATTTGCTTCACTCCTCGGCCCAATCCTGAGCGGACACACAAAGATGAGCACAGGATTAGAATTCAGTACATTTCTGACATTCTGTCGACCATATAAGCAGAGAACAATCCAGCTGGATTGGGGAGAACAGATCCCCTGGGTGGAGGCTCTGAAACACACTGTCAATGGAAAGCGACCCCAATGCTCTTTTAAGGCAATACTCGACTGAAAATGCATCTTTTGAGTATCAAATACTCATGACTGAGTGAGTGAGTAGCTTCCTTCTTCGTGGAGGTCGTCAGCTGGACTCACAGCAGTTACAATGGATTCCAATCGCAACTCAGAGTCACAGCGAAAAAAAGTTTCATTAACTTTGATCTGTACAGTATGCTCAGTAAGCTTCAAACAGTTGTTGTTTTGCTAAATATGCTAATTGTACATGGAAGTAGCATCCTTAGCTATGATGTGCAGAAACTGTGGAGAAGTGGATTATACTGCAGGAGTGGTTTCAGAAATTTCTGTGCCATTGTAACTATTGTGAATCAAAGCTCCATTGAGGAGCGAGTTACAAACTTTTCAGAGCAACCTTTCAGGCCTACAGGGATTGAGTTTCGTACTAGAAAGACACATTTTTGGTGGAGTACTCCATTGAAATCTCAAGTTCATCTCGCACATTCAAAACACAGAGACCTCAACTGCTTGTAATCTGAAATTACTGTAATTCTTCACACTGGCACCCTTGCAAACCTGTTCAACATAAACCAAAGGGAAAGATGGAAAATGAAAATTCAAGAGGGTTTGACGAGCTCCTTTAATTCTCAAGTGAGCAGGCAAGCATTAGCAGCAAACACTCGCTTTGATTCGCAAGGCGTCGCCTGTGTCGCCATATGGTGGGCCTGTAAATTGACATTGCGCTGCATTTTCACTTCCATGTGGTCTCTCCACTGTGTCACCAAAATCAGAACCCTATACCTTGTTTTGTTCTTGCCTGTCCATGTGAAGGATTATCAGTCATCAGAGAGAGCGAGTTTCCTCAAAGTGTTCCACACTGGAGCACACAGAGAGGAATAGAGCAAAGTCAAAGTTGTGTAATTGAATACTCAGGGGCTGGCTGGGAATAGCTGACCTTGCGGTTATCAAAACAACCCTCCTCGCATTAGTGCTGCACCACGGTTACAGTAAAACAGCTGATTGGCCACAGATGTAAATCTATATAATCATCGCAGAGGATTTTTACTACCACCAGATCAGTTCCACTTCAGGCTACGTCAGGTAGGGGATTGAAACAAAGTGCACTGGACACGAGACCTGTCGTAGGATGCCTGCAAGGTCAGAGTGTCTGTTTGAATGACAGAACAACTGCAAGAACAAAAAAAGGGGCAACAGCATCACAAGACCCTGAGGGAGCTGACATACTGGAGGTGGTGTTTACATTCAGCATATGATTTCCATTACTAACACTTATCACGTCAGGAAAACAACTTAAATACAAGGATGTTTTTAGCAGAGTTCTGCAAGGAGCTCAACGCGGTTCGAGGATGTCTGGCAGCGTGAACTTGTGGAACTGATCAAAGCTTGGAGCTGGACTAGGTCAGGCCAGCTTATACTCTGCATGACCATTAACCACACAGATCCATGTTTCACAGCAGAGATAACTAGGGACATGCTGGGGCAGAGGAAACAGTTGTTTATACATTACCCTTAATGGCTTGGTGATGGATGCAGATGGCATTGACACAGAAAGAAAAAACTTCGCCCAAAGAAATGAAATTGGCAAAGCCAAGAAAAGCTCTTTAATGTGATGTTTACCCAAACAAAAAGGACACTAAATGATGTTTTCCTTCCCTAGAAAAAGGGAAAAAAAGTCTAACTGTAGCCTGACACTCTGGACTCTAAACTGTAAACAACATCTATTACTTCTAGCTACAGAGAATCGCCACAATTTATCATCTTTCTCATGCTCAGGCATTACGTTTTTATCCCATAAATCTGAGCTGAGTGCTTTAAATGGGCGAGGTTTATAACATAATTATAAACATTCCTCAGCTCCATGACATAGGTTGAACACACAATTATAAAAGCCTAACCTAGCCCCACAGCCTTTGAAAACCATTCAAACTTGTGACAGTTTATGAATAGAAAACACGTAGAGAAGCGCTGGCAAAGGGCAGCCTGCTTTTTCTTGCACACGCAAAGCAAATGTACGAGCCATACCAAGGTAAGATTTCCGATGCTTAATGGATACACCCAGTGCACTCGTCTCATACTGAATGCACTGCTGCGTTCAAAGATGCAGATGAAGCTATAATCTGTCAAATGAGGTATCTAGAATTTCTGCCAAAGGAGTGCCACTCCCTTTCTGACGTCAAAACCCGAATCACCTCCAGAACGACGCTGCCATTATCTGGAATCAGTGGGAGCCTCTATGCTTCTGCAGCCCGATAGCTCTTTATCTGGGTTGGGGCAGCAACCACCATGACAAAAGAGAAGTCTAATCTCTGAGAAGAGAAGAGCGTTGCAGGACGTTTTCCTCAGACGTGGCTTACCATCACATGCAAACAGGCTGCTGCAACGAAGTCTGCAGTGACAGCAGCCTTCCTAAGACAACAGTAACAGCGCCTTGGACGAGCTGATGGGACTCCACACTTCCTTTGTGGTCACCAAAAGCCTTTCAACCATCGCTACTTTGGGGTGTCAGAAATAGCAAGCTATCGCACGGCCTAAATGAGCGCTAGATAGGACAAGAGAGGAAACCACAGAGTCGATTGGGTGAAGTATAAAGCGGAGGCCCGCTTTAGAGTCAACTTCCAAGACCCTGCTCTATTTTCTATATAAGATCAGACACAAGAACGCTATATTGTAAATGACACTTTTCTAAGTCTCACAAATTGCGGTCAAGTCCAAAAAGACTACAGACTGTCAGCTTAGCCACTACAATAGGCATCTAAACTGTGGTCACCCATGAAAGCTCCGTTTCCCAATTAGAGCAGCTTTTCCATACATTGCTCAGACTGTAATCCCACTGGTTAGGCCAACATTACATAAGGATTTGGCAGCTTTGTGTCTGACTGACAATTAGAGCTAATGCTAATCCATTTTATAGCACTTGGACAGCTGGTGGAAAACAACACTGTTTGGTATCATTGTTGCACCTTGTTTAGGCTACCGAGCAACACATTTGTGAACTACTTATAAGACTGTATCCATTTTTTATCTATTTTTAGGTTTATCACACATGCTTAAACTTTTTTTACTATGCTTTCATCTGTGTAAACTGATACAAAACTTGACATAAAAGCTTAAATGTTAAATTGAATTTTCAGACATCCTCCTTTGACATTCCTGCATGCATGGCAGTCGGATCTGTGTCCTGCCCTCAACAATCCCAGGATTGTGGCCGTCTTAGTAATCCGAGCATCTGCTGAGCACCTGAGACGGCCCGACTTGAAACCTAACTGAGGGATTTGTGCTGCTCTTCAACACCATACCACTTGTGAAAGGAATGCTGGGTAAAAGTTTAGCTGTACCCCTCCATAGAAAGATTCCCTAGGAGAAAATATGCATGTTCCTAAAAAGCTTGCTTCCCCGAGCTACTGGCACTGGTGGCCTACTTCTGTGAGTTGCATGGCTTGTGCAGAATCCATATTTGGACTCTGCAGTTTCTCATGTCATAATGGTGGGTGTGTTGACAGAGCATGTCATAAAAGGCAGACAGACATGCAGGGCTCATGAAGACCGGATAATTGAATGACAAATTGGCAAACCAGTTCTGCTTTTTCCACAGCACTGTGCATCATTTTCACTGTGAAAATTTAAGGTTTTTGAAACCCCAAACCTTCTTTGTTGGTGTCGTCATTAATTAGGTTCCACAAAGGGCAGGTGCCACCACGTTTTGCCACGGCTGACTGGCTGAAAAGAAATATATGAAACTCATTGTAGGGTGCAGGCTAGCCCACAGCTGTCCGCATGTTCACAGAAATTAGGCGATGTCAAACAGGAGGCACACTCTACATTTAAAGCAGTGAGTGAATAGTCAGAAATGAGCATGGCTGGGAGGCTTCAATAATAGTTATCAGGCTCAGTTGAGGGCCTGGGGTACAGCCAAGGTCTCACAAGCATGCAGCTGCCCACTTACCATAAACACAAAGGCTCAGCATGGCTATGCATGGCAGCCAAGGAGGCCTACGTTTTAAAGCAGGCCTGCTGTTTAATTATCTCATACATAATCACTTGCACTGTATACATTTGTCCAGAACAAGAGCTTTGTTGAGCTCTGTAATCGAGGCTTTCAACACACCTGTCCAAGTTGGAGAGAAATGTTCTCCACTTGAATGCGAAATCTAACAAAGTCTCTTAATTACGAAGGGTTGGAGACACAACATCCCTCTACTTCCACAGCAGAATAACATTGCATGTTAATAGGCCCAAATGAGTATAAGTCACATCCAGTGGATGTAGCCCTATTGACTTTCAATCAAAATTAAGAGTGGAAGGGAAAAAGGACTCTTGAGTTTTACATAGAGGAATTTATCCATCCCCCACACTGCACTTCCACTGACTATATATACATGGAACAACATGAGAAAGCCAGGGAACAAATTTTTTTCCAAATAAGCATTTGAACAATGTCATAACAGTGGCATTACAATACACAGGATCTTAGAGAGCCTTAAAATGTTGTCCAAATATTTCCAGTGATATGGACAAGGAAAGAGGAATCATCTGCGAGCTCTGATAGGCAGCCTCTTTTGTACTCGAGCTAAAACTGTTCAACAGTTTGTTTTTTTTTGTTTTTGTTTTTTTTTCAGATGAGCTTGCCAGTCCTCCAGGTGGATGCCTCTCGGTTTCAGAGGAAAAGGCCCTGAAAACTGAGCTTGTCCAAGTAACCAGCACAAACAGTCCCTTAAACCCCCTTTCCAAAATCCCTCATGAAAGGGAAATGAGTTTGGCAAAGAAAGTGGTGTGACGGGAGCTCACAGAATGTTGCACGCAGGCTACAGAGCAAACAGGATTTTGAACTCAACAGAAAGGCCACAAGCTACTGATGATAAAATATGAAAGGTACATGCTCAGAAATTTAAAATATTATCCATCTGTACTTTAACAGTAAGTCTCCGATTTTCCCTTTTTAACTTGTAATTTATGCATGTTCAAGCCACTTATGAACCTTAGCAGTCATAATCATGGCCATGGGACAGTCTGAGGAGTTCAGGTTTAACAAGCTCCTGTGTTTATGATCCCACTCAGCACTTAAATTGCAGAATCTGTTGGACTGCATGTCAGCCAGCCCTGTCTTCATACCTGAGGGGAAGGTTGGCTAGATGAAGATAAGACAACAACATTCCACTGCAACGGCACAAACTGTAACATGCGAGACAGACCCAAATGACATGGCCACCAAATAATGTGGCGTCAGGTATAAAGGAATTGCCGTGTGTGCCATGCATGAGTGAAAACCCATTTTGAGTGTTTGTGCTTCAAAGTTAGCCAAATCACATAAAGAGCTTTTGATCAAAGGAAAAGTAGTATCTCTTTGCATACATCACTTTGTCAACTCATCTGATTCAGTTTACATTTACTGTCAGATGTCAAACAAGCCAAGCATACTTTCTGGGCTGACATGGAGAAGATGATACTGACATGAAAACTGCAAGTTACCAGTGATCACTTTAAGACTCTGCATATGTATGAACATGCTTAAGCTTCACATTAACTTACTGACACTTGTTTTATTGAACCTTCCCTACAACACTGAATCACATTGTGTCTTTATTTGTCTACTGAATGATAATACAGTATAATAAAAAGCAGAAAGAACCGAGACAAATCAGTTCAAGCAGCATTTATGTAAGTAATACCCCAGACAAGACAGAAGGGACACAGCTAAGGCAGTACACATGAGGAGAAGTTGCTAAGCTAACTAATTGGAGCTGTGTTTAGTTTCCATTAAGAAGACTACTTTGTTAGTGGTCACTTCTAATTGAATTTGTCAGCATAGAAATCACCATTCATGTGAACCACACACTTTCAAAACACAAGGGAGCATCACCCTTCATGAACTAGCTCCAGTTCCTAAGTTAGCTAGCACAGAAACTTATTATTTGACCAAAAAGTACCACTCACAAGCATCACGGTGAGCGGCTCGTATCCCCAAACAACAGCGGGCAAAGCTGCTCAGTTTCGCTGGACCATGTCGAGTTTTGTTTTAGCAGAAAAACAGAACAAGGAGCAGAGGCAGGAAGCAAAGCGAGCGGGTCAGCTCACGTACTGCTCCAGGCAGCTCCTGCAAACTACAACATTACCCCAGTGCACTACTGTCCAAGATTGCACGCTAATGAGCCTGTGACAACATACACGGGCAATACCACTTTTGACAGGGGAGAGGGGTGTCCGAAAAGTTATTTGTGCCGCTAAAACTTTCAGTTTTACGGTAATTTTTTGCGTTATGTGGTTTATTTAGACTTACTATACAATTCAGCTGAACCTTGTCGCGGTTGAAAATAAATTATTAATCTCTGTAAGACTTTTTGTAACACTTCCGCCCCCACTCGTGTAACTAGTGGTCTGATCCACCCTGCGGTAATGAAAAGTAATCACAGTTTTGAGCTGTGCATATAGACAAGGCACTTTCACAATATACACTGGTGTAACATGGAAACTTGTCAACTGTGTGTGACTTAAAGAGCCAGACTGAGGGAGAAAGACATATATATATATATGTGTGTGTGTGTGTGTGTGTGTGTGTGTGTACACTCAGGGGCCACTTTACTAGGTACAGCTGTACAATCTAATGCAATTCAATACAACAGCTCTGCTATAAATTCTACTTTTACGAAGTTTATGTTGTTTTTGCTTTTGTTGACTTTGTCTGAAATGTGTAAAATCAATTATATGTGGTAGCATTGAGGTCACAGTTAAAGGTGATGTTGTACTGGACTACATTATACTGAGAGGTGTTTCTTATTTTTTGTCCACCCTATTTACAAACATTAGGGGGTCAGAGTATAAGAAACACCTCTGAATATAATGCACTCCAGCACCACTAACTAAAACATATAATTGAATTTACACATTTCAGACAAAGTCAACAAAAACTGGACATTATAGACTTTGTAAAGGTAGAAAGTATGGCATATTATGTTATACACATTGATAGTTCCCCTGCATAAAATTAGCTCCAGTATAATAAGGGTTGGTCCTAAATAAATACTTTCATTACAAACAGATGTTCTCCTTCCAGGAAGTAAATTCTGGCTTTATCACAATGTACATCAGTATGTAGTATGCTATCAGTTAACGGTCTGGGTTTAGTTGTCTATATATACACACATATTGTGCAACGTGCACATACAGTCACCTGCACATAATATTAGTATCACTTAGGCCAGTGGTTCCAAACCGTTTTACCTTCTGACCACGTAAAATCTATCCACCAAAGAGAGATTTGTCCTTGCAGTTCTCAGATGTTTTCATCATTTGAATACTTTTAGCAGGCCTGAAGACGTAAAACCAGTATTTCACAAGAAAAAAAAGCAAACATTCGAGACAGGTTTTTGTCTTCTTTTCGGTCCCATTAATCATCTTGCAAACCCCTTTATTTGATCATTCCCATCCTATCATATCATATGCAGTAAGTTCATTTATTTTCTGGGGGCTGAAGTTAACACACTGGGCCTCAGAAGGGTGGGGAGCTGGAGCTCACCCCTGGCAGACACTATTGTTAATCAAGGAGTAACATCTGTTGTGTGCCACTAATCTCCCCCAGACTGTCCTCTTCGGTTTTAGACTGTCTGCCTTTTGTGTTAAAGGGCACAGAGGATTTGGCTACAGTGTGGGGGTGACAAGTTGTTTTTTTCTACCAAAACCAGCAGTCTGGAAAGTGAGCGCTTTAGCAAACAAATGCAGAATATATGTCACTGCAAAGTTTGCACATTGTATTTTGCAGTCCTAAAAGGCACAGATGACTCTTTAGGAAACAGATGATCAAAACAGCTCATTGTACAGAAGTAGGAGTCTTGCAATTCAACAAGTTTGGCTGTGTGTGTGTGTGTTGTGACTGTCAAAACCATAGGGGGCAGTATCCACCAATCATAGTGCAACAAGATTGAACTGAAGTGTAATAGCTTCTATGTGTTTGAAAAATAATACGCCTTGATTGAGGTGTCTTCAGTCATTTTTCCTTGACTTTGTTAATGTAACTGTAGCTAGCATATGGTTAACAGTAAATAGGAAGTGAGCTTCCAACTCCCAGTACTGAGACCCCATGCAGAATGCTGTATGCCATCTGTGGTTCACACTGGCCGCAGACAGATGGCTGAAGGACTCCCGTTACAGGAGCCATCCCTTCTCAACTTTAATGAACAGTTAATCCTCTCCATCCTAACAAAATTCCACATCTTATGATTTAAGTTTTCATTCATAATTTTAAACAAATGCAGTTCAAACATTTAACTCTGCTCATACTGTACCACAAATTAGTTTCAAAGCTGAATTAGGATGAATCTATTCTATATGCAGTATTTGGGTTTGTTTGTAATTCACAGAATTCATAAGCTTTTCATCAGTGAGCACAACTCCCAAACACATAGTTAACTCTTAAAAAGTTAAGTTTGGCCAGGAGGGTGACACTTGAATAAAAGAAAAACACTGACACCATTTGTCAAAATGCAGAAGTACATGCATTTACAAACTGAGCTTTTTCAGCCTGTTGTTTAAGTCACCCTCTGATGTCGCTCAATGGGGACACTGTAACTACAGTCAGAACACACAAAGAGCATATGGCGTTCATGGAACTCCGTCTAAATTTCACTGCCTCTCATCTATCCCGCTAATCCTCGCCTATAATGTTTATAGCCAAGTTAATTGAACTGGCACATCTCTGTGGGTTTGGAGATCCCTTCTAAGAGGCTCCAAAGCAGTGTTTTTGCCAAAGCGTGCACATTGCTAAAACCTCCGCAGCATCTGAAAGAGGTGCAGCTGTTCTTCCAGTAACGCTTCTTGAGTGACTGTGTGAGTGAGGTATTTAGATAAAGGGCTGCTGAGAACAGTTTTATTTTCAGTCATTATGATGTTTTTATGATAATGTTAATTAACTAATAATCCTAGATCAGTCTGCCTTTTACAAATTAAATGCTGAGTTAATGATAAAGTGGTCAGTATTCTTCCTTTTTGTATATGGACCCCAGCAGTGGTGGAAGAAGTATAAGAAGTATAAACATCTTTTAAGTAAAGTAAAAGTAGCAGAACCACAGTGAAAACACTCATTACATAAAAGTCCTGCATTCAGAACTTTACATAAGTACAGCAAAATGCACATTTAAAGTAAAAGTACTAAATAAATAGAATTGCCCCTTTCAGGGTATTATATTATTCTGTATATTATATTATTGGATTATTACTATCAACATACTGTGATCGATAATCGACATACTGTGTAATAGTTTAATCTATAACAAGGATAAAGGCAGTGAAAGAATTATTCTGATCGTTTACTTAAACTACAAAAGTAGCAATGCAACTATGTAAAAATACTCCAATACAGGTAAAAGTTCTGCATTCAAAATCTTGAGGGGTATATTATTACAGTACATATTATGTATATGATTAGTATGACTGATGCATTAATGTGAAGCAGTGTTTTATTGTTGAAGTCAGTCAAATCGTCCCTACTTTCCTTCCTGTTATGCTGTTAAGTCTATAACAACACATCATATTTCATAACCTGATTACATGTTTTGTATGTAAAATCTTTATCAGCTAAATTACATGCCATGACATTAATGTGGAGGAGCAAAAAGTACAATATGATGGAAATATTGTGGAGTATAAGTGTAAAGTAAATGGACATAATCAAGTGGCTGTACTTTACCTTGATGAATGTACTTACTTTCCATCTCTGGCCACTGGTGATGACCTAAGAGATTTCAAGAGCACTTATTCTGAAGTTTGGCCCACCCACAGTCTATGAAACACAGAGCACATTATTTCGAGGACAGTAATTGGTCTTCATGGCCTGCTGTGAGTAACAGATTTATTAAGGAACAGTTGCTCTGTAGTCAGTCAGTTGCTTTTCTTTAACACAGTGAAAACAAAGACATTCTTGTACTGCTGCAGCAAGTGTATTTTTCTTGTAACACTTCAAGTGTAGTGTACAACGTGTGTTTTTGTACCACTTTGTTCACAGTGCAGTTTTCTGTCTTTAATCTTTTCAGTCATGTTCAAAGCTAGATATTAATACAATATACATTTGTTCTTTATTAGCAGTGCAACATAAACTTGAGATTTGCTCTCACATTGACATATAAAAACACATGAAATAAAATAACCTGAGTTAAAAGTGTTTGGAGTGACTAATACTGAGCAGTTTGCGCAGTGTTTGCAGATTCCTCTCCATGAGAATCCCCCCTTTCACTCTCCATGTGCGCCTGCACCGACCTCCACAGCGCCCTGATGTTCCCCTCACCAAAACCCGTCGCCCCTCTTCGCTCTATCAACTCCAGGAAGAAGGTGTCCTCTGCAAAGATGGGCTTGGTGAACACCTGGAGAAGGTACCTGGAAACGAACAACAACAATCATCATCATTCTCTCTGAAAAGCTAAAATATGCCTGGGGATTTTCTGCACATATTCCAAGTTAAATGGATATGTACTGTGCCTCTCACCTTCTGTTTTCACGGGATGCTGTCTGTGATGAGGGATCCTGGTGCAGGTCTGTGTCCAGGAGAATGCCATGCTGCGCCAGCATCTGGGGGTTGTGTCCTGCCTCCTCTATCTCCTGCTGCTTCCCCACCTGTCACAGCACACAGGATAGGTAAAAGAGTTGAAAACTATGGTAGAAGACAACACATTTGTATGACAGCATATGTTATATACCATTATGTAATGTAATGTAATAATCTTGTATTTGTATTTACTATTATACCAAGTCAGCGATTTTAAAGTTTTGGATGTGTGAATCTGAGTCTCAGTGAATCTGAGAGCTGTTAAAGATTAACAAATCCTCAAACTCCAAATAAAACTAGGGTGCTGGACTGGTCCTCTCTTATATGGACTGGTCTTTGGTGCCTGGTGATTCACTATAAATTGGACTGTGTGTGTAAATTTGACATGGTGGAGCTGCAAATTCACAAGCCAGTGCAGCTCTGCCATTTCACTATTTAAAGACAACCCTGATCTGTCTTGTGTGTCCGTAATTAGCATTTTATCACACATACTACAATATTTTTTCCACCTTGTTGGGTAAAATGTGGGCCATTTCTTGCATTTATCCAGTATGCCTTAGTTTATTTGTTATGGCAAATAAGTTGTTGTGCAGTTCTGTGAGAGTCAGTCAAACCTCTGTGTAGTAGGCAAGAGGAGGGGAGAAAAAGTGGACACCAGCTTCAGCCATCGTATGCGCAGTAGAAACTATGTTTTTTGTGTACAGCCCGATGTGCTGGATCCCCGGGGCCCTGTGCTTCTCCAAGAAGGTGTCAACCTGATTCCTGCCTGAAATGAGTGCAAGCACACAGTGACGCAGGAGTTTTAATATCATCAGTCATGACAGAAAGATGGAGTGGCTGCTGTTACCTTGTTCAGGCAGCGATTCTGCGATGACAAACTTGCAGTCAGGCTCTTTTTTGTCCACAGAGGGGAGAGTGATGCCCGCTTTGCTGCACTTCCAGTACTCCATGGCGGTAAGACGTAGCCCAATGCCCTCCTGGTTTACAACAAAACCTTCGTCCACATCTTCGTTACTACTCAGAAGAACAAACAGTCATCTTTGTTACTAACATCAAGTTGAATAAAATAGGGAATACAACAGTGAATGTCTTGACGTGCCAATGGTTTCTCACCTATCAATGAAAAACCTCTGAAAACCAAAGAGCTCCTCATACCACCTCATGACCTGGTGGGTTGTTTTCCTGGGACAGGCATAAGTTATGTGATCAAAGTGTGTGATCGGACAAGACACGTCCTCTTCTTCCTTCAAGCTGCTTTCCACCACATCAAACCCGGGCAAGAAGCTCCCCTCGTATTTTGTCCTGTCAATCAGCGTGTGGCACACATTTCCCACAACAGATTTAACCACCGAGTAGGTGACAAGACCACTCTCGTCCTGAACTGTCGTGGGAGGCACCAGGAAGTTGCAGCCCAGATGGCGAAGAGCCCTGAATGACCTTTCCACATCCTCCACCTCGAAACACACGTTGCTCACAGTATCCACCGGGTAACGTGGGCTGACATCGTAAAGACATTTGGTAGAATGATCCTGGTTGTATTTCCCCGCGTTGACCCGGTGTGGACCAGGTGAATATTTGTCTGTGATGCCCAGCAGCTCTTCATTCAGTCTCACACTGCTCTGGTTTGGTCTCTCATTCACGACGAAAACTGCCGCTCCTTTTCTGAGAGCCAGCTGCCTGGACCTGTCGGTTAGTCTGGTGGCAAACAAATTGAACTTGAATTTAGAGACAAGGTCGTTTGCTATTTTCTCCGCGTTAGAAACGTGGAGCGAAATGTGGTGTAACCGGCTCAAGTAGGCTGCCATGTTTGGTTGTGACGTTTTGACAGGAGGCGTGTCCAAAAGTCGAGTGAGCCCTGCCTTTTTTATCACAGTGATTACCATGTGATAATCATTTATATCAATCATTTATCATGTATATACAGTATATTTTGTGTGCGTATTTATAGAAGTTCATTTCCTCCAATGTGATGAAGAAAAAAGATCCTGTAAGTCATTATAATGAGTTAGTATCTCAAAATAATGAGAAACATTCTCGAAATAATGAGCAACTTTATCAAAATAATGACTTACGTATCTCAAAAGCTGACATAAGTCATTATTTTGAGATAAGTAAGTCATTATTTTGAGAAAGTTTCTCATTATAATGACTTACAGGATCTTTTTTCATCACATTGGCGGAAATGGGCTTCCATACATATTAGAATATTGAATATTGCTCCAATATTTTTAAATAGCCAGTGATGTCAAATCTTTTGTAATGTCAGAATAGCATGCATCTTTGTTTTATTATCCATGAAACCCTGTTTCTATTTTTTCCTTATATAATCTCTATCTCTATCTTTTAGTGCGTACACAATACATTTATTTAAGACATCCTTCTCTGCAAATAAAATAATGCACAAGACTATTTAGATCAGTTTGTTGTCTACAACATAAAGATAATGTTTTATATTATAAAATCAGACGACATAATTTTGTCCCACAACCAGTGTGAGTATCAAAGCTTTTAAACTCGGATATTTCTGAATAGTTTGATCAAACGTCTGACTAAACATGATAATGGGCAAAAACCTCAGCAGATAGAGAAAGTATTTGAGTTACATAGCAATAATAAAATCTCCCAGCTCTTTTGAATCTCTCATAAACTTTCGTTCATAGGGGGTTGTAACATTTCCGATGGGTCTGTGAAGGCAGCACAGTACTTCCCTTTTATCCAATCGCGTTGAGCCCTGAGCCAGATGATTGGTGACGAAGGCAAGCCAGCGTTTATTTTGGCTCTGCTACTCATTTGTCTCACTGTCGCCGCCATTAAACAACACGGAGGCAATGTAAACCATGGAGTGTCGCGGATTTGTACCATGATTCAGGGAGCACAGAGGCTTTGCCAAGGTGTGGTTTATTCTGCGAGAGGTTAATGTGCCCGTAAAGGTAAACATGTGAGAGACCAAAGGGGTCGAAATAACTCGGATTGGGAAAGGTTTGACAGAGCAGGAGGAGGGGGGGACTGTACAAGAAGGGTTTGTTGTGGTTTTCAGCAGCACTTGAGAAACGAGCGCAGCCGAGAAACGGTAAGAGTTTGACATATTTGTCTTCAAATATTCCGGATAATGACATGTTCCGTGATTTTAGCTTATATTAAATGTTCGTTAACTGTTAAAATTGACGGTGGCTATGTATGCTAGGTGGCTAGCTTGCCAGCTAGCAAGCTAACACTAAACACTGAAACATTATTAAATGGTAACGCGATAAAGCCACCCGTCATGTGAATCAAACCCAGGCTGTTTACCACGCTTCGTGCTGTTATTGATAATGAACAGCTGGCAGCCAATTTTAGGCTTTCAATCACACCATAGTCTCAGGCTGCCAGTGTCATAGGAGATGCCCGAGCAGATTTAAGTTAGTTTACAAACTGTTGGAGCACATACTTGTGGGAACTCCATGACATCTCATTTAATGTATGTATCTAAAACACAATACTAGTTTATCATATTCAGCTTTTGTTTATGCCTCACATCTAACTAGATTTATCACCACAGTGTGACCATCCAAAGTGATCCACAATGACAGAACAGAAGGTAAAGTGGGTCTGTGACTACTGCACGTATGAAAACTGGCCATCTGCAATCAAGTGCACTATGTGTCGTGCACAGAGGTCGAGGGGTCCCATCATCACAGAGGAACCTTATAAGAACAGTCCTGATCTGGACTCCAGTCTGGAGTGGGACCCTCCCAGAACTGAGAGTGGCAGCAGCCTCCTGATCTGCCCTGACTCCAGTGCTAGGCCAAGAGTGAGGTCAGCTAGCATGGCTGAGATTGCCAGTAAGTGGTCCTGCCAGATGTGCACCTACCTGAACTGGCCGCGGGCCATCCGCTGCACACAGTGCCTGTGTCAGCGCCTGAGGACCAGCAGCCCCACCGAGTCCCCCCAGACTTCAGGCTCCAATGCAGGCTGCCGTCCTGCTCTGCACTCCCCTGTGGATACCTGTGAGGAGTACAATGACAGGAACAGACTCAACACCCATCAGCAGCACTGGACATGCACAGCTTGCACTTACCAGAACTTGCCCAAAACTACAAAGTGTGTGGTGTGTGACCACCCCAAGCCCAACAATCAGGAAGCCATAGAGCTGGCCGAGTCCTCGGAGCCGACACCCATGATCAACGAGCAGGACAGGGCTCGGTGGAGGGGCAGTTGCAGTGGAGGCCAGGGCCAAAGAAGGTCCCCTCCTATGCCCAAGAGGGAAGACAATGTCAAAATGGATTTCCAGAGGATAGAGCTCGCAGCTGGAGCCATGAGCAGCAAAGAGGAGCAAGAGGTCGACTTCAAGAAGCTAAAGCAGATTAGAAACCGCATGAGGAAAACGGACTGGCTGTTCCTCAATGCATGTGCTGGTGAGTTTTTATACCTTATTACATGTCTATCATGAGGGCTGAAGCAATTAAGTCATTAGTCGATCCGCAGAAAAATTAATCTGCAACAGTTTTGATAATTAAGCCATTTGTTGGGAAAATGCCAAACATCTTATCCCAGCTTCTCAAATGTGAGGATCTGGTCCTGTTCTCTGTTTTTATATTGTTGTAAATTATATATATTTTTGGGTTTTGGGCTGTTTTGTTGGACAAAACAAGCAATTTAAAGGCATCATTTTGGGCTGTGGGACCTTATTATGTAATTTTTCACATATTTTGGCATTTTCTATATTAAATTGTCCATCGATAAATTGAAAATACGAATCAATAGATTAGTCAATAATGAAAAATACATGCAGCTTTAATTTTTAGCTTGCAGTGTGTCCCGTGCATTCCATAGAAGCCTAATGATTGCAAATAGTCAAAGTGTTTATTGGGCTCTGATTATGTGTGAGAATACTTTTGCTCTCATTTCCCTCTGTGGTTCCCCTGAATAGTCTTACTGGTACAAAGAATCCATACTCTTGTCCCATTTTTTTCCCTTGAAACAACACTTCTATTGTCACACCAGCTTTTTGTTTCCTTCCATGATGTCATGCTCAGTGATGACAGAGCGACGTGCTCCAGTCAGAGGCCACCGTTTGATTGTTTTTGTCCCAATGGCAAAACATTTAGCTTCCGCTTAGTTCTGTGTCACTACAGTGCAGATGGTGCCTCACCTCTCGAAGGCCAAGGCTGCGCAGTAGTGTGATCCACTTGTTTTATTAATGAGTGACAACATGTCTTGTTGTTTAGACTCCAAATACTATAGTACCACAGGAATTTAGCAAAACATGTGCTTGGCAAGCTCTGTGAGAAGGGTTTCATTTCACAAGATAGTGCTTTCAGGTAGAAAAATATCCGCTGTAATGAGATGATACTTTATCGTCAGCAAAGCAGAAATGACGCTGAATGACAGCATGATAAATGTGTGTAACTAAATGGCTAGTGGGAATTTGATCCAACTCACCGCTGAACCCTGAGGTGCCCTTGCTGTGCTGCTGAGAGTGTCTTTGAGAAACTGAGAGGGTGTGAGTGCTTCCCAGCCGGTGGGGATGAATGGGCCGTCTGGGCAGTGCAGTGAGAGCGGAGCCCGTGGACCAGAGGCTCTCCTGGCTCGCAGTCAACAGACCCTGTAAACAGTGGTGCTTATGTGCTGAGCAGAGGCCTCTAGGAGGCAAAAATAGCCTTGACAAGACATGAACACCAGTCAACAACACAAAAAAAGCAAAAAAGCATGAAGGCAGCACATGATCAGCACTCAGCGTCCTCCTGACCTTTGCACTGATTGCCTTCACCAGTTTGTTGTTGTGGAATAGAAAACATTACTCTTGGGTCACAGGGAGACAGTTTTTTTTCTCTGATATAGACATTTCCAGCCCCTTTTTATTTAATGTTGTGCCTTTTTTATTCATACCATGTCAGCTGACTTTTTTTCAGTTAAGTTGCTTGTGTTACAGTTGGGCTCTTCAAAGTGTTTGTCAATGGAGGAAGTGCCTGAGTCGAGCAGCACATTATGGCCAAGCCAAGCACTTCCTCAGCTCTCACAACTTGATCTCACTTTGCTCTACTGTTTCCACACTCTAATGTTTTCTCAGAGCTCTGTATGTGGGCCAAAATCAGATGATCCCATTGATTTTACTTTCCCACAAAAGGAAGCAGACTCTGTTTGTGTAATATTGTTCTTTTGTTTCACTGAAAGACTTCAACTGGCGAGTCTTAAACATATTATGCTTATAGTTTGATGTTGCTCGTGATGATGTTGTGGACAGTTTATGTGATTAGTGTGATTTATGAAAACAACACCGTGGAGGAGCTCTGTGTGTTTGCCTTCAAGCACTGGAAATGATCTTGTGGATCAGCTGAATTTTATCTGATAAGCTAAAAAAAAATGTCAGCCACCCATGACTCCAAAATACTGCCTAAAATGGTAGTGTTAGTTTGTATAAAGTATGGTCACAAATATTATTAACTCTTTCTGGGCTGTAGAGTTTTGCAGTGTCACTTGTTTGATTAGTTCAGTATTTTCTTGCAGTCTTTCATGACTTGCATGATGTGCAAAGGTGATCACACATGACGGTCCAGAGGCAGACTTCTGGGTTCAGGAGTGCAGTCATGTCGTAGACTTTGTCGAACCTGGAGAGAGACAGCAAAACATTCTGGCATGCTAGTTTTTCTGCCAGAGCCTTCCATTGTTACACAATACACGAGATAAAACAACAAATTGTGGCTGTTTGGGCCATTTTGGCACTGACATTGTCTAGATCCTGGCATAAGTGGTTGTTAATAAAGTTTTTAG
>NTHP01000059.1:855539-875326 GCA_003416845.1 Oplegnathus fasciatus
AATGACCTACTGTATATTCACCTGCAAAACAGGTCACGATATTCTTTACTTTTTTATGAGGTCTCCAGCATGGCAGTAGCTAGATTGCAGCCAAAATCATTGGGCATCTATTTATGGATCTGTGTTTGCAAAATATCACCCAGCATGTGTAAGAGGAGACCGGCCGTTCTTGGCACGTTCCAGTCCAGGTTCTCTCAAGGTAGCTGTCCTCTTCCCTGCCAGAGAGAACATCCTCACATTAAAATTAGCCAGCGTTTACAGTGTTCAGTGTGCTACCTAGCTGCCCCTCATTTCACTCATAACAGATGTTGAGACTACTAGGTCTAAAGGAGGGGGAGGACGCTAATCTGCACAGACTGTCCTCTGTCTGACACGCCTCTCTGATAGCTCTGCATTATAAGCTACACTGCTGTGTCTGTTCTGCTATGTAGTAGCCTGACAGTGTGATAACTGTTCTCACACTGGGTTAGCTAGTGGCTGCATCTAGAGGTCATCTGAATTCTGGATTGACGTCAGGAGCCAGAAAGCTCTGCTCACTTTAAATTCGTTTTGCATTTAACTATTCTCCTCTGGTGGAATTTGTTATGTAAATTCCTCCCTTTTTATATTAATTGGTTGCGACTTAGAGTATGATGTGTTAGCACAGTTTGATGGATATTTCTGTAGTTCTCTCATTGAACACGGCAAGTTGTCTGTTACATCTTGCTTCTATTACAAGCAAGGACATGGGGTTGGAACTGCTCCAACAGCCAGTCTAATCCATTTACAAAGAATAGGCCTGTTTTAAAAGGATTCCCATGTCTTTCTACATTAATTTATTTTCTTTACACATGTGTTTGAACAGGAAACACTAGTATTTGGCACAGCAGATTAACATGCACTACACTAGCTAAAGCTAATGCAGTCTAATACAACAGCCCTGCAATAAACACTACCTTCATGAAGGTTATGATGTTCAGGTTTTGTTGAAATTGTTTTACAGAGGCGTTGATTCAACTTTATGGTCAGTTTTGAGGTTGTCTTTTGTAGTTCTGTTGAGTGTATTGTGTTCTAATGTTTAGTCTTCCCTCATTGATATAAATGGGGTGCCTAATAAACTGGAAACTGAGTGTATATGCCTTGTGATGGCAGCAGGGGTTTGTGTACAGGCTTGTAGTTGAGTTGTGTTGACTGTTCCTTCTTCCTTAAACATATATTGTAAACAATGTAGGTGTGTGTCGCTTTGTTCTAACTTCAGTAGCCTGTGTACACGAATTCCTAGTATACTGAGGCACTGATCCATTTTTACGTTTCTGTGCCAACATTTGTGTCCTACTTTCTGACCTTCCTTCCTCCTTCTTCCTCCCCCTGCTGCAGGCGTGGTGGAGGGAGACCTGGCGGCAATAGAAGCCTACAAGTCGTCCAGTGGTGACATCGCCCGGCAGCTCACTGCTGACGAGGTGCAGCTCCTCAACCGGTCCTCGGCGTTTGATGTAGGCTTCACCCTGGTCCATCTGGCCATCCGCTTCCAGAGGCAGGACATGCTAGCCATCCTGCTCACAGAGGTAAACATCCAGATAGATTTAGTTTGTCTTCACCACCTAATTGGACTTAAAGCTATACCATCGTCTTTGAGCAAGTGGACCCAAAAATGTATTATGAGTTTATTTAACAGGTTTTCCCCATTTTCAACAATCTGTACGCACACATTTCTACACATGAACACACCAAGCAGCAGAATCAGTAGTAGAGTCAGATTGTACATTTTCCTCTAACAGAACTCATAACAGTATGAAGATTATGGAGTCTTAAAAAAAAGAATAGGTATCTTCCAGTAATCTTGTGACTTCATTATACAAAGTCTGACACTCAAATATTACACAAGAAAACATCAGAAGTGTTCCTGTAAATTTGATGCTATTCTGTACTTCTCCTTGTCAACCACGTCAGTCTGTAATTGTTCTGCGCCAGAGTAGACGATATATAGCAGATGCCCGTAATGCCTATAATTACAGCAGAAGTGCACTTTGAGGATTAGGTGGAGGATTAGCCTGGCTGCAGTCCTGTCACTGGTTCCTAATGGACGTGATGCCACAGAGATGATGTGGTTTGCAAGGAGGGCAAGCAACGATTAGGAAAGGCACAGAGGGCCGCACTGTGAAACAAGTCACTGAGGTTGGAAGAGAAAGATGGCCTCTTCACTATGTAGGGCAGAATTTGATCATCAATATAACAAGTACATACATCGTGTACAATATTCTGTTTGAGTTTTTATCTACACTCAGTTGCATTTATAGCAATGAGGACAGACTGAATATTAGAAACACCTTGCAGTATAACACAAAACACTCACAGCACTACATAATGCAGTCTCAGAAATGACCATAAATTTGAATCAACGCTTCTCTAAAACTGTTTCAACAAAAACTTAACATTAACCTTCATGCAGGCAGTATTAATTGCAGGGCTGTTTTATCAGACTGCATTATTTTTTAGTGTTCCTAATAAATTGGCAACTGGGTGTATATAAATAGGAGGGCTGAGGGATAATTCAATATTATGGTTTTTATGCTAACATAATTGTGTTGTGAAAGAGTTCTCATGTTAAATACACAATGATTGACAGTTTTCATGTCCACAACTTGTGAGATGTACTTGAGAACATATATTTTTTGAAAATTAAATGGTTGACTCAAATGGTCAGTGTCAAAATATTGCTATTGAGATAATCCTGTTAAAATTATTACAATATCTGGCAACGTTTGTCCATAAAGCCCATCATAAATAAATAAATAAATACATGCATCTGAAGCAGGTCATGAAACCTGTTTATGGCCTCTGTTTTTAAAACTGTCCAAAGCACCTCTCTTTTTCAAATCCTAACATTGTTTATGATTTGCATGTATCACAAGTATCTGATCGTGCACATGTTGGTGTATTTACCTCTTAACTTCCAATGAATCTGTGTGTGTTTCAGGTGAGCCAGCAGGCAGCTAAGTGCATCCCCTCCATGGTGTGTCCCGAGCTGACGGAGCAGATCCGCAGGGAGATTGCGGCCTCGCTACATCAACGCAAAGGAGATTTTGCCTGTTACTTCCTCACTGACCTGGTCACCTTCACCCTGCCTGCAGGTACGCACGATTTTTTGATGATCACATCACTTCGCTTGTTGGACTTTCTTGCATATGTGTAATCTAACACCTTCTCTGTTTGTCCCTAAATACATTTAGCTTTATTGGCCTCCGCTGGCAGAAAAACATTGTTTTCTGTTGCCTCAATAAACACCACAATATCCACCCCGAAAACCAGTCTTAACATTTGTCTTTCTGAGGTCCTTAGATGAAGATTGACATTGAATTCTGCAGGCTACATTTACTCTGCAAGGGTAGAATGGAAAAAGACTTAATTTTGTGGTTTCTGGGATTGTATTCATGCTTAAATTTCATGCACATCTGTTGACTTTCCCTCTAAACAGTATGAATGTGCAGCATTGCAGTGTGTGATCTTGAAGGTTTTTTCCCCCTCACTGGAGAATTGGAAGAATGACGGCTAGCCTTGTTGTGCAGCATTGCTCAGAGAAACAGCAACTCAGTGTCCCGTCCCTGTGGCGTAATGTCTTCACTGAAATGACATGCACTTTGCTTTTCACAGCTACCAGTTGTATTCTGACTCTGAGCTGGCAGTGCCGCTGGGATGAAAGATTATGCAGGCCTCACTGATAGATTAGAATTTTTTTCCTCCTCGTGTTATGCCAAGTATTTCTTTGCAGACTGAATTTTGGCCCGAGGCCAGCTGCAGGACGCTCTCCCTGTGTTTCTGCCTCTCTCTCTCTCTTTCAGACAAAACCAGTGCCATTCACTATCGAGCCAGAGAATAGCCACCAGTGTTCTGGCTTTGTGTGTGCACAGTTCAATACACACAGAAACACAACATGCTGTACAGAGCTTGTGTTTACAGTGTGCCATTGACAAAATGTCAGCCAATGAATGGAACTGCAAAGAACATCCCCTCTGTGTGTCATTACTGCAGCGTTTCTGTTGCCCTCAGTGCTGTGTACCATTAGCTTATAATGAGCATGAAAACATAATATCTTTCCTGTGTGTCTTCGCAGATATAGAGGACTTGCCGCCTGCTGTCCAAGAGAAGCTGTTTGATGAGGTGCTGGATCGAGATGTGCAGAAAGGTACTCCCGATTTATTCATGCTCCTGTCTGCATGTATCCCCCAGTTTGCATTCATTCAAGTCCAATCATGGGTTTTGGTTACCTGTGATTCATCATCTGGCTGTGCTGTGGAAGAGTCTTGTCTCTAAAACATCAACATCTGCTCTTGTGTCTTTCTGTCTCCAATTAGCTCGCCACCTACTGCTTCATCTTCTGTATCCCCTCTAATTAGGTTAATTGAGCTCACTGGTTTCCTTCCCTCACACTTAACCAATGACACACTCCCACGATTGCACTCTTGTGTGTGTGTGTGAATGCCTGTGAACATACATGTGCGTTTGTGTGTTGCACTGAAGGTATCAGAGGAGTCTTGTGACCTATTTAAGCCTCCATAAACTGGGTTACTGGGGAGAGGTGCTCTGGGTATTTGGTTTTTGCATAGAAAGTAGCTGAGGAAGCAGTAAAGGTGTGTTTAATAATATTACAGGAGGAAAGAAAAATGCTGAAAAGCAGGTTATACGACGCACAATTTGTTTCCATAACGACTAGCAGCAGCTGTTACATATCTTGAAACACTCGACACAACATCTACGCATCCCATGTTGAGTTTTTGTGAACAGAATAAGGACTATCCTCACCCCACACTCACGCATTGTTGTCTGTCTGTGTTGCAGAGTTGGAAGAGGAATCTCCTGTCATCAACTGGTCTCTGGAGCTGGGCACACGCCTCGACAGTCGTCTGTACGCCTTGTGGAACCGCACAGCCGGAGACTGTCTGTTGGACTCCGTTCTACAGGCCACCTGGGGCATCTACGACAAGGACTCTGTTCTCCGCAAGACCCTCCATGACAGCCTGCATGACTGCTCCCATTGGTGAGACAGCCAACCCTGCACAGTCCCTGTGGTCACTTAAATCTGGGAAACATTTTTATTACTTGAAATACTGTAATGTATTATGCAAAATGCCACCTACCTAAAGCGTTTTTGAACCTTACAGCATTTTGACACACTTAGACACGTCTGGCTTTGACTCATCTTAATGAACTTCTATCATTATGAACATAAATTGGACACAAATGTCTCCACAAAAAACAAAGTGGGAGCAGATACTTACATTTTTGAGGACATTTTTTTTAAGGACTTTTTTTAATGTATTTATTTTAATAATTGTATTTAATAGTCATGAATCTGAAATCTGAGCAAAGTGTAGGTTGCTGCCTTTCTGGCTTTCCTGTCTTTCAGTGTCGTATCTGCTGAAATTTAATTTCGTAGAGCTGTATGTCCTGAGTGATAGTTTACTCAGGAGGAAGGTTTTCCTGGTTGTGTTCAGCCAGTGGCCTGCCCTGTTGGCAGTTTAGCGGTTTTGATAATTTGACTTGGAGGCTCAATGTAGAAGCATTTCCTCAGGATATTTACAGGATATTTACATACTTTCCTCACAGTCAAATACGAGAGTTTTGATTACTTAGTAAAGGTAAGACATGAAAGAGATGTTCTCCTTTTAATGTGTATTGCAGTAGGTATGTGGATGACTTTATTCATTAGCTATAACTAGACTCTTCCTCTTAATTCAGTGTTTTAAAGGTCTTTGATGTGGTTATTCTTTGCAGTTGATTGTAACATAAAATACTGTTTCATGAATGTTAAATGTTTGTTCTCCATGCACTACTTTCTGTCAGAAAAATCTGGTTGTTGAGATGCACTGTAGAAGGATAAATAAACTGCGGTGCATGTAAATAAATTACTGCTGTAGAAGCAGGGTGACAGCAGTCTGAACTTTGATTCAAATGAACTTTAAAAATAGTCTAATATGTAATTTTTTTCAAGGTTTTACACACGCTGGAAGGAGTGGGAGTCGTGGTACTCGCAGAGTTTCGGTTTGCATTTCTCCCTGAGAGAGGAGCAGTGGCAGGAGGACTGGGCGTTCATCCTGTCTTTGGCCAGCCAGGTAATTATGAGGTTCCTTCTGGTTTACTCACTTCCTTCCTCTAGTTCACTATCAATCGAAAGACAGGGAATGGCCCAGTGTGGTGTGGTCGGTATGTAAAGGGAGTGCGCGAGCTTCTCGTAAATGTGTTATGAGGGGATAGAAGCTGTGAGGAAGAGGAGAGTAGTACGTGGAAAAAAACAAAAGTGATGCATTCTCACAGGCAAAATTTCATGTTTATGAACAAAAAGAGGTGTATTTTTGGTTGTTGGAAATTCAGATGTCTGTTAAATAACTGAGACAAAGTTAATTATTTAGTGACTGTGGCTTGTTTAGAAGATAATTAAACCGCCTGGCACACATTTACAAATGCAGGTTCACCTCCTCATTTATATTCCTCATCTGTTGCTCAAAAAGAACAAACTGTGTACCATCTCATGTTTTGGTTTTGGGGATGGACACACCATGTTGTTTTGTCCTTCCTATTGTTGCTTTGGGGGAAAAAAAGAAACAAGAAAATCTTCCTCCTCCTGTTTAAAGGGCACCGTGTGGATTTTTCTTCTAAACAAACAGTTATTTTTACATTCAGTATTTTTCTCAGCAAAACACGTGTGAATTCTTTAGGCCTAACACACACATTGAATGCATTTCTTTCCTTAAAAAAATCCATAAAGCAAATTTTTTTTTTGTTTCTTTCTTTCTAAACTTGTTTACATCGGCCAGTCAATCAGTGGAATAGCTTGGCAGGCATGCGCCACCTTATTTGTGTGCTAGTAGAGTGTGAGATGCAAACAAAACATGTAGCTGCTCATCAAACATCGCTTCACAGCCCCACCAGCGGTCAGAAACTCCACTTAGCTCGCTGTATGTCACAGCAGCTGTGGCCAGGTTTTGGATTTCAACATGGATATTAATTTACATTTCTGTCACGTCCTTTCACTGCAATCTGAAAGAGCTACCATCTTAGAGTGGCATCCTTAAAAATGTCATTAAATGAATTGCGGTGAGCTTTGGAACACACTTGAGCCCTAAGAGAGAGATGGGGAGACATTTAAAGTGTATGATCTACATAAACACTTGTCAACTAAAACTATTAATCCACACGGTGAGGTGGAAGGTCTAAATATGGACGCCAAGCTGTAACTGCACAGCTCTGCTTTTGGAGTGTTGGTCATTAACTTTCATGCCAATAAAGTGAATTGGATTGAGTTGCACTGAAGTGAGTGTGAGACGCAGTTGGAAGAGGAGCACTGTGGGAGGGTGGATCGTGTGTGAATGACGGGGAGGACATAAGCAATTATTGTAGATCCCCTAAGATGGAGTTGTAGATTGACAGACAGCTCATCTGCTTGGCTGGCACGCCTGCTGAAGCAGCACTCCTTCCCAACATGTGACCTTGGGATTACAGGCGCTTGGCTCAGAGAGCCACTCCACCGGCAGTATAAACAAACACGGCGAAAGCTACCATGTGATAACCTCATCTGAGGCTTTGACGGTGATGGGGAGATGAGATCCAAAGGATAAGATCAGCCTTTGTATATTCCATCCCATAAGAGTGGATGTATTTGAAGCCCCCTTTCAACATGAAACGTCACTGTAGCTGTGGTATATTTAAAAGCAGGGATGCGGTCTGCTTTCTGCTTATGCAGATCGTACAACTGAGAGATGAGGCAGAGGGAAAGGGTGGCATGCAGTCGTGCTCAGAGCAGCAGCGTTGCAGATTCACAGTGTGCAGAACACTCTGTTTTGCAATATGATCACAGCGCTTGGCAGACTCAGCCCTCGTCACTATTTTTAGTTGTATTAATATTGAATGTACAATTGGGGGAAGTCTGTATGATTACAACCACTGTATGATGTGTCGTTTTCTGTTTCTCTTTTCCCTACACTCAGCCCGGGGCCAGCCTGGAGCAGACCCACATTTTTGTTCTCGCACACATTCTTCGCAGACCCATCATAGTCTACGGAGTGAAATACTACAAAAGTTTCCGTGGGGAAACGTTAGGATACACTCGTTTTCAAGGTGAGGCTGCATTTGGATAAAGCTGGATGATTTTAATAGTAATTTATGTAAGGACTCTGTTAATATTTACCTTTTTGAGTGAGTCTTCTTTTAAAGCACGGGTTCACACTAATTATAAATAAACATGTTTTCTCTCTTTACCTGTTGTGGTATTTAGCCATGCAGATAGTTTTGGTTTTATTTGCTGTTGACAAACCTCGCTGGGAACACTTTTCAGTGGGATTACTTTCTGCTGAAGAATAGTCCCTGTGAAAACTGTCAAGTCATTTTTTGAGTTACCAGTGTACCAGCTCCACAAATTAAATCCAAGTGACCTCCACTATATTGGAGTGGATGCAAAAAATCAGACAGATACCCCAAAACTTGGGCAAATCAAACCAAAAACTATCCGCAAGGAGCCTTGCCTTTGGATTCTAACTCTGCACACCTACAGTACAACACGGCATGAAATAAGAAGTCTTGCTCATAGCCTGTTTTATAACTTGACAGAAACCGGCTGGAGTTGTATATCAAAACTAGAGGGAGCACAGCTGGGGTGCGTCGTTGCTATGTAACACAAGATATCTTTACCTCAGTCAGTCTGTTGTACCACCTGCAGTTTTGATAAATAAAGATAGCCGCTGATTTGAATGGATATGTAGTGAGTCATCAGTGTTCAAGTCTGGCAGGTCATTACAGCCAGAGAGTAAGTGGAGTAGGTGGAGCTGGAGCCTTAGCTTTAGTGGCAGGTGATTTGTAGTGTGTATTTGGAGCAGGAAGTGGGCCTGGGAGAAGCTGGGGGGGGGTGTACTCCTGAAGAAGCAGGGCTGCACCGCAGAGCTACTCTCTGGTCACAATGGGCCGGTTGTTTTCAGTTGGCTGAAACGCAGCCACTTCTGATGTCAGGTCAGATTTGAGATGGCGCTTGGCCCTGACTGACATTCACACACACACACACACACACACACACACACACCCACACTGTAATTTGAGTGTACAGCTGCAGGGCCTGTTCCACCCAGGTGGCTCCAGTGTCGCGGCATACAGTAGCTCCCAGCTGGTCTGACTTGCTTTGTGTGTGGGCGTTGTGTGTGTGTGTTTAGGTGTGTACCTGCCTCTGTTATGGGAGCAGAGTTTCTGCTGGAAGAGCCCCATCGCCCTGGGCTACACGCGGGGCCACTTCTCGGCCCTGGTGGCCATGGAGAACGACGGCTACGACAATCGCGGTGCGGGCGCCAACCTCAATACTGACGACGACGTCACGGTCACTTTCTTGCCACTGGTGGACAGCGAGAGGAAGCTGCTGCACATTCACTTCCTGTCTGCACAAGAGGTAGGGACTGATACAGTGATGCACAGCTACAGTTCCTATTTTTTTCTGTTTTCAAAACAAAAGCCTGGGAATTTATCTGTAGATTTTGATATTTAATATTGAGATTTAAAAAAACTTGCGTACTAAAAGGAACTCTCAGTATTTTCCCCTCATTTTGTCAGATATTAAATATTATCTTTGTTGTACATGCAAGTCACCTTGTTTACTGTAAATTACAGCAGTGGCTGTCTTCATGCAGGAGAAAACACCACAATATACTTGGGGACATAAAACCCGGGTGAAAATTATTTTAAACCAGCATGCTCCTTTTTCAAAAATAAGGGTGTTTTTGAAAATTGGCTAAAAAAACCAGGAAAATGATGAGCATTATGCGCAGCTTATTGTGTCAAGTTACCGCAAATTACTTCAGCACGCAGCTGCGAAGTAGATGTTTAGGTCTGTGACACATGACTGCGGTCACCAGCAGTTCCACATCTTTAAATATGTCCCATTTTGCTCCGTAACGACTAACACGTTTGTCTGCGACTCAGATGGGCAACGAGGAACAGCAGGAGAAGCTGCTGAGGGAATGGCTGGACTGCTGCGTGACAGAAGGAGGGATGCTGGCAGCCATGCAGAAGAGCTCCCGTCGCCGTAACCACCCCCTGGTCACCCAGATGGTGGAGAAGTGGTTGGACAGATACCGCCAGATCCGCCCCTGTGCCTCTCTGTCAGACGGCGAGGAAGAGGAGGACGAAGACGAGTGAGCGAGGGGAGGTGGAGAAGAAAGAGCGAGCTCTTAAATCTGAGACTGGACACTGCGGGCTCGGGGAGAGACAACCTTACTATCTACATTTCTTTTCTTTTTTTCTTTTCTCCAAAATGTTTAACTTGTAATAATGCATGTGTTCTGTGAGCTCTGTGATAGAAGAAACCAGCACCAACAAACCGAATCCTGATTACTGCTCCTATGAAAGCACATCAAGTCCACTTACTTTGCCTTCCTGGACCCACATTTCTCCTTATTTGTTATCAAAGTTAGTTCGTTATCTCGACCTGAGAGAAATACTAGAACATGTAGGAAAATATACTGTATTTAAGGAAATCCTGAAGCTGCACTAGATGAGAAATTTCATTTACAGAATTGCCTGACAGACATTTTGCTTAAAACTGAGAGGATGCTAATCCTCGTGTGTATGTTGAGGTTTAAAGAGCACCTGTTTTCCTGATCGCTGATCCCTCTGCAAACCCCCCCTCTGATGTTGGATTTATTTATTTGTTTAGGAGAGTTAGCGTGCGGAGGCGATACCTTTTTTGTTCTGCCCCGTTTTATCTGTGTTCTGTTTGATCCATTCAGTCTTGAAGTATTTTATTTTGCACAGATTATTACCTACATTCTGTGAGGGGAGGGGGGGGAAAAGACGTACAAGTTTACTGACATTTTTACATGTGATTTAGTAGCTCATTATCATGTTAGAGTGGGTGGTGGTGATGCTGATGGGGGGGCGAGGGGGGGAGAGAAAACCAAACACTCTGCCTCTTTCTATAGAGTGCATTAATATTAAATTTGACTCACTTGCATCCTCTTTGTTGCCATTTGTTTTCCTCGTTCTCGTGATGTTTGGATTAGTAAGACCAGACTGTTGTGTTTGACTTGAGAATGAACTAGTTTGCAGTTGCAAAACACACTGGGTGATGGTGGATGGGAATGTTTTTAAAATTTTGATTTGCCTGTCTGATGGTTGATCACACACACACAAGGACGCAGTCAATAATCGCAGCATCTAAATATAGTCCAGATCACTGTAGGATGGAGCCCTCTGAAGTTGAAGCCTGTTTGAAAAGAGCGATAGTGTTTTCGGAAGAATCAGGTCGAAATCAGACATTTGTATTTCTGCCATCATCCTCTCAGGGAGCATCCCATGATTCAAAACCTAAACAGAGAATCTCTCTCTCCATTGTAAGTAAGATGTAATGTTCAGCAGCATCACTATATAGTAGAAAGGGGATATGCAATGAACAGCAAAAGCACAAGGTGAGAAAACATCCAGACAACTTACAAGAGTATATCTTTTTTTTCCTAGATTCAAACAATGTTTTCCTAATTCAACAACGATTGAGTGTCTAGAGCCACAGTGAGCTTTTCACTGACAACAAACTGTATCAAAGTTAAATAATTAACAGCTGAGTAAGATTAACTTTTAACACTGAGAGCCGACGTTTTGTTAGTGTTGAATTTTTTGTGCTTTAATGTGGCTTATTGCTGCCACATTTGCTGAATTTCATTTTCTGTCATCGGGACTCGTTGATGCTTTGGCGCCCCCCTGTGACAAAGGATGAAACTGTAAGGATGACACACAAGATGATGTAAGATTGCAATAAAGAAAAGCACCTCGTCTGCTCTGATGATACAACAGCAGGACAAAAAGTGTCAGTACAGACGGCTGGTTCTCAGAATCATATCTTTTATTTGAACTGCACTGAATGCTAAATGTTCACCTTGTACAAGAAACAAATACAAATACTCACACTAAAAACAAAAACATACTGCTGGCTGCCTCTTCTGCTATTGTCGGGACACTAAGTAGGAGTTTCTGCTATTGCTCTTACAGAGTACAGGATGCCCCAAAGAACCTGGCCTTCAATAGAACAAAGAAAATATAAGAAGGAGAGAAGAGAGAGGGCGGATCACATAGGACTATGGTTATAGGAACATTTAACTAGGCAATACAAATCTAACAGGACTCTTCAAAACTCTTTAACACCAAAAACGTGGGATGCGCCTTGTATATAAAAATACCACAATGGAGAGGATGAGGGAGGAGAGAAAATATCCAGACTAACCGGATTTGTCTCATCTTTTTTTTTTTTTCTTTCTCAAAGACAAAATTCTGGGAATAAACAATATCTGCAAAAAGGTGTTTTCCTGAGTCATTAAGAAATGAAGTTTGCTTTAACCCTTTCCTGTCTTCAGTGTGAAATGTGCTCAAAGAAGGGAGGGAGGGAGGGGGAGGGAGGGAAGCGGATCTGTGCGCCACCACTAAGATGAGATCGCTTGTCCGCTGGCTGTCATCAGAAATGTCCCGTTTGTCAACAGAAGAATCAGATGCAGTCACACCAGCTCCATTATTTTTTTATGATTGTAAAAAAGTCTCCTTCTTCACAACTCACAGTCACACTGACACATCACCAGCTCTTAATAACTAAAAAGAAAAGTTCAGTACTTAGCTGGCAGCTCCCTCTGAATCCTCATGACCTCAAAATTCAGCTACAATCAAATGTATAAAGTGAATGTTTCTGTTTAGTGTTTACCGCTGACAGCTTTAAAAAAAAAAAATCACTCAAAACATATTGGAGCAGCTTATGGTCTCAATGATCACAGGAGTGTAGAAGTGCCCTCAGGTGGTGAAATCATGTAACTGCAACTGTGATATTATTGCCAGGAAAGGGTTAAAACCCACTCGAGATTACTATAACTGATGAGCAATCTTTTCCTTTTGTTTAACGAATGATAAATATATATAAGTCAATCCATTTTTAGCCATTCACACTGAAGATTGAAAGAAAATAATAATAATAATTCTCTTCTGAGGCATAATGAGGGGCCTAAACAACACACATTAGTTACATAAGGAGGGTTGGAGCAGGGTGGAGGAGAGGTGGGGAGGATCAGGAGGGAGTTAGGAGGGGAGGGGAATAAGGTCCAGTAGCACATGATGCCAAAGTTTTTTCTCTTGTTCGCCCGTTGGTGTGTTGAGATGTGGGCCTACGTTTCCCATGAGCTCTGAGGTGTAGAGGGGGCGGGACAGAGTCTCATCGGGTAATCCCGGAGCGCTAAAAACACTGGACTCTGTGTCCACAATCATAGGCATGTCCCGAAGAAAAAAAAAAACAAAAACATCATCATCAAAGAGTAAAGTCGGTACTGAGCCCAAAGAGACAGAGAGTAAAAACTAAAACGTTAAAAGTACAAATTCCCCGGAACACTTCTTTTGTTCCCAGTCGCCGACTGATTGAACAGGCAGCCGCTTGTGTTGTTTCACTGTCTCTTGGTCCCAGTTGGTCGGTTGCTTTGTGATTGGTTGGTTCTGAGTGTCGACGGGTCGGATGAGATGTTGCTGTTTGTATCCCTTCTGCTGCTATTGCTCGGTGAGGTGCTCTCTGGTCTCGCCGTGTTTGGAGGGCTGGTTGGGCGACGGGGCCTGGGAGGGGTGTGTACCAGAGGGCAGGGTGTGGGCGATGGGCACCCCACCTGGCACCATGCCCTCTAACGCCCCCGGAATGCCGCCCGGAGCCACTCCAACTACACCCGGTGGGTATCTGGGGAAGGGGAAGGTTGGAGGTTAGTGTCGCAGACAGCGTGACTCCCAGAGTGGGTGTAGTGTACTCACAAGTTGACCAGCCCACATTCCCAACACCGTGAAAGCCTCTCTGACAAACCTGACATCTAGTGATGCTACTGGCTCTTTTCCGCCACTGGAACTTTTTCAGGAAACTTTTAACTTTAGCTGCATTTCAACCTGTCAAAAGTTCCTGCTCTTAAGGTAGTACTTTCCAAAGGTTTAGGAATTATTGGGGTTGAGTTTTGTTGTACTATCGCTCATCTTTTAAAGCAAAAAAATGGAAAAAATTTACTGATGCCAGCTTCTCACATGTGAATATTTTCTGTTTTTCTTAAACTTCTATGAGAGTAAACTGAATATCTGTTGAGCCGTCAGATCGGATAAAACAAGATATCTGAAGATGTCACCTGTGATGGCTTTTTTTCCCCCTAACATTTTACAGACTCAACAATTAATCGAGAGAATAATCGGCAGATTAATCGAAAATTATCATTTGTTGCTATGCTAACTGTTTCAAAATGGTCTGTACTTAAGCTGTAGAATAACCAGAGAATGCTCAGCACGTCCTTTGCAGACAGGTGTTTTGTCTTTCTAGCAGTTGAAGTTTTTCCTTCCTGCATTTCCAAAATCCATTAAAATATCACACAATCGCATAGGGGTAAATTATAAAAGACAACATACAGCGTAATCTCACCATGTGAAAAAAATGCAGGGCTGCAAGTACTGATTAGTCGTTTTATGATTCATTGTTTAGTCAGAAATGTCACAAAACAGTTGTTTACAAGCTGATTTCAAATATCTAGTTTTGTCTGACCAACGCTTCATAATTCAAAGACATTCAGTTCACAATGATATAAAACAGATAAAAGCAGAAAATCTTCAGATTAAGAAGCTGAAGTCATTTTTGCTTGATAAATGACTTAAACGATTTATCAGTTATCAAAACTTTTTTCCATCGACTAATTGTTTCAGCGCTAAAAGAAATTGTATCAACAAAGATTTGATCTTTTTAATCCTTTATCGGTATAATTTGCCTAATCTTTGTTGAGATGCGGTGGAAACATGAACAGGAATGCACAAAAGAGACTTTCAGTTCCTGATTTAGTTCCTGGGACTATTTCCTGGAAAAGAGCCATTATATAACAATATTCTGGAGCCCCCGAAGGGTCACGGTGGGAATTCTTTTTCTGAACTACTTTTACGTTGCAATACATTGGCAGTGTATCATAACTGGACTGGACCAACAACTGTTCCTGTGGGTCAGGAGGAACGCAAAAGAAAAAGAAAAGAATTTCCCACCATGACCCTTCGAGGGCTCCGTACAGTAACACCATTCAACCAGAGAGGAGGAAAAGGACGATACAGTTCAGAGACGTTTATTCCAACACAGCTTGCCCAAAAACCCATAAGAAGGAAACCACGAAGCATGACCCCATCCATGAAACTGCATCTGAATGGCTTCATGTCATGCTCACTGGGACACTCAAAACCCACATTCGCTGCCATCCATCTCTACTCTGTGTTCAGTCAAACAGGTGAGTACTGGGGGATTATAGAGGGGACACACATCAGGTGAGCTCAGATGAGAAGGGTCTTATCCGGGACCTCCAGACAAGAGGCTGTTGGCCCGGACGGTCGTATTTACCTGCTCCTGATCTAGGCATTAATTTTGTCTTGGGGGACACCGGTTGTTACGGCTGGAAGAGTTTGGTTCACTTGGCTGCGTGAAAGAAGCACATGGAGGCGGACATGAAGGAAGAGCCCACAGTGGGACATGGTGGGCAGAGAGTTACCTTTCTACTACTACAGAGGAAAGTTAGTGAGGGGACAGGGCACTAGGTTCTATAGCAGAGGAGTGACTTCATTGATTCATTCAGACAAAGTTAAGGAAAATATGAAAATAACTTTACTACACCAATTTATGATTTTAAAACAGTAAATATGGCATTTTTAGTTGTCCTCATTAACATAGCAAGAAAGAAAAGTAATTGGGACAGTAAAAGCAATAAAAACTCCTTTTATTAATTGTCTATCATATCATTTGGTCTACTTTATAACACCCTTTGGTTTTTATCCCCAAAGAAATGATGAAATACATTAAAACAAAAGCACCTACACTGATAAACATAACATTTTTACTTACATATTAAAAGACAATCCTAAAAATAAGAAAAAATGCAGGGCAGCTTTTGACAATTTGTTTTCTGAAATGGGAAGATAGGCGTTTGCTAGCCATCTGCATGTTCAGTCCCTACCTGTAGGCGGCGCCATTGAGCTCAGGGTGAACGCCTGGTTGGTCCATAACTGCCCATGGTGCCGTGGTGACAAAGAACTCCTTGTTGACGCAGTTTCTTAGGCTGTCAGGGATACGGCCTGTCATATGAGCCACACACAGAGAGAGAGAGAGAGAGAGAGAGAGAGAGAGAGAGAGAGAGTTAAAGGCAGTGAAGCACACAGGCATAAATCACACACTCTAAAAGGGGATGAGTGACCAGACGACGCCAAAGCGTTAATGAGTTCAGACTGACAAACATATCAGGCTGGGATACACAAATGCAAATTAAGATCATTTAACAATCTGGATGTTTTCTGGCAGGCCGGCCCCTGGGCTCCGCTCTGCTCTGTTCTGCGTCGGGGAGCTAATGATGACATCTATTAAGAGGTCCAGATTTAATAAAGGCTGCCCAGGGCCTATTGAAGTGGAAATGTGACATCTGGGAAAGAAAGACGTGCAACAGGTCACATAGTAGCTGAGGCGTGGGAGGGAGGGGGGGGGATTTAATGTTGTGGTTTTTTGTCAGATGTTCGAATGAGCCGGAACAAGAACAGATTTTAAAATGTGTTTATGTGTCCGCGTACCGGTGATGGCTCTTCGGATCTCGGTGGCGGCAGCCTCCCTCATCTCCAGAGAGGCCTGCTCGCTGTACCAGGCCGTGTGTGGTGTGCAGATCAGGTTCGGAGCGTCTTTCAGCGGGCCCTGAGCAAAACTACAACACACACAGATAGGGTGGGGAAAAAGGGAGAAAAAGACATGATAGAAAAAGTACTTAGTAAAGGAGACTGGAGGCAAAGACAACCAAAGCTGTGCTTTTTCTTTGTGAATTATGATGAATAAAATTAAAGATGCACATTTTCTCCAATGATCAGGCTTTTAAAGTCCTCCTCCATTACATGGGTTTTGCTTATTATCACTTCATTTGGATGTTTGACATTCACTGTGCAGATTGGAGTGGATGTAATTTGAAGAATTTGTAACTACATAATTTTTTTTGTGAAAAAAACAAACAAAACATCTGACACAAATTATTATTCAAAGCAGAGCATTTTTATGTGTCTTATAACATGTCTGGGGGGATCTTTAAGCTTTTATGCACACATGATGGCAATGTTGTCATAAAAACATTATGTGTGCAAAGAGTCCTTTTGTCAGATAAATGACGGTGGTTTAGCACAGACCAACAGCTGACAGCTGAACAGTGACACTGGCTATTCTGAAATTTAGATATTATCTGCCCACTGAGCGCTATCACACCTGCTACCACTACTTATATTTTTTGCACGGCCAGTGCAAGTTGGTGCATTAAAATATTGCCGTGGGCATTTCTTTGTTTTTTGCTCCCATATGGAAGACGTTATTTATTATTATTAGGCCAATCAGAGAGCCCATTCGTGTGCATCAACTCGTTTGATATTGAATTCCTATTCGATTCTTTTCTAAAACGTCAAATGTTTGTGCAATAATTCCAATTTGAATGACAATCGTCGGGAAACGTGGCCAACGGGAGAAAATGCCACATCCTGTTATTCACACATGCCACAATCTTCTTCCTCCTTTTTCCAAAACGCCCTTTCTCTCATCCCTGTTCTCTCGTGTGGCACAGAAAAACAAATCCGCTCCAACTCCCTCTCCTCCTCTTCCCCTATTCTTGTAACACCTCGCCTGGTTGTGTGTGCGTGTGTGTATGGTGTGTAACGCCTCAGCGGCGCCCTGAATCAGTGTCGTGTCGCGTGGGATGGAGGGCCAGACTTATGAAACACTCCCCTGTTGACATATTGGGTCAGTGGAGCATGAGTTCCAGCTTCATCGGGCCGAGTTTCAGTCTTCTCGAGCAGCCAGTCAGCTGAGCAGCCGGCCAGAAACAAGCAGCTTCCAAACTCCCTAACTGGCTCTGATGCGTGAACATCACATCAACACCAGTTACCCCCTGAGATGGGGAACATGGTTCTTAGAAAGGTGGAAAACTGGGAGGCGTGTCAAGCTGTTTGCCCTCTGGTGAGAGCAGGAGTGGAAATAGAAATGGAGATTGTGGCTCAAAGCTGCAGAGCAGTGACGGGTCAGACTTTTTAGCTGGTTATGGCCTCAACTTTTGATATATTCATACAATTTTGATACAAAGAAGGAGAGGATACGCTCTTTGTTGCACCTCTCCGCACTCAACCATCCACCTGCACCTTTAACTGTATTTAGCTTCCTCTGACGGGAATAAAGCGAGCTCTCCATCTCCTGACTTCCATTACCTGCAGGGCCCTGAAGGACCCTTTTAGAAGAGCATGAGGTGTCTTTAACCCGTCACGTCTGCCACCGTCTCTGCCTGCCTGTCCGACTGTCTTTCCCTTCAGCTGTTTAAGGTGTCCGTGTGTAATTTGTTGCTTTCTTTCCCTCCCTGCACACCCATCTATTTCCTTGTCTGCATCTGTCTCTCTAAGTGAAGCGTTTATCTGTCTGGCTTTCAGAGGGATTTTGTTTTTGCGTGTGTGTGTACGCTTACGTGAAGGGCTCCGTCTCATGAACATCCAAGGCGGCTCCACGTATCCTGCCCTCCTTCAACGCCTGGGCCAGGGCCTTCTCATCCACCAGGCCTCCCCGCGCGGTATTGACCAGGAACGCACCCTGACGCATCTGTGGTGAACAAATACAAACAAATCAACACAGAACAACAGAGATATAAGCAGTTATTTACAGAAAAAAAGGATCAGATGTGTGTGTTTTTGTGTGTCTGTCAGCCTGGCAGTCAAATTAATCTGTTTGATCTAAAAGCGGAACATCAATCTGGATTGGATGTCTGCATTTGAAGGTGTTAAAACATATTACATGGGACAGATATTTAGAAGAAAGAAGAAAAAAAAAATCGGTGACACTTTTGTTGTGCCTTGACACCCTAAAGATCTAGGAGACAGACAGCACCTGGGAAAAATACTGTCAGATGTGGGATCGAGAACAGTCTTTATCCAAAACCAAGAGATGAAATGAAGGATGAGGGATGAGCTGAAAGATGAGGCAGAGCCACCACCCCTTGCTGCTTGTGGGGAAAAAAAAAAAGGCACAACAAAAAGTGTAAGAGGGAGGAAGAAAAAAAAATCAAATGAATATGCTCAGAAGAAAGTAATCCCTTAATCTTGACAAAAGCTGAAATCCAGGGGCATGAAAAGCCTTTACGCTGGCAGGCAGTCTTTTATTAGGCCTTGGTGGTTTTGACACACACAGAAACACACAAACACGCACACACACTTTTCCACTTTAGAAGCCGAGAGCGACTGCCAAGATTTTTGGTGAGGAAAGAGAGGAAAGTGTTCTTTCATTGCAGCACTTAAGAGGCGGCTGAGAATCTTAAGCTTTGGAAAAGACACAGAGTTAACTAGGTTAGGCTATTACCCTACACCCACTTCAGTTTGTCTCCTCACACACTGTAACTGGAGGAAGGGCGCACGGGAGTGCGAGACAAAGACAGAGAGCAGTGAGTGGCAACATGGGGAGACATCCACGGAGAGGGGATGCGTTTTCAGCCTGTGCAGTTCCCTCGCTGCCCTGCAGGTGTCACCCCAGGCAGCGCCTCGGAGTGCAGTTATTGACTCAGAGAACAGCACTTTCCCCTCGCAGTGCTCTCAGCCTCCTGCTGTGCAGCCTAGTCGATATATTTGCTGTAGCCGTGGGCTGGCGCTAATTGCATTTGACAGAGCAAAGGAATGAATTTGTGTCCAGCTTTGGTGGAGCTTAAGATAAAGAGCAGGGAATGTGCAGGCAGGAAGGCTGCTGCTGTTTCCTCTCGCTCCCCCCCCCCCCC
>NTHP01000059.1:875334-888229 GCA_003416845.1 Oplegnathus fasciatus
TCTCTCTTTCTACCGACTATAATGCTCTTTAGGACAGCCTCCAGGCTGACAGAGTAATAATACACCACCAGCTCTGCTTGTCTACCTGCTAGATAGCACTGCATTAAGCCCAGGTCAGGTCACAGCTGTTCAATGGGATGTTCGGCTCCGTCTGGATGACACGTCCGCATGTGTGTGTGTGTGTGTGCGCGTTTTGCTAATGCACCTGTTTGATGGTGAAGTCGTTGATGAGGTGGTGGTTGTGTTCGTTCAGGTTGCAGTGCAGGGAGACGCAGTCGCTCTGGTAGAGCAGGTCCTGCAGGGTGTAGACGCGCTGGACGCCCAGCGAGCGCTCCAGGCCGTCCTGCAGGTAGGGGTCGTAGAAGATGACGTTGAAGCCGAAAACCTTGGCCCGCACCGCCACCGCCTGGCCCGAACGACCTGAGGACACACGGAAGTAAATCATCTTTATTTATGTGCACAGTCAAACACGGCAGAGAGGCCTTTATATTACCTTGACACCTTAGGTATTTAGTTGATGCTTTTATCCAGAGCGGGGATCCTCAACCTCAACCATGTTTTCAGCAACTAATGTCACAAACTGCATTTATTATGAACTGAGACAAGTCGAATGATTTCCTGCCTAGATTCAGTCCATTGAATGATGCTTACATAAAAATAACATTTGGATGACAATTCAAAGATAAAGTATATTAACTCCAGCACATTTACTGCAATCTTTATTATGTGCACTATCCCTGTTAAATAAACCAATGACTAAAAATTAAATATATAATTAAAATGGGATTATTCCTGTAAGCCAACACTGCACAGACCGGCACCAAGTCGTGGACCGGTCTTTTTTGAGTGACTTAAAATGACTGCAAAGGCAGAATCAGCTTCAATATTTTTTTTTACTAAAATGACAAGAAGTTAGGGGCTGTAAACACATCATAATGAGTACTCCTAAATGGAGTGAACATCATTCCTGTTGAATGCACAATGGTCATGAAAGAGCAAAACATATATAGAAATAAAAACCCCACCATGAAATAACATATTTAACGTCCTAAAAAACTCTCATTTCCTCACTTGAGTGATCGCTCTGCTCCAACATCCTGTTGTGACATAAATTATATCATATTAAGGAAGTAAAGAGGTCATTTCTGGAGTCTATGAGAGATGATGGAGAAACCATTTCGCAGGAGGAGGACAATGCGAGGCGACTGGTTTCTAGTCGAGGCCGTGAGACGGTGAATCAGAAACCGAGTCTGTAGTACATCGGCCCCTCCCTCTGTCTCTCACAGCCATTTGTTGTGTAGGCTGCGAGTCTCCGCTCTGTCGCTGGAGAGGCCCGCTCCTGCTCGGTAGCGGCAGCCGAGAGAGAGAGAGAGAGAGAGAGAGAGAGAGAGAGTGATGGAGAGTTGGATGTTGTTACGCGTGGAAAAGGATCGATAAGGTCCTTTACACTCTCAAGATCCTCTCTTTGTGATGGAGCATTATGTCCTGCTCTTGGGCTCCACAGTCGAGGAGAATCATTCTCACTTTCTTTTTCTTTTTTTTTTCGTCTTTCAATCTCAGCCAATAAGAGACGGCAGCATAAAGACTCCGTGACAACAGCCTTGTAATACTTAAGCAATCACTCAGATCATTCTTGTTCATGATGGTGAAGGATAACAGCTGCTATTATTACAGTAAAAATCAACCTTCCCAAGGTGATACATCTTTTTTTGGTGTATGCACTTTTCATAAACTAGCCCCATGTACTTCTGCTTCAGTTACTTCATTCCTTATATTTCCCAGAATACCTTTTGACAATGCACAGAGCACAATCTTGCACTTGTTGCATTCAGCTGCTGGTTATAAGTGCAAGTTGAAAGAGCGATACAGACAGCAGCAGCCGGGGAATGAGTTTTTTCCAGTCAGTTAGAAACAGACCAGGTCGTCTTGTGGCTGCAGTACAATCTGATTTACTGAGGCTGCTGGGGGGTTGTCGAAATTGGCATCTCTGCTTCTTCTGCAACGATTTTCTGCCTTTGTGATTGTTGGAAAATTGGTACAAAGTGGTTGGTTTACAGAGAAACGATATCTCTTTGATTTTGAGGGATTTACAATAGAGTCTAATGTTTACAGTTGGTGTTTTCTGTATCTGGAAATTTCTCTAATTCCCAATTCTGTTTTACTTTACTAGAAACCATTGGAAAACTGTTAAGTATTTTTGTGTGGATTTTTCCACAATATGGAGATATCCGAGAATCAAAAACAGTCTGACTCCTTTCTGTATTTCTAAGCCTGTCTTCACTACCTTCCCACACCAATCAATGCCACTAAAAGAGAGAATACACTCAGGTTGATCTCAGCATTTCGATCTCTGGCACCTCACTCTCAACTTTGCTTTGTGTTGCTCATTTATCCACAGTCGAAGGACGAGGACGACACTAAAACGTGAGGCCACAACACAAAGATTTGTGAAATCAATTCTGTCCAACCCGATGGCGATGGCAAAGATGTGGTGGTGACTGGTCAAGGCAAACATGCTTTTGTAAAACAGCCCATTCAGTGTTCACCTGCACAGCTGGCAAAAATAGTAGGTTGAGGTCTTGAGTTCCAAACTATGCACCTACAAGAGCTTGGCCATATGGTTGAAATCAGTAACATTAATTAAGATATTTTCCATTATCAATATGTTATGATATGGCAAATGCAAAAACAGCACAATAGCATGTCAGATCATCAAACTGGTGGTAAAAGCAATGTGTTATACTACTATGCAAACCTTACATATGTGAAAAAAAACTTAACAAAACAACAAACACCTTAAAAACAACTGAGCAAACTGAAGAAGACCATGATGATGTAGTTGAAAGCTCAACAAAAAGCTAGTAAGTGGACCTTGAGTCAAGATTCTTTTTGCCAAACTAATGTTTCCAGGGTCAAAAATGAACTTTCACACTCACCTTTTATACTAATTTTGCTAGTTTTACGTGACTTTCACTGCTCATGTGACTTCTCAGGTGTTTTCAGGGTTGTGGTGTTTATGTTCCTGCATTACTGCTTTTTTTGTGTCTAATGAAATTATTTGCCTCTTTGTCTTCTGTTCTCACCTCTTTCTACTCTTCTTCCAGGGTGTCAGTTTGTGTGAGCCAGGCTAGCTGATGCTAAGAGCCTTTCGTAGCAAACTGCGTGCCATTAGGGCTGCTGAGCAGGCTTTTCTTTTTATTCATATGGATTAACTTAATTAGAAAAGCAGACATTTTTCAGTAATAATGAGTAATATGAATATTTTTTGCAGTATTGCATTCATAACTATGACAACAAAAACAAAACACAGTAGGTCAATACATTTTTACATCTTATAAATATCGGATGGGAGTTGAATTAGAAAGCAAAAAAGTCCAATCCAACTGATTCCCTTGGCTGGTTTTGCTCATAATTCATCTTATTTAACCAAAAAGAGATAAAAAGTATCATCATTTCAAAATAGCATTCTGCGATCATTTACACAGAAATGTGCAGGGAAGGGAATTCAACTTATCCTTAAGCTAAGAGATAATCTCACTGATAGTGAAATTTTTTGGCGGTGTAAAACTAATCCAGGGAGTGAAGCCAAATCAATACTATTATAAATGAATGAATTCTTAAGTAGCCCAACACAGATCTTAAGAATGTAAAAGCCTAAAATGTTGGCATGGCTGGTACTTAAAGAGCTCCTGAGTCTATCGTCGCCGCAGAGCCAGAGGTTTTCTTCATTCTGTGTGTTTGCAGCCTGCGGAGTTGTGCAGCTGGCTGTATGTGCAGAGTCCTACAAACAAACACCAGGAGGCCTTCGCTCTCCCCAACCTCCCGCTGACAATGGACATTGTTTTGGAGACGGCTTGAGCCAGAGGAGGCTGGAGGTGGGAGGGCTGGGTGAGAAAGAGAGAGATTGGGAGGGGGCATTCTCCCTGCCAGGACCTGCTGTTTGGGCACAGTAACTCTAGGAGGCTGTCTGGGACCTTTAGGGGGGAGGAGGTTGTGTTTGTGTGTGTGTGTGTGTGTGTGTGTGTGTGTGTGTGTGGGAAAGAGATAAGGTGGCACTCTGGAAAAGCTTGTGAGAAGACACAGCTTCTGTCAGCCCACTAATGTTGAGACAGGGCAGAATGACGCGTAAACACACACAATCAGCATTAAAACAGGTGCAGTGGGGGAACACACTGTAATACACACACACACACACAGGCAGAATCCAGTCTACCATGAGGGGCCTGATTATGGCGAGGCACTGTGTCGAGGGACGGACAAGAAGGGTGGAAAACAGAAGAAGAGAGAATAATGGAGATATAATGGTGAGCGTTAGAGCGGTGGGATGAGAGAACAGTGTGGCAGAGAAAAGGAAGCCAGCCCGGAGGGAGGCAAAACAGACAACCTTGAGATAATCTGTGGGACGGGCGGAGGGAGAAAAATAACCTTATCAGGGCAGGAAAACACAAGGCACACTGGGCGGCAAGAGGATATGAAAACACAGAAGGGAGGGCAAGGAAAGGGAGACAAAAAACTGAAATAAGAGGGAAAGGTATAAGAGTTAGAAAGCTGGAGGGAGAAACTAAAAACAAAGAGGAGTAAATAAAATAAATGATACTAACCGAAGCCGATGAGGCCAAGGGTTTCGCCGCGGATGCGGGCAGCGCCGGATGCAACCTCTCGGATCTGCTCCACACTCTGGACCCGCGTGCCCTCCCGGAGAGCCTGGTAGAGCCAGGTGTTCCGCCGGTACAGGTTGAGGATGTGGCACAGGGTGGAGTCTGCCGTCTCCTCCACAGCTGCCGAGGGAATGTTACACACAGCGATGCCTAAAGAAAGAACAACAAAAACACACAAGGCAGAACAGCTGAAGATGAATCCTGCTCAGGGCTAAAAAACATGCCTGGAATCAATATCATAATTCTAATTCTAAAATTAGTTATTTTTAATTACAGTTTGCCTAGAATCACTAATTTAGGGAACAGAATTTTGTAAAAGGATAACACAATATGATCATATCATAATATGACCCCACTAAAAGTCAAGATAAGATGTATTGAATTATTGCAGAGCCCTATTCCATCTAAACTTATGCGCATAATAAAGCAAGTTTTAGACACTTTCTGTCAAGATCTCCTCCAGTAGAATGCTCCTAATTTTGTTGCCTTCAGGGAATTCAAACCCTTGTGACCTTGTGGTATTACCTTGCCTATCCTCCAACAACACAAAGATTTCCATTATCGACACTTAAGCACTTCTGCCTGCCCTCGCTCTCCTCTAATGTCCTCATCCCACTCTGTATCTCAGAGTAACAGCACAGCCGTCTCTGGACGGCAAAAAATAGCCAGAGCCTGCTCAATCAATGGCCCCTTTTCTTCTCCCCGAGAACAGCCGTCATATCAGCGCCGCCTTCTCCAGGCACGATAGCTTTTGACTCCTGCGTTGCGAGGCGAGAGCGCCTTCGGTGAGTGGGTGGCAGTTAGACACAGTATCTCGTATTGGCAGGGAAATGGCAGCTTTGTCAACTGTAAGGGCTGTTTGAGCCACCAGCCTGCTGATATAAGCCTGGGTGGTGGTTCAGAGAGAAGACTGAACTCTCCTCTCTCCCTGTGTGTCTTTCCCTTTCTGTCTCTTTGAACATTCTGGCTCACAGTGGGATGTCCGCCATTCATCTGACTCTTTAATTCAGCCTTTGATACCGTTCTGAAAATCCATACGGTAAAAAACAAGGAAACAGTGAACATGACGCAGTCCCCCTTTAAGCAAAATCACTATCAACTGTGTGTTCTTGTTTTGACCTCTAACTACAGCTCCCTTTTTGGCCAATCACAGCAAATTTCGACATGCTGCACATTGTAGTGGCGTGATCCCCTCGAGATTCACCTAAATCTGATTACTGGCGCCCGAGGTATCACGTGTGATTAATGAACAAACAAACGATCAAACGAGCAAATAAGCAGACAAAGATCCACACTACTCCCCATGAAAAAATCCATACAACATAGGATAAGGTAAACTTCAAAGCGACACAAGTCTACAAAGATCTTGCTCAGACATGAAAAAACAAAAACCTCTGAAAAGTTAAGACCATTAAACACACACGTACATGGAACAGAACAGAACGGGACACACAAAAAAAAACACCAAAAAAAAGCGTAACTGGATATGATACTGGTTATGTTTAAGCAGCAACTGTTTTGAGAGTTCATACCCAGCTCTCCAGCCGCCTTGATGTCGATGTTGTCGTAGCCGCTGCCGATGCGGATAATGATGCGTAGAGCTTTGAACTTTTCCAGATCCTCTCTGGTCAGGGTGATGGTGTGATACATCATGGCTCCCACTGCTTCATTGAGCACCTGCAGACACACGCATTAACAAAATGTAGTGTGATAACTGAATGAAACGTTTTTTTGTTGTTTTTTTAATGACAGTATTTCATTCATTAATCTGTCTTTTGTTGATCATTTTGTCCAGTCATTCACGTGGCCCACGCAACACGGCTATTAGTCTATTTGAGTCCATAAGAACCCATGACAATCACAAGACCACATTCCTTCCAGAGGAGCCATGACAATCACGTCTGCCATGACTCCGGACGCTTAAGAAAATGTTTAAGATTTCACTACGGACATCACATGTCCACCAGCAGCACTGACACAGACCTCCTTTTGCAGACCTGCACTGAAGTGGAACAAGTCATTATATTGTGCTGTGCCTCTGCACGGTCATTACAATTGCACTCAGACCCCGAGGGTGTTTATGGACAAAGGATCTGGGAAACTGACTGGACAGAGAGGTCAAGGGAGCTGCTGATCGCAGGATAAACCTTGTGATATGATAGCACGTGGTAGGTCAAAGAAAAAAAAGAATAAAAATAAACCTTTTGACCCATTTACATCTGGCAATGAAATGCTTCTTGAGTGACATAACAGCAATCAAGACACACCAATCCACAAAAAACAAAAGAAAAAAACAAAAATTAATTTGGGCCAGGTTAAAATTAAAATCATAAAGCACCCTGGTATTGCTGCTTTACAGTTCTTAAATGTATACTGTATTTCTGTGTCCCTACATTTCAAGTCTAGTACTGTTGCGTCTGTACTCGGTACACACAGCAAATGCAGTGGTTCCCTCTCTGTCGCACATTTTTTCTCCTGCACAACTTTTCCTTAATCAATGAGGTCTAAGACTAAGAATGTGATATATTGTACGGATTGTAAAACCCTCGGAGACAAACTTGCAATTATGGGCTGTATAAATAAATTAGACTTGATTTGAGGTAGCTTGAGATGTATTGTGGCTGCAAGTTGGCGAAGCGAGAGTAGAAAGTGTTGCCCCAAGACAAATGTCCATACTCCCCCAATAGTATCGCCAACCCTAAAACGTACCCGAAACGAGAAACAGCACATAGTTCCGTTTTAAACTGAACTCGTATCCAACTAATCCAATCTGTTTAGGCAGGAACGGACATGGACTGCTCTGCTTCATTCATCTTAAATCAACTAATTCAAGAAGAAAAAGCGTTTAAATGAACAAAAAAAAAAAGTCTGAACTCAGTCTCCTCGGGGTGTCGCTGCGCAACGCTGCTCCTCTACCACTTGACACGGACAAGGTGACCTGGCCCGTGATTCAGTCTGATGTGGATCTAAACTATTCCCCCTCAGTATCAGCCGCAGCCCCTGTCAGTGCCTAAATAACAGCTCTGCATTCACCTCCAGCCAAACTGCATTAGCTTTCCCGTGATTAGCAGATTAGCTCTGAATTTCCATACTGCTTTTATTAGAGCAGTGTCCCGGACAGCCCTTCCAGATACTAGTTCAAGGTTAAAAACCCTGCACACACATATGCATACACAACCAGTCAAAACGTACGCGCACACACACACTCTTCTTCTCTCCCTCTGGGCTGAGCCTGAAGGTCCAGTGTTGTTTTTGAGCTGGAGAAGGAGTTTTTTAGTGAGCAATGAAGCTTTTTTGGAGGGCAAATCTACTTTGAATGTGGTTTATTTTAATGGAAACTCTGACCTAATCTTTATCCCCCTCTCCACTGTAACCAAAGCCTTGTTGCTTTTAACATCTATCATTTCTGATGATGCCTGGGCTTTTCTGACACGTCAGCATGGCCTCCCCCTTTGGCCCGGGTGAGCGTGAGAGACAGAGTCGACTGTTGAAAAGGAGTTTCGATTTGGTGATACGTGCACTGTACAGTTTGCGTGCGTGTTTGACTCTGTGGCTTGCTGGGGAGGGATTTTGTGGCCATGAGGTCATCCCACTAGCGAGCAGCGTGAATGAAGTGGGGAAGAGAGGTGGTTGTAACGCTGAGAACAGACTTTCTCCACCTGGCAGGGAAGACGTGCTTGTTCGAAATGTTGCTTTTTAGCATTTAGCGCTTCTTAAAGGGTGACACGGCAACGCTAGCATTATTAAACAATACAGAAAAAGCATTAAACACTGCAAAACAACATCACACAATTATGTGGAGTGCGTTATAAAGAGAAAGCTATGATCCTTTATTGATTTCACCTTTTAAATCCACGTTGGCAGTGAAGCAGAGATGTGAGTAAATGGGAGAAGACAGTTTTTAAAAAGAGATTCTCTGTGTGAATGAGGCTAACATGGCAAAGTAAAGCTGAAATCATAAAAACAGATGTGCACTCTAGTGAATATGGACTTAAAAGAATAGTTTTTGGGAAAAAAAATTATTCGCTTTCTTGCCGCGACTTACTTGAGTTTGATACCACTCTTGTGTCTGTGCAGTAAATATGAAGCGGTCGTGTAGACATGAGAGTGATAGCAATTCCCTCATCAAACGCTAAGTCTTGGCAAAAAAAGCGTATAAGCATATTTCCCAAATGTTGAAAAATTCCTTTAACCAGTGCTGAAATGATAATTTATCAATTTAAGTGATCAACACAAAATTAAATCGACAATTTTGATGATCGAACAATAGTTTAAAGTCACTATAAAGCAAAACTGCCAAACATTTTCTGGTTCCCACTTTTCAAATGTGAGGATTTGCTGCTATTCTTTGTTTCATATAATTGTAGATTTCATACATTTATAATTGAATATCTGGGTTTTGGGTTGTTGTTTGGACAAAACAAGCAATTTAAATATTTTTTTGACATTGCATGGACGAAACAAAATATCAATAGATCATTTGCTTACGTAAATGGTCTTCAGTTGCAGCCCTAATCTTAACACCACAATTGGATGAGCGGTCAGGCAGCGTACAGTGTGACACGCCAATGTTGACTCTAAGCCAGATGGGCCATCATCCAACTTTTACAAGCCACATGTGACTGTAAGACATGGAGCCTGTGAGAAAGACTCGGGATCATCGACCTTGGATGATGATGATGTTGGAGCGCAGGTGCTGCGCGCAGGATTTGGTCTCACTGAAGTGGTATTGTAACTCGATCTTGATCAGCATTCGCCTGTGTGTTCCATCATGGCCCCATCACCCGAGAAATAAGGGATTACTGGGCAGAGGACCTGACATAACCTCGGGCCACATTCATATTCCACCCCTTGACAAGCCTTTCCCATGAATTTCTGTATTTTCTGGTCTGGATGAAGGAGAGTGTGGCAGCTGCGGCCTGGCCTGACAACATCACACTAAAACTCCCTGAGTTATCAGCGCTGCATCTCCGCATCCATGCAGCAGAAAGAAGAGATTGGACATTTTCAATCTACACCTCCCCTCTGGGTATCTAGACTGCAAGTTATTACTGTGAACTGCTGAATATGCTGGCGAGGTGAACATTACAATCATGTTTCTCCTGATAAGGCAGTGTTAAAACAAACAAAAAGCTACCCGACCCCCCCGTCTCCTCACCGCCCAAGGTCTTTGATTGAATTGATCTCTATGCAAATGCTTCGTTTTTAATATGTCCCATTTTCATAAAAACAGCGAGAGGAAAGATGTAGCGGCTCTCACTCCGTCTGCAGATGGAGAGATAGCACTTCGGTGATACCCATCTCCGTGGCCATATATTGTTTTGCAGCCACGGCGCTGCATAAAAAGCAATAAAGAGCCTCTACAAGCCAATGTAATTACACTGCATCCCAGCCATACAAGACTCTCTATTAGAACAATGGCACTGATATAGGCATTGCACTCTGTGCCACAAAGCGACATTAAATCATAATGAACCACTATATTTTAACTGGCAAGTGCGTATGGGGCCAATATAACGCGCTCACATATCAGCGCTGCGATAGGAACAGAAAGAGGCAGGCATGAGTGAGTGACAGGCTCCATCTCTCCATCAACTTTCTGCTGCTCTGATGTGGAGCAGTGCGAAAGTGCAGTGTGTGTGTGTGTGTGTGTGTTTTCTACCTTCTCATGTATCTCCTGTGTGGACTGAGCATCACAGAAGGCGACAGTAGCCAAGTCTTTCAGGATGGGCATCTCCACGGTGCAGTCGCGCCCGTCCAGCAGCGCCACCAGGGGGCGCGGATGCATTGGCCCGTTCATGATTTGGGGCCGAATACCTGGAGACACATGGAGAAAGGAAGGAAGGTTGTTTTAGGTGCCAGAGAATATTTTTTCATGATTGTCTCTCGCACTAAGGGTTCGACCCTCACCAGTCATAGTGGTTTGTAATAGTGGCCATCTTGGAGATTTGAGGCTGTAAAGGGTCAGGTCATCCTAATTACAAAAATACAAACCAAAGATAGTTCCGGTTTCACTTCCTGAGATTCTGAGATTTCTGCTTCTGAGATTTCATTTGCGGTGCTAAAAGCATTGAAAAGGAGAACCCCTGTACTTTCAAATAAAGAAATAGTCCCCATGAAAACTGTTGTTTCAGCAAAAACACACGGTTGGTCAAATATAATCATTCATTGTTTTGGGGTGGTGATAAAAGATCTGCATGGCTACGCACTGAGTAGGTTTGAGTGATAAAATATATTCTTGTCTTATAAGCTTTTTTTCTTGTTGCATTCATGATAAGTTGCGACAGACCCACTGTGCAAATTATTAGACTAAAGCTGGAGTCAGTTCATCACTGTTTCCTGGAAAAATAAGACTCAGATGATAATAACCTGCTGTGTGTGTGTGTGTGTGTGTGTGTGTATGTATGCACATGTGTGCTGATTAGGATATAGCAGGAAGCAGGGCTTCTCCGAACTACCAAGCGTTGCTCAATAAATCAATGCGCCTACTCAAGACTGGATTAGACCACAGCCTCACTTACAGGAATACTTTCGGCCTCACGGCTCCCTACACTTACATCACACACAGAAACCTTCACATACATGGATATGTGAATGGAAGCGGAGTAAAAATATACGACATACTGTATGCAGGTGCACACACACACAAGCACTCTCTCATAGAGGAATATATTTCCCTTGAGTGTACATGTGACAACTGCACACACTAACGCGCGCGCACTTTGGTTGTTCTCATTTCTCAGTTCAAGGGAGAGGATCCTGCATTTTCCTCTTTGTGAGTAGCACCAGCAGCTGTGGAATAGAAGAAGAAAAAAGAAAAGAGAAAAACTGCGAGCTACACCTTTAGAAATGAGTTTCACTGCTGCCCTGCCTCAAAAGAGCCATGTATCATTGAAATGGAGAGCGTTAGAGAAAACGCTACAAGCCTGAAACAAACCCACAGCCAACTCACAACTGCACTTCAGCGCACTTGACAAAGTGCGTGTCGCAATTCTGCTTTTGTCTGCACTCAACTCGTTCTCCTTCCCTCTCGCCACTTTTCTCACTCAAAGTGAAGAGAGCCGCAAAGAGCCGAGCTCCCCAGTGGGCCGACCTTCTCACACATCCCACTGAAGGAGACGTGTCGCGCTGAGCAGACAGACAATTACAAGTCCTGCTTTATACAATGTTAACAAGTGAGGAGTATCAATATTCATGTTCCACGCCGCTCAGAAGCCAGCCAGTGGATGGATGGGCCTGAGAAGGGAAGCAACTGTTCCCCGCTGAGTCCTGGCGCCCTAACGCTGCACGGGTCATGATCTTCACTCTCATTCAGCAGCGACAGATCTGTCCAAGCTGACAAAACAGGCCAAAAGTCACTCTAGAAGAGACCTAAAACAGCAAGATTCCCTGTGGATGGATCACTTTCTTATCTAATGTTTTCTTGCTCTCCTCTAGTTTGCTGCTAAGATCTGCATCTGTATTAAGTATGACCTCACTTGGTGCATGTCTGAGCGTGAGTGCAGGTGTGTGCATCTGTGTGCTCTTAAAGTTATCCCGAAGATTACGATGACGTCAGACTCAGAGATAAGGAGCTGGGTGGGGGAAGGGAAAGGAGAGGAGAGGTAGAGGAGGGCTCATTAGTAACATGCTCTGTGGGATTACAGCAGCAGAGGAGGCTGATTAGGGCAGATAAAGGTGAGATTAGGAGATTTAAGATTGAGAAAGTTGTGTGTGGCCGTTGCACAAACAGGCTGAAACGCACAGTGGGCAAACAAACAGGTGGGAGGGGGAGGGGGGAAAACAGCGAGACAGAGAAGAGTGAAATTAAAATGTAAAATGAGCGTGCATAAAAACAGACTAAACACCGCCTGTTAGCTGAAAGAGCTCCCAGGAGACATATCAGAGAAGAAGAGGAGGATGAAAGGGGAGAAAGAGAGAGAGAGCACATAAACGACAGGAGAGAGACACGCAGAGAAAGCCCAGCTGACAGAAAGCGAGCAGTCCAGCAGCGCAGCCTCTCAGGGCAGGGGGAGGATCGGCGCGGAGGTGTCATCTCCCCATGCCATCCGCCTATTGTCATGGTGATCACTTAACAGGCGTTGGCTGCCAGTTTTAATGCACTTTATTTTTGGCACCGCTGGCATCTGCGCCGGGAGTTGAGGTTGGAGGCGCAAACGCCCATATCCTCCTCACACTCGCGGTGCAAAGGGCGGAGGACATGTTTTCTCTCCTGACAGACAGACAGCCGCCCCCCC
>NTHP01000059.1:904324-914880 GCA_003416845.1 Oplegnathus fasciatus
TTTTGTCAGAGAAAAAACTACTGCAGTGGAAAAATAGATTTTCCTGGCCATATTTCCCCAGGGACACAAACAATACAGACGGCGAGTGGAGATGGAGCAGCAGATAGTTCATGTAACATTTACCAGGTTCTCGGGAAACTGGAGACACATGACAGAAGGGCTACGCACAGATAAGCGTTTAAGAATCTAGAGGTGAACAGTGGCCTTTAACAGCACAGTCATTACAGGCTTATAGAGGGCAGTAAGAAAATTTTCAAATCTAATGCGCACTCCAGCACATTGGATTTGAAATTAAGCAATGGCTCTGAGGTTAAAGTGCTCACTCTCACTCACTCATTTGAAGGGGTGAACGGTGTACAACTCATGGCATGAAGACCAGACTGAATGCAAAAAGCCCCCCGAGGTAATAGTCTTCTGATATCTGTGGGTCTGATTAGTTTCTGTACCCTAAAATTATAGATACAGCACATCAATGCATACACGTGGTGTTGCACGATATTAATACAAGAACAGGGTTAGACTGATGATTATACAGCTACGTTCCCTGTAATAACCCCTGACCGATGCCATGTGAGCTGAAACCTCTTGTCTGTCTCCACTCATTCATATCAGAGGGATTAGTGAGGATGACACAGACTCCCACTGACACGTGATGCCTGTATAGTAGCATCCACTCATACAAACGCACACACACATAACCATGCTAGCACTCATACACACACACACACACACAGATGGCCAGTAGGATTTCCCCACTCTAATTCTCAGCCTATTCCTAGACAGGTAACGTAAGCCATTAGCCCTTCACAACATGAGCCCCTAACCCATTACCGCATCAACAACAGTAAGGAAGGAAGGGGTCAATATGCAGTGCAGTCAGGAAGTAACAGGACAGCGATACATTTCTGTTGTGTTGTCACTGTACTCCAGGACATTGGAGTTTAATAAAATAAATAAAACAATGACTATGAGATTAAAGTTTGCTTTTTAAGATTTTATATTACATCAGATAAACACTGTAGGGGAGAATCTTAGGGGACAAAAAGTCATTGGGCAGGTTAACATACATTTAAAGTCATCATAGTTAATATTTAATTAGCAGTCAATGACCGATGTCTGAAATATATGACCCACTGACAGGCCTGAACTGCAGCCATCTTCTCCTCTTGCTTGCTTTCTGCCTTCACTCTGGTCTTCCGCAAGTGAAACACATGATCAGCTGGACTGAGGTCAGGTGACTGACTCTTAAAGGTCAAGTGCTGGACTCTTTCCCAACAACTCTTGGTTGTCATGTCTGTATGTCCTACATTGTTCACCCCATATGGATGTTTAATTTCAAATCCAATGTGCTAAAGTAGAGACAAAACAATGACAACCACAACACTGTCCTAATACATTCTGACTGCACTACATATGCATAGTAAATGGTGCTCGTGAAAGGAAGAAAGAGACAGATAGAGGAAACTTAAGGTCTTGTCCCCATGTCCTGCTGTCACATCCAGCCGGCCTCAAATGAAGACAAACACTTCCTGCTGCTGAGAGAGGGACATCTGTGGTCTGTGTATATGTGTGGCAGGATAGTGGGGGGAAACGGCATTGTGCATTGTGTGTCGTCCACAAACGCACACACATGTTCATATATTACAAGACACAAATACTTTCGAGGCAACATAAGCGCTAAATCAAAGCACCCTCATACGTTGAAAAAGCAGAGTGGCTGCACAGGAAGACAGACACTAGCTTGTCTCTCAAACACACACTGAAATACAGGCATGTCCAGAAACAAAGTGTAAGGCCACACTGACACACAGGGAGGGTTTTTCTTCCTGACTAGTCAGTGGAAAACAGGCAGGAGTGCACACTAAAATCAATGTCAGACACCTGAACAAAGCAGTTTAACCAAGGACAGCTGAGAGCACATTAGGCATGCATCCTCATGGATGTCCTTCCAAATACAGGCAGGGAAATTAAAATCCCATTCAGGCCCCCTTGGGAGTCATGCACTGGAAGGTTACATAACTGTCAGCCGCAACAGTGATGGCTTCCTGTCAGAAAGAGAAAAAAAGGGATCTGCCATGTTTTGACTAACCTCCCAGGAAGGAGCGGATACAACCTGGGCACAGTGGAACAAAGAGGACAGACTTATACAGGTGAACACATCAACTGACATATCCCATATGGCTACAAGGGGCTGTTGCCAAGTTCTGGTCTCTCTCCTTCCTGTAAGCTACAAGCCCTGCCCCCAAACACACCGCCTCCTAATTCTCCAGCCCAGAAAAGTACAGCTGAAGATGTTCTGCGGATTATCTCCACAAGGAAACCACGTGCTGGCATTTGTGGACAACATGCAAGTGTCCACCTTGGTTAATCTACTGAGCACGCACACAACGCAGGCTACTAGCCAATCACGTCTCTAGCTAGCGGGTTGGCTATTCTGCTTCACGTGACATTGAAGTTAGGTTTACCCACCTGTGCTGCTCTGTGGGATGCCACTGACAGACAACTCCATGGCCAATGCGAGTGCTGCAAGGCGCTCTCCCTACTTTGGGTGGAAGGGAACTGGTGCAACTAAGCTCGACTCAACCGTTTAATGCCATTATTAACACTACTTACGGCATTAGCCAACCAAGACAGCGCCCAGCAGAGAGGAGTACACAGACAGGGCCCTCCCACCTGCACCTTTACAGAAATATTTTAAGGAGCTACTGATTTCACTACCGCTCACATCTTTGCTTTCAAAAACTCTGCTTTGAGAATAAATAATAATTCAACTATATGGAAATGTGGATGCCTGAGCAGCTATGTGTAAATTTAGACCTTGATGTAAGATGATAAAGAGAAGGCCGGTTTGTATTGGAACAACCAATTTATTCAGTAGGAATAATGTGTCAACTTTTCATCAATATCCATGTTTGAACATAAAACGCCATGCATGTAATCAGAGAGGCTCTTCACTGGTGTACTAGAGCCTTTGTACAAAAATGAGAAGCAATCTCTTGAGATGTACACTGTTCAGAGAAAGAGAGAGAGGAGGGGGGGAAAGAGACTAAGAGAAATGTTTTCATTAAGTGCCCTGCAACATCTTATTTTTTTCACTCAATTTTCTCCCGCTCCAAACTGCAAATGGCTGCTCAAAAAAAGAGTAACAAGTGCACAAAATAAATGTGCAACACTGCATGCAGAGCTCCACTTTTTCCCTTTCCTTAAATGTGAAGATTATCTATCTCTGATTACCACCGAAACCTAGGTTGCCTAGCAACACACAATTAAGAAGTATGCTTTCCGATCGGCGGCAAGGGCTGCCCATTATCAGATGAAGTTACTGAAGCAACAAATGTCAGCTACATGCAAATGACTTTGTTGTGCTAAAAGTGTAGTGGGGGGGTGGCTGCCACTGTGACCTTGGACAGCAGCGTATATTTATATGAAGCTCGAAAAGCGACTTCACACCCCTCCTTCCCCCACAACTCCCCTCCCCTCCTCTCGATCTCCCACCTCGCTTCTTATTTCCTTGACAACACATGAAGGGAAGCCACTTCATAAAAGTCATTACTCTGTAACAAGTGCAGCAGCCCACAGACCCATTAGAGAGGCAGTCAAGATACAGGGTTACATGGCTAAAAGCAAGGTTAAAAGATTTAATTCTTCCCTAAGCTCATCAGCTCTCATCAACAGGGAAATATATCAACTTGTTAAGGGGAGAAATCAAGGCCTCTAGGTATAAAAATAAGCTGAGATGATACCTTGCTGGAGAATTCACCGTTACAGTAAACTGAGTATAAAAAGCTTCTACTTGTATTAACCTCGTATGAGACAAACAAGTTCAACAAAAAATCAAGGTCTCTGAAAATGATTCATAAATATATTCACAGGAATATGTGGTTAAAAAGAAACACCATTGTAGCAAACAGACATAAAGACACGTTCGGTTTTTCCACACTGTATGCAGCAGAAAGCAAAACATTTCTTTCATTACTGTCAAAATGTAAATCAATTCTTAAGAATTGGTTAATCATCAATCATGTTAATGTCCCATGTACTGCTTCAACTGTGCGATTATTCGAAAAAATGTTGGCAAGTTAGTGAAAACAGCACAGAGTGGGAGAAATTTACTTTCAAATAACATTTTACATTTCCTTTCCGTGTACTTGCTGTCTGAGGTGATAACTATTGAGTTTGTTTGTAAGGATGGGAAACAAACAGATAAATGAAAGAACTTTTAGTGGCACTACAACGCAACCAAAATTTCAAACAGAAAACAGGGCGTCTAAAAAAACAGTTACCTATTATAGTCTACACAACTATACATCCAATTAGTGTAATTGGATTTGAGGCAGTTAAGCCCCTGATTAAGAGAGAGTACAGTGTAAAATAGAATGACAGCAACTCTGCGTCAAGTAAATAAACTTTTACATACTAAAGACAAGAACGTTTATGTGTTTTATATTATATTAAATCTAGTAAACTATATCTCTCACCAAGGTTTATTGTAAAATTTTCACTGTAACGAGTGAACAAACCATGTACAAGAAAACTAGCAAGGTAGAGCTATAAAACAACTCCAAAAGCACACTGTTGCTTCAAAATGATTTTGACCAATAAATTAAGTGAAAGAAAAAGACTGAAAAATGTTGACCTCAATAACTAGAGTGCTGCTCATAAGAAATGTTTCAACTTGGTGATGAGACAGGATCCCCTCCGGCAAATGACACAACTCTGTTGCAATACATGTATAAATAGTTGCGTAATTAAAAAAAAAAAAGACCTCTCAGAGCAAAGCTGCTTAACTTGTCAGATGCATCTTACATGCTACTCCTCCATTCAAAAAGACTGTCAGTCTGATTTTTGTAGTATGCCAAAAATCTATCATATACAAAATTAAATCTCACTATTCATCTAATCTATGACAAAACAAAATCAGAAAAACTAAGTTATAACCAATACCTACAGAGAAGATATAAATCAGCAACAAGGACACAGGAGAGAGGGTTTGAAGAAATTAGTGAGAAAGGTGAGGTTTGACATTACTTGTGTCAGGTGTGGTGGCCATGGTTGAGACTATGACAGGTGGACCAGTGCGACGTCCTACCATCTTGGTGTTGTTAAGATTTTGAGCTTGGAGAGTGGAGGAAGAAGTTACGGGAACAATGGTACTCTCAGGAGCAGCATTTATCCCTTTCCGGAGAAGTTGGGGGCTGTGAAGGGGGCTTGCCGCTGCTACTGGCGATGCTGGGGGAAGGTTGGGGGCTCTCTTCATCAGCTCCATGGGGGAATAGGAGCCAGAGAAGGTTTTGGGCGCCGCTCCCGGGGTGCCCGGAGCTGGTGGAGGCTGTTGTCCAAGTGCAGACATGGCAAGACCGGTGTGGGCATTGTACATGGAGAGGGGTCTTCCCTGAGTCATAGCGTTGCTATATGCTCCAGGGCTGACTGGGAAAGCTCCAGTTGCCAGGGGCCGTGGTCCTGGGTAGGTGGTGGTCTCTAGGAGGTGTTGGGAGGGTGCGCTGCTGGGTCTTCTACCAAGAAACTCTCCCATCCTGGGGGACACGGTCTGGATGGTGGTGGGAGGTTGCTGCATTAGGCTGGGGTCCATGGTCAAACCCTGGGGCTGCATGTAGAGGTCGTTGCGGTGGCTGAAGCTGTTGGATCGGGCACGTGTTGCCATCCCGCCTGCCTTGCAACTAAGCATCACACGGGACAGAACACGGGCTTGGGCCAAGTTAGGGGCCACAGAGCGGACATCATGGTCCTCCATCATTCCCAGCGTGGCAGTGGAATCAAAGCCATGTTGTAGCAGGAGAGTGATGGTGCTCTCAGCCAAGCCTTCAGCTCGCAGGAAAGCCAAAAAAGCAGGGTCGACCATCTTCTTGGGGTCTGCAGCGCTGGGATGGTGAGGAGGCAGGCTGGAGGCCATTCCAGCTGTGGCAGCCACCATAGCTGAGCTGGGGTCATAGTTTGGGTCATAAGGCAGCCTCTGGGAGGCTATAGCTCCATAAGCCCGGGGGAGAGCTCCGTCCATTCCCTGAGAAGCTGGGTCCACCACTGAACTGGTGGCAGCTGGCTGGCGGGGGTCCAGGGAAAAGCTGTTGATATTGTTATAAGCTTGGCGAGCAGAGAGAGATGGTGGCTCTGCGGCGTAAATAGGAAGAGGGGGCTGAACCCCGTAGACTGCAGGAGAGGGAGAGCGGCCACCAATACGCTGGACGTCTGGGATCATCTTAGATCCCAGACTTTCCCTGTACAAACGGCTCAGCTCATGAACGGGAGGGGGAGGAGGTGGTGGCGGAGGCGGGGGAGGAGGTGGCGGGGGAGGAGGCGCGGGGGTAGGTGTAGAAGCAGAGGCAAGCACGGAAGGTGTGGCCCTTGCTTGTCCTTGATCCCAGGTAGGCCTCACCCCCCCAGCGCCGGGCCCATAATGCGAGGCTGATCTGGTGAGCAGGTGCTGGTTATCCCTATAAAACCCAGATTCCTCAGATGCCTGACCACATAAGGTAGCATCAGCCAGGTAGTAATCCTGAGGTGGTGCAGAGGCCCGGCCTGCCATCACTTGCCTGAGGTAGAGGCTGTTGCTCAGATCGGGCACAGAGTTCTTCCTCAGTGGCTGCTGCACATGCTGGTCCTGCTGGATCTGCCTGTACAGGGAGGGCTGGATGACTGGATCCTGTTTCTCACCAAGATCTAGGTGATGGTGAAACCACACCCCACCATCTCCCCCACCCAGCGCTAAAGAATTCCTACGCCCCGCAATGGTGCCACAGTAGTGACAGCGACTTGCAGCTCTATCGTTCTGGCCTTCAGTCCATCCAGGACCACACTGACCCAGAGAGCCACCAAAATGCGACTGCTCGCTTGAGTTAGGCATCAGTGAAGACAACAAAGCAGACAGCTATAAAAGCGGAAAATAGAGCCGGGTATTGCGTTTCAACTCTCCAGTTACACTCACCCCCAATCAAAAGGGAGGAGCGGAGAGGAGAGGAGAAAAGGTGAAGCATGAGGTACCCATTTACCTGATCTGCAGCTGTAGCCCCCCCCCTCACTCTTAAGTCTGAGCTATCATGTAGCTCCCTGCTGGCAGCCTATCTAAATAATTCAGCCCTGGAAACATTAGAAATCCATGAGGAGAGTGGCACAACATGACAAACACATAGAAAGAGTACACACACACACGCAGACAGAAAAAAACACACCTTTAGGGCGAGGCTCTACTCCATTCTACAGCAGGGATCATGCTTGTGCTGGGCATCACGCTTACGTTCCAAACTAAGACCGAGGGTAAAGAAATTGGGGTAAAAACACATGCTGGACAATGCCAACAGAATGGAGGAGGGGACGGGACGCACTAATCCAATGGGGTTGATGCACGCCATTGGCAGGGACAGTCCTCTCCTCCACAGCGTTTGCCACAAGGGGATTAGCGTCAAACTAAAACCTGCTTAAATCCACTGCCCCTTGTGACATCACTTGAACCAGATAGTGTACACAGCCAGCACGCTGCTGAGGCCCCTGGATGTGTTCACGGAGTGTAAAGCTACAATGTTTACAGTGCTTAGTGGTTACTACTAACCCCTTCGATGGCCTGCAGCTGGCGTCCCTCTGGGCGTGAATGGATCTTCCCAGAGGGACCGGAGAGGTTGGGGACTGACACGCTTGCTGTAGTGTGTCCCTGGAGAGAGGAGGAGGGAGGGGGATTGCAAAGGCCAGATATGCAAGTACTACTGTGGGTCAGATTTAATCCAGTGGCTACTAGAAGGAGGCTAGGAGATGCTCCACTAGAACCATGGAGAATGCACAGCCTCCTCTACTGGGCAACTACAGATTCACATATACGAATACAAACATATAAATACCCATACAGGCAAGCATGCAAAGAGGAAAACACATGCAACCATGCAGGGTCTTTGTAATCATTCATGTGATTGTTATATCATAAGAATGTTGAGGGATTTCAAATTTTTCAGTGTATACTAGGGCTAAAATGAATGATTTTAGATTAATCAATTGTTTATAGAGCATCAGAAAATAGTAAAAAATACCCATCACAATTTTCCCGGGGCCAAGATGATATCTTCACATTACTTGTTTTGTTTGGCCAACAGTCAAAAACCCAAACACATTAAGTTTACAATGATATAAAGCAGAGAAAAGAAGCAAATCCTAACATTTGAGTAAGTATGAGAATTGCCCATTTTCTTTCAATCACCTAATCAATTAATCAGCTTATCATTTCAAATCAGCATGATTTAGGAGTTGCAAAAGAAAAATATCAAATCTTGTCCTATATTAATGTCATAGTAAGGCCATGCTATGCTTGCTTCAGAGACTTTTGCTTCACAAAATGAATCAGCATGAACTGCACCTTTAACAGTCGAGTCTTATTTCCCCTCACAGAGGCCGCCCTTTGCTACTACATACACCAGATGTACAACAGAGCAGATGTGGCTTATCTGAGATGTTGGCATCAGAGAGATAACTGCCGGTGTTTACTTGCTGTGACAAGAGCAATGTAAACAAAAAACAGCGGCAGGAGGAGAAGAAAAGGGAGCTTTGATAAGTGTGTGATGGGAAAAAAGCTGATAAGGCGGGAGGCTGCCAGCTTTGACTTCACCTCTAAGACAGACAGTGTGGGCTAGGACAAGGCAGGAGGGGAAGGGGATATGATTGGACTGCACTGGACTGTGAAAACTAGATGGCTACAAGCCCGTTTCTATTCTGTGCTTCATTTCTGTTTGAAATAGGCAACAGGGGTTTAAAGGGAGAGTTTTTTTGCAGCAAGTCGCCAGGGACATCATCTGGATGCTCCTGAAGCTGAGACACAGAGACAGCGTGACTGAGATGGGCTAAATTTATTACTGTTTAGGAGTGACAAGACACTGCTACAGCACTGTGTCTCTTTATGTTGTCCCACTACCTGTCAAGCAACAGAGGGAAATGCTATAACAAGCTTGTTTTCATTTTAGAGCTTAAGTGATGCAATCATGATATAATATCAAAAACAAGAATCAGATTGTTTCATTATGGAACATCCAAATTGGAGAACATTAAGTAGGTCAAAACAAAAATAAATCAGAACAGTTTAATTTTCCCTATGGCCCTTAGCAATCCACAATGATGCACATCTGAAGGATGGTTTCTTTCATTAGAGGTAAAGCATACCTAGCAATTTCCTTGCAGTGATTTCTCAGCGCTGTCCTCCCAGGTCTGAGTCTCCCTGCGCTTTTTTGTCAGCTGTAAAACACACCATTAATCACTGTGTTGTATCTCTCTACGGCGATCGCCGACAATAACTTCTTTTAATAAGCCCCTTCCAGGGCCGTGTGTCACTCAGATCCCCGCTTCCTGACAAAATATTAATAACAATAATAAACATCTCAAGTACAGTCAGGCTAGTGTTGCTAAAAGCGAAACACGGATGTGGCATATCATATCTCCTGCAATGCAAATTGCTGCATTTCCCCCGATTCATAAGCAAGAGAAGCTGGGGTACCATATTCATCTTGTCTACATTCTCTGATATGCCTCTCATGAGAGCTGCTCCATAATTAAGTGAGCATGCTATATTACACTCATCAAGCAACAGGGACCCTGTACTTGCTAGCATGAATAATACAATAGAAGAAAAGAAACCCCAAACTTGCACAGTGGATGTTTGGTGAACAGAGTGATCAGAGTTGATGCCAACACTCGGTTTGCTAGCTCACAGCCAATCGTACGGCTCTGTGAAAGACCTCTAGGTACAATGTGTTGAACAGACGTCCAGCAACAGTCATGCCTTTGGAGCAATCTGGCCATCTTTCTAGGGCACAGGACGCTAACGGCAGGACTTGGCAGGCAGCGCAGGCAGAGATAGCTGCAGAATGATTTAGATAGCTGCAACTCTACAACTGCTGATCCATTAAACTTTCATAGGGACTTCATAAATTAAAACCATGACTGGAAGAACTTGAAAATTCTACTCAATTACTGTGATTGTACAGTATATTAAAGTTTTAACGAGCCTCTGGGCCTTTCCTCACTCTAACACAAGTACAGGGAGGAAGGAGGGGCGACGAGGAAAGAAAAACACATGGTACCAATTCTGGTCCGATGGCTTTCCGAGGGTTCACATCTGCTGTGTTATCAAGACGCTGTCCTCCGCCTCTTTACCACCTCGCATCTCCACAGTGTATGACACAGCATGTCACACATTTGCACGGGTGGGAGGAACGCGGGGCAGAGCGAGAGCCGCTACTGCAAACCTTTTATCAGCAAGGCGAGACCTCTGGTAGACTTGGTGAGGCAACTGATTAGAGTTTTGTCTTCCATTTTAGCAGGTTGGTTTGTTCCCTCTTTGCCTCGTGCGCAGCCCCGCGCTCCGCCTGCCTATCATTATCAAGCCAGTGGCCCATACTGCATCACAGATGGGGCAGACAGAAGGGAGAGACGACAGCCCGCTTGCTTTTTGGAGAGACGAGGAGTGTGCAGCTGAGTGAGAGAAGAGGGAGGGAAGGAGAGTGAGAGAGAGAGAGAAGAAAGGATTGAACAGAAAATGTAATTTGCTTCCACGTCACTGATAAAAAAAA
>NTHP01000059.1:914933-930988 GCA_003416845.1 Oplegnathus fasciatus
AAAAAAAAGATATGGAGTCTAGTTAAACGAAAGAACACTTTTACAATATGTTCAACAAAGCTGTGGTTATAAGCAGAGATGTAGTGGAGGGTAAACAAACATACATACTCTCTGGATGGTTTGTAAAGGTCAGTATGTCCTCTCGCACTTTCTATTTTACAAAGCCTGGATACCATTGCATTGACTCTTTTTTATCTAACAAATAAGCCAAACTCCTTATTCATCAGTGTTTAATGTTGTCTTAACCCAAGCAGCCGTACAAGATCTTAAAAAACACGTGCATAAAACACAGTCTAAAATACTGTATCTGATCAAATAATAACAATAAAAAAAACTGAATAAGAGTTCAATGTCACACATGACAGTTTTTAATCCTTGATGCAAAGGATGCATTGCAGTCTGTACTCATGAGATTTAAAGTTATACAGTATACCAAGCCTTTATTTTCGCACAGAACATTAACCCACCACTCACTTGAGTGAAATACAAAAACAAACAAACCCTACTCAAAGCATAAGTAGTAGTAGTAGTAGTAGTAGTAGTAGTTGCAAAAGAATGGACACCTGACTGTATATGAAACAAGATGTTAAATAAAAGACTACAAAGCATGTCACCATGTCTACACAACATAAATTAACGTATATATTGTTTATAGGCAAATACAATCATCACTAGAAAGAACAATTGGCTACTGAACTACTTTTGTGTTTTGTTCAGCAACTAATATGGATGAATTATACTCCTAATTATGTAACCATAAAGTGTCATCATGTCACACAACATGAATAAAATGCAGATGTTGATTAAAACATTATCTGACTAGATTAGAGCAGCTCTAATCTAACCCAGAGGGGAAACAGTATTGCAGTCTACAAGCAAAACAACAGTCTTAGCAACGGTCCTCCCAGCCACTCGGCCCAGTTGCTGCAGAATGATAAACATTGGTTCAGCTCAAATTAAGCTGAGAACATGAAAGGACCTGAGGCAGGGAGGAACATGGGCCATGGCGGATCATTCCTCATCTCTTCAGATGACAGAAATGAATCTCTTCACCCCTGAGAGAGAAATGAGAGAAAGAGTGAGAGGGAGAGAGAAAGCTCCTCTCTATCCCTCATAACGCTGAATTAAAGCTGATGCTTACCAGCAGCTGCTTTGATTGAGCTAACTAGCAGCTTTTGATGAAAACAGTCGCAACCAGCTCCCCGCCACCTTATTTGCAGACAGGCCAGATTATGCTAAATACATATCAAGGACTTTAATGGCTTAATCAGCCTTGTCATCTACCCACCGGGCTTCCTTGGATACTGCATTTCTGATCCCACTGCCATAAACGGCGATGTAAATCAGCCAGAATAAACAATAATAATATGAAAAAATACAATTTACACCTTGCATGGCGTTGGAAACTGTCTTGGACGACAAGAGTTGTTTTTTAGTGTCGGGGAAACAATAGAAACAAAAGGCGAAGGCTCTGTTGGACAGTGCGGAGAGAGTGTGGTCTCAGCAGACGTTTTTGAAAGAGAACGCTCCAGATTTCCCCTTCAAAGAGATTGAGGAGAGACAGCACGAATCACGGCTTCATCTGGTCCGTATCTGTTTGCCAGCAATCCAGCCTGGTTGAAGTGTGAACCTGGATTAAGATGAGTTACTCCGACAGTCGCCAAATAAGACCTGTGAGGGTTTTACCTGCATGTGAAACAAAAAGCAGAGCCTCGCTTCATGTGTGTTTTCTCCTTGCGTGGAGACAATTGCCATGGCAGCCTTATCACGCCACTACATGCAATCAGTGGGACAACTTTGCCTGGTCATTGGCTCATGAACAAATCACAAATCACAAGCTGTTTTTTTTTCTTTACGCCCTCACAATGGCCGCCAGAGGACTGATTCACTGATCCTGCATGATGGCCATCTGGAGAACTAGCGTGTGTGTATGTGTGTGTTTTGTGTGAGCGCGCGTGTGTTGGTGCGTGCGAGAGAGGGAACGTCGGCAGGTACGCTCGCCACGAGGTAGCTCCGCATGCATCACAGCAACACCTGTTACCGTCTCTCTTTGCGTCTCCTGTGGGCTTTGAGCTCGTGCCCAGCAGAGCAGACTAACTGTTGTTCCCTCAGGAATGACTAACTACCTCAGCTGTCCGATTCACACGAATGCAACAGCTGGATGTGGACTGCGACTCTAATCAGGAAGGATTTCCACCAATGAACGACCCACCTGTGATATGAAATATGACTGCTTTTATGACTCGCCTTTAAGGATGGACGATTATTCAATATTATTGTTTATCGTCTTTCAGCGGACTCCTCTCGTCATGATATAATCAAAAGAGAATTGTGAAAGTAATCATAAACTGATAACATCAATCATTTAAAATCAATACTTCCACATTTTAAGAAACACGCTTATTTGCTTTCTTGTCAAGCGTTTCATGAGAAGATTGATACAGTAAAGACATGCGAGTGGTAAGTGTAAAGCTACTGCCAGAAGCCAGCTAATTTAGCTTAGCATAAAGACTGGAAACAGGGGGAAACAGCTAGCCTGGCTCTTGTTTATTTAATCCATACAAAAGTGTAAAAACGACAATTCAGCATTTTACAGGGGGTTACGTAATGAACTATTTCTTGGCCAGGACCGGTAACTTCCTGAAGTCTCCGCTGGTTGCCTGGCAACTGGTCCAGGACAAAAAAAATGGCCATGAGCTTTATAGGGGTGGTGGCAGGCTAGAAGAGCCAGGTAACTGCTTCCTGTCTTTGTGCTAAGCTAAGCTAACCAGCTGCCGGTGGTAGCTTCATATTTACTGTACCTGACAGACGCCAGAGTGGTATCGATCTTCTCATCTAACGCTTGGCAAGAAAGCGATTGAGCTTATTTCCCAAACTCTGTCTTCCCATTAGACAGAGTTTTGTCTAATGCGATACATAACAGTGGAACACAGTTGACAGCGTGTAACATTAATTTATTTTATACTTGATTTTGCATACATGTGCCATATCCTGATATTTGGCACATTTCCTCTGGATTCCTCTGAATTTCAGGGTGTCTATAACCCGAGGAGGAGTTTACATCCTACAATTACACACATTTTCTTCATGTTGGGCTTTATTAAGGTTATTTCAACTAAACTGCTTAACAGTTATTATTTCTATATAAAATTTATTTATACTATTTCCAGGCAAAAAATGAATTATCCAAATATAGATAAAATGTATTTAATATTCTACACCAGGATTACATACCTGGGAGTGCAGACAAAGATCTGAAATAGCATTTATACCATCATATAGGGAGATAAAAATTGTAGAAGCTGTAATTGAAAAGTTAACTGGATAAATAAAACGTGGGGAAAAAACAGATGCAGAGAAAGGAGTCTTTTGGTGGCTAGTCAAAAATGTCTTATGGGGGAGGGGTTTTTGGACTATTTTTAAAAACCCAGCTACAGCCCTGATTGCCTTTAAGAATAATGAAGCGATACGTTCTCTTTCTTTTTTCTTTTTTTTTGATTGACACCGACATTGTACTGTAATGTATTCCCCTAATACATTTTCAAATGCCACAAGCTACTACTTTGGATCAAAAAATCAACATAATCATTTTTCTACAGTAGAGGCAGGGATCAAAAACCAGGATTGGGCTTCTTAGGCCTAACTATGGGCTTTTACAGGATGTGCGGCATATGTCCTTCATTTCATGTGCACAACGCTGAGGTGCTTACATCATGCTGCAAAACAAATATGCTGGCACTGGGGGTAATGGTGCGTCTAGCTTCATTTTCCAGCACTGCAGTCATGTCTGCCTCTCCCTGCGCTGGCTCCAGGAGGGCCCAGCAGCTTAACAAGCCTCTCGGGGACCCAGACAGCAGAGAGGAGATGATTTTACCTTAGGACACAGTCTGACAGACACACACACACACACATACGCACACACACACACACGCTGGGCAAAGTCAAACAAGTGGGTTTAAAAATGCACATCCACAAGGCTTCAGACACAGTTTATACACCCACACAAAGGCTCATATTCCTTGTTGCCTGGCCGACTTTGTAGCTATGTGCACGGCAGGGGGCTCCTATTCTATGTTCAGGCCCTTCAATACAACACCACCGCTCTCTAATCCACAACCTAAAGCCTAATAATCACTGCAGTTCATGGTGTAAAATTGGCTGCTTCCAAACAGCCGTGACGGGATAGAAACCATTCAATCCCCTGCGGTAATCTAACTTGAGTTCAGATGTTTAGAGATTCTCCATAACCATAAGTCACATAACAGACACTCCTACACAAACAAACAGTGGCTCACAGAGGGGCCAGAGTAAAGCAGTAATCTCATTTACATCCGCCAGATGACTGTATGCTGCTGAGGTCAACATTTATACACTGGTTACTGTGGTATCTGACATGTGCTGTGTGCCAGGAGAAAATTATAGCAATCAATGGGTATTGATCACCAATAGGTCTTACGGGTTGTGCTAATAACAATAAGGATGGTTGGCTAGGGGATGTGTGGCTCTGAAGCAGTGTCATTTATTTAATAAAAAGCAAGTATAGTGAGAATTTCTTTTGCAAAATAGTGCAAATTATTAAAATAAAACATGAATTAGAATACGGTCATTGAACGGCTGTTGAAACAATAGTTATGTGTAACGTAGAGGTCTAAAAATGTAGATCAGTTTAAACCTAAATATCTATATGTCTTTTTGCATGTAAATCACCAAATCAGTGCTTACTGGATTACTGCTCGAATGATAATCTAAATTATTCTGCTCACTACTAAGACCATGACTATTTATTGAATTATTTTTCCATCTTTGGGAACAAAACAGATTTAATGCATTGGGACATTTAAAACAAACAAAAAAACATCAACAACCACAATTACTGCTTCTATTCATAATAATAATCCCACAGTTTATCAGACAATTTGGCAGAGAAGAGAGCGCTTGATTTGATGCACTGGAGCTCGAAACACAAAGCATCAATATCTCACACCCAGATCAAGTTTAATTAACTGTGAAATCCACAATCGCGATTGTAAATATGATGTGATATGATAATACTTGTAAGTGCTGAAAAAGGCATTTGGAACTACAGTGCTTGTTGGGAAAATACAGAGAAAACAGTGAGTGTTAGAAAAAAGTTTAGGACAGACACATACACGTGACTTTACCTTCGCAGATCCGGTCCAGCCGCTGCCTCTTCACTTTGTGTTTGTCAGTCAGGGACATGGCGTCAAACACAGCACGGCACAGGACGGCACGGCTCGGCTCGGCTCGGCTCGGCTCGGCTCGGCACGGCACGGTACCCCTCCTCCTCAGCCACAAATACTGACAAGGTTCAGACTCCTAGTGCACTGTCAGCACTATTCCCCGGGGCATACCGCCTCGGCACATACACCTGCAAGAAAGGCACAAACACAGAAAAACATGGTTAAACATAACACTGGCACACGCGCACACACACACACTGTATATACACACATTATTGATGTACAAGCACAAAAAAACTCTCTGACACGGGAAGGCATTAAAGAATCCTTGACTACAAAGTCACTCAGCCTCTTGCTCACAAAGAGCCCGGGGAGCTGCAGGCGATAGATATACAGAAAATCAGTGAATCACACACATTCTCTCTCACACACACACACACACACAGTTACTCAGATACTGTTGGTGACAAAGTGCCCCATTTGCTCTAAAAAGTGACACAGCTTCCACGCTCTAAAAGCTCCACTTTTCTCCTGTTTGAAGTGTGTTTTCCTTCACTGACAAACACTCATCTGAAGCTCCATCTAACTCGTCACTCGTCACATTCCTTATTGATCGCGGTGACATTGGAGGTATGTCGACTCAGACAAATGGCAATCTACTTTTTTTCCCCTCTTTTTTTTTTTTTGCCCTCAAAGCCAATCAAAACAAAGTGAGCATAGAAACACCGACTCATCTGACAAAAGTTGATCTAAGCAAATGTGAAAGAAGCCGATGGAACTTGTGAGGAGAGATTCATCATCTAACAAAAATGAAGCTCTTGCGTTGATGTGCTGCACCTGAAGGTTGACAGACTGCCGTGTAATGACACATTCAGGCCAATAGAGGGTAGTTAAAATCTACTCAGAGGGGAGCACACTATCTCACTTACACCTCTATACAATATAGTGTCGATTCATTACATCCCCATTTCTCCTCTGAGCTCACAAATCAGAATTTTCCAACTTCAAAAATATAACTTCTAATGCAATGACAGAGCAAAACAAATATATTTCTGGCAAGGGGAGTTATTTTGACCGGGATTATTTTTGATCTGCCATTTCAGTTTTACGTAAGTTTAGAAATTTGAGCAGGCTGAAAATGTTACTCGACAAAGCCTTCAATTCAGTATCACTCACAGACATGCAGGCAAATATACAGTATGTACAAATGCATCTCTGTTAGAGAGAAAATAAAGCGTATGTGCTTTTTCACTGGCAGTACAGCATCCCAGTGAATTAGAGTAAAACGATTGCAACACAACAGGGATTAAATGTTGCACTGAAAACTAAAAACGCTACATCGTGCTCGTCCAGGACCGGAGCCAGAGGCGCCTCTCCTCTCAGAAAGTGCTGAGACCACGAAAACATCTCTTTCTGCCAGAAAGCATCAGGGCAAAGTCATTACTTGAAGTCTTCATCGGTCCTCTGTAGTCAGAATTTAGAAGAAAGAAAAGGGAAGGAAGACAAGAAGGTAAAGAGTTCAAGAAAGAAAACAACACCCTCCATTGTTTTCTGCGAGGAATCGGGGTGGTGTGGATGTGAGCCTGCCCTCTCCTCACTTGTCAGTGTAATTTGTCAGAATTGGCCGGTCAGGTCTGGAGCTCAGGGCTGGTGTGGGTGGTTGTGAAATGTGACATTATCAGGACATGTCTACACATATGGGACCATACAGACCCATCACACTGGGAGATACACAGAGCAGTATGCAGCACCTCGAGAAAAAATCCTCCCTCAGACACATATTTCTCTTACTGTGGGTCATTTTTCTCTCAGTCTGTCTATTTCCAATGAATGATTTAATGTTTCTTTTGAAAACCCCCATGGAGGGACACGGCGTTGTTGCTTTCAGTGAAAGGTGGGTGTATACGCACACACTAGGGGGGCAGGATGTCTATGATTGTTAAACATTTTGTGCAGTCAACTTTTGAGGTAAAGCGAAGTGTGCATTACACAATATAAGACCAAATTTAGACACCCAGACAAGCGTTTAAGCTCTGAGGCAAATATCAGGCCGCCATCGAAGCTTGTGAAGCTTGAGCAGGTAAGAAATGACTGAAATAGTCTTAGATAACACCTCTGTCTTTTTCAGCACTGGATTTCTCTCTTGTTGAACAAAATGTTTAGAATTAAATTAAATTCATTAAAGAATTAATGAATTAAACTACAAATGTATTTATTTAGACTTTTAGGAGGAGAAAGCTGCAAGCTAACAAACATGGATGTAAACAATGCAATTGTTTTAGAGCTGCAAGAATTAGTTGATTCACTGACATCACCATGGGCTTTAGGAAATTGCGATGCATTTTTCATTATTTTCTGCGGCATTATAGACCAAACAATCTATCGATTGATCAAGAAAATGATTGCCACATTAATCAAATATGAGAATAATCGTTAGTTGCAGCCTTACGCTATTGAACATATTCAAAAATCGTCTTTGCAAATGTTTTATGAGAAAGGAAAAGCATTCAACACGTTTCTTAGACCTCAAGGATACACCCGTGTTTTGGTGGGAAACACTGAATGCAAACAAGAACTTTGGTTTGTTTGTAAGAAGACACCACAGAGTACCTTTCACTGCCTTTTCATAAGAAATCTCTGTGTGTGTTTTCTGTAGTCTGAAAAGAGCAATTTTGACGTGAGGAAGCTGCACAGAACGGGTCACTTCCAGGGTGTCTTTCCCACAAGGCAGCACTGCGGCTCCAGTATGTTAACGGGCTGCTGGAAGGCCTGACACTGTTACTTGATTCATTTCAGTCCTTCTCTCCTTCCCTCCTCCTTCCTTTTCATCTGTCCATCTCTCTGTAGTGCTGCTGCCTCTGAGGTCTCTCTCACACAGTCATCAATCACCGGGCCCTCTTCCAGGGTGTGTGTGTGTGTGTGTTTGACATAAAGAGTGAGAGTGACAGAGAGGGAGGGAAGTAGAGAAAAAGAGCGCTCACAGAGGATAACAAGACCCACGCAGAGGCCAAACCTTCCCCAATTCTTATCCCCTTTTCTCTTCTGCTGCAGTCATTTCCTCAGCCAGCTACAAGCAGAACGTGGTCCCAAAACTTCCTCCATGACTTTCGAAAATACGGCCAAGCATGACCCCATGCTGTTATAAAAAAGAGATGAAACTGGGCACCATTTCTCCATGGTTCAAAAGAAAAACTGAAACAAAGCTGGCAGTGCAGCCAGCAGGGCCTGAAAGGGTATTTAGGCAGGGATTTTGCACTCTCAATCCAAACACAAAGGTCATACACATGAATCTTAATATTTAAGAGGCATTAAAAGTCAGATGATCGATAAAACTCCCTGCCTGCGGGGCCACAGCTCATTGAAAGAGAAACATTTGCGCGCGAGAGGCCGAGACATTAAATGTAGGAATCCATATCTGTGACGGCCGGCTCTGTCTCCCAAGGACGGCTCCGCTGTGAGCACAATCACAGTCTACAAACTCTGCTCAATGTCAGCAACACACAGAGATCACTGTCCAAGTGCTGTCCGCAGAGGTGGGGGAAGGGCAGCCAGACAGTTACAGGAGTTTAATACAGCACAATAGATAGAGACAAATACACACAACGGAGTGGTTTCAGTTAGTGCTGAAACGATTAGTGAGAGAAAACTGACCAATAATTAACCAACAACAAATTGCTAATCTATTCATCTTTAAAGGAATAGTTCTACATTTTGAGAAATATGCTTATTTGCTGTTTTGCCAGGACCCAGGATACTAGTAGCTTAGCTTAGCATAAAGACTGGAGGAGAAACACAATCCATGAAAGAAATAGTGCACATAGCCTCCCTGTAAAAACACAACTTGTCGTTTTTACACTTCGGTTTTTGAACAAACAAGACAGAACGTGTTAATTAGTGAGCTCTAGAGATGTAGGTAGGCATGTTTGTCCAGTTTAGACAGAGCCAGGCCAGCTGTTTCTTGCAGCTTCCAGTCTTTATGCTAAGCTAAGCTAACTGCATCCTGTGCTGTAGCTTCATATTTAGTCTTGGCAAAAAAGCCAATAAGCATATTTCCCAAAATGTTGCTTTTACAAGCAAAGACGTCAAGCAAAAATGTGAAGTGTTTGCTGGTAGCAACTTATCAAATATGAGGATTTGCGTCTTTTCTCTGATTTTATTTAACTGTAAATTAAATATCTTCTGGCACTGTGCGCTGAGTACCTTTGCTCTACCAACACCTGCAATATTGAGAGCAACTTTTGTATTAAACCAATGTGTTTCTGCCTGTGGCCGTCATCAGGATAATCAGATAACACTTTATAAAGAGCTTTTGAATAGGATAAGTGTTTTTTTAAAAGGGTATTCATATGTGGCGATGAATGGGTTGAATGATGTTCAGACCATTCTAATTACTGCCTTGGTACTTGGGTACCTGTGGTTGAATATACATAGATGGCACCATATTTTGCTGACACAGCTGGTATGGAGGTCATTCCCCAAAAGGTTTTCTCATTCTGTTGACTAATTAATACCAACTTCTATGGTAGATTAACTATTTGTCATTTATGAATAAAAAATATAAACCATTCATTGGTTACACCTTCCCAATTACTGTATGGGGATTTTCTGCTTTTCTCTGTTTCATATCATAAAAAATGGAATATCTTTGCGTTTTGAACTGTTACACAGACAAAACAAGAAATTTTTTGAAAATAATCACTAGTTGCCATCGTAGTTTCAGTCTCCGCCCAACATTATGTGACTTTAACCACGAGTGAATGTGAAAAACCAAAAGTCAAATTGAATTAATTTGCAACAGCATCTTCTTGTAATGCAATGAAATTTAATGACGACACCGCTGCTGTTGCAATCCGTCTTCCTATTGAGAGGCAAACACTAACAGAATTGTCTCTGATGTGATTAATTGACTTCGTCGAAATAAGAAAATAATTTGGTTTGGTAAACAGATACGAGCACCGCCCCTGACAGACTCTCATTAGAAAGCAGTGATTACTTACTTTATTAGACACTCGGAGGAGGCGGGGGGGCTACTGATCTGAGGCAATCTCGCACAGTCGAAACAGTCGTTACAGTTACAGTATCACTTCATGTGTTGACACGGACCAGTGTGATTTGGAAGAGCCTTAAGAACAGAGCAGAGAAGCTGTTTCCTTTTGTTTAAGACAGACGGAAATATGTTTGGACAGGAGGGAGATTGTTAAAAAGCCAAACTGGAGACGGAGAGAGAGAGAGAGAGAGCCGGCTCGGAGAGAGCGTCAGTGGATGAGTTAGAGAGATTGAATAATTAAAAAGGTCAGGCTACCTGCCTGCTGTGCGTCGCTTCACACATGCAGGCAAGCACACACACACACACACACACACAGAGTTCTGACAGAGGCACAAAGCACACTGGGGAAAAGACTGAAGAGACAAGTCATTTGGGGGAATGATCATTTTCCCTCGAACACAGTGTAGTTTGTGAACTAATTGGGTGAATCCATAATTAATTTGCTGACATTAAGCCTTCGGGTCTGCTCCACTAAGACTTAACTTTCTAAGGATGTGAAGAAGTGCTAGTGAAGCCTCGGGCTTACTGCTGAAGGGGAGACTCCTGTTCTGATGCTTCACAGTTCAGGTTCTGACATTTAGGCGAGGTGTCTAACAGCAATACATTTCCACACGTGTCAGTTAACTCCTAACACAGCGGGGACTAGTTTCATGTAGGCCTAGATTTTTCTCAATGAAACATTTAAGTGATGGATAAATCCAGAAAATCCATACTCGGCATGTTTTCAATGCACAATCGAAACCATAACAGAGAAAGGTTGTATTTCTCACCTGGCTGTTCTGCTATCCTCGGGGAGGAAAAACATCAATGCTGAGAGATATTAAGAGAGAGTTCTCAAATGAGACACTTAGGGCTTTTTGACTTATTAAAGTAGTGTTACCCTGCAGTTTGTACAGAGATTTGCAGCTGAAGCACACTGCCAACTGTGGGTCAAAGCTTTCGCCCCACTCACTGAAATTTACTTTAACCGTTAGCCGTGATTGGCGAGCCAGATTGCTGCAACCCAAGAGAAGAAAAAAGCAGTCATTGACAGCTCACTCACAGTTTTTAGCCACAAATGTTTGCATGCAGGGTAAACGTGATTCAAATAACAATAGCACTTGCCATTTTTTAAATACTTCATATATTTCCTTCCTTATGATAATCACCTCAAACCAAGGAGGTTCTGCTATGGGTCCCATGTCAAAAATGTAATACGATTTGAATGAAATTTGGTGCAAGGTACCAGTCATTCGTTTTTGGTGCACATCAATGAATTTTTTGTAAAGAATTTATTTGTTAAGAAACAATTTTTGTTATTTTCCCATAAGCTACTGCAGCTACTTGGGTGAAACAATGAATGAATCCGGCACATGCTGTTTATCACCATGTTTATTCTAATACAGATCCAGATCCAGATTACAAACTTGCGAACATTTTCTATTATAAAAACAAATGTAGAGGATTGTTCAGGCTTGGCACAGGTATGCGCTCTGAGCACTTTCTAGTTTGTCAAGTAATTAGGATGAAAAATCTTCCAACAGCTGCTGTGGTTTTTAACACAACGCTAAAATAATATGACTCACAGTTTAAAGCTCCAAAGATTAAAATGAGGTGGGATTAGATGGGAATAGTCTTTTGATTTAGATCTGTTTGAATTGTGTTATGTAATCATAAATCCTTATATTGTACAACAATCTTTTACAGCCAATCTAACCACGTTTTCAGTGTGTGGCGAAAATACGGAAACCACACTGAAACCACAGGGATTTTATCAATCATCAGATGGAATGAACTCCAAAAATATTTGGACAGTGTTGCATCCTTTTGGAAAAACAGTGCTTTGACTCATTGTGCTGAGCGATGAAATGTTTTTTAGTTCAGACAGTCAGGCAGGATATTTTTATCTGTTTTGGATGGACAGTTGGAAAGATTAAGATTATCTAACTAGTTATTTTTAGTAAGCTGCCAAATTATATCTCATTCAGGAAAGCCTTAGATGAAATCTTTCAATGACTTGTCGAATGCACTACAGCTCTGAAGTCTGTATTTATCTTCCCCAGCTGAAGCTACAACCTCTCTGAATTTCGATGTAACGTCTCAATGTGAGTTCTGCGGTAATCTTTGCCGAGACTCTAAAAATACGGAGCACTTGCGTTCAGATAGAGTTGGATAACTTCAGCAGTTACTTCTCCTGACTTAATTTCCCAGCGGAGTTTGACAGGAAAATTGTGGGGAGAGACAACTGTTAAAGTTATCTGACAGTGTGCAGCAGGAAAACGCACAGCAATATCCATCCCTCTTACAGCTGATTCCTATCAGAAGCCAGAGCTCAGCAAGCCTCTTCAGAGACATCCTAAATGAGAATCTCCTCAAAGCAAGTAAAACTTATCACAAGACTTTACACTTTCACTCAAAGAGGGGAAATACCTCTATCCTCTAAATGTCCTTTAGAAATAACAAACACAAGTCTCAATGACAAGGTTGTTTATACTATTGATATTGCAATCCATTATTACCCCCTTGTTATTTTCTTCAAAAAAAGACCCCTGTTTTCTTTCCACTAGAGCCCCATCTGAACAATAGAGGCCATTTTTCCCTTTCAGATGCTGGAGTTCCTCCAGAGGTAAATCTGTCAGCGCAGGGCCAAAACGAAGAAAGAGAAAACAGGAAGGTGTGGACACCCTGCAGCACCAGCCCGACTCTACTATTAATATCAACTTACATGCCCAGATCCTCAGCACCTCAGGCAGGGGAGAGTGTGATTTCCATGAACTAAACGAAGCCTGTGACAGCGTAGGCAGGTGACAGCTTGACACAATTATATTTAGCTCGGTAAGCATGCCAAACTGAATGCCTTCAAACTGCAGAATTGTTGAACTAGTGGCATCAGTAATGAAAATTTAGTCTTGAAATACACAAACAGGGCAGCACTTGAAATCTAAGCAACTGTAGCCCACCTTGTGCTATTTACATCCGATCAATAAACTGTTGTTTCTCAAAGTTCCAGAGGCTGAGGTTATCAGTGCAAGCCACAGCCACAGCCAAAGCTGAAAACACTTCCCAGTACAGGAAAACGCCTGCAGCGTGCCAACCTGGTGAGCAGAGGGAAGGCGTGGCCTGCTTTCCAAGGGTGAGGTAAGAACTACACTCGCCACCAGCTTGGTGTCAGCGAGAGGCCAGGCTCCAGCTCAGACAGCCTGCCTGAGTCCAGCCGGCTCAGCCCGGCTCCCTCTGGGTCCTTCCAGGAAGAGCCAGCGTGATTCAAACCTTCCTGGTCCAGGAGAATGAGGTGCTTCCACTCCCCCCCAGAATGTGCCCACACACACACACACACACACACACACACATCGCTCAGCCCACTCCCTGTGGACGGTGAGACAGCCAACTCCATGCTGTACTCGGGCTTACATTGGGAGGAGGCCAAGTTAAACAATGTGTTGATAAAGTCCAGAGCAGAGTGGTGAGAGGAACACAGAGAAAGAGCACAAGGTCTGTGCTGCACCACACAAGGACGGGGATTCAAACAGGCAGGAACACTTAAATATAATAATTTCAGTTTGTCTAATTTTCGCAGATTTGGCGATCAATCCTATCGGTTACAATAACATTGTACTCGCCTCAGTTAATTGCTGAGATCTGGGAACATGACAACATCACTAGAAAGAGGTCAGACAGGGCTGGAAACATGAGCGGTCAGGTAATCAGTTTTAAACAAACCCCCAGGTCAGCCATACAAATTTTTTTTAAGAAGAAGCCAAATGGTAAAATTATTACGCAACTGTCCGTTATAATCGTCAGTCACAGTTTACATATTGTCATCTTGGTTCAACTTGTGGACACAGTTTTCCTATGCAAAGGCAGTTTGGCACCAACATTTCGGGTGTAAACAAACCCACTTTATTTTGTGGGGAATTTTCCTTTAAATGCAGCATCGGCTGTGCGGTTTGTCTGCTCCCTGAGCACAGTTTAACTGCCCGTATTTTGGAGAGCCGGAGCAATAACTGACTTTACAGGAGAGCTTTTTATCCGCGCCCCCTCTGATGGGCTCACAACACAAGGCTGGCCTCTCTCTCTCTCTCTCTCTCTCTTTACCACATCCTATCATCTCAGGCTCTACTAATGCGCCATGCTTCAAGGGACTAGGACTGACACACGCACACACACATATACACACACGCACAGCTCAGTCAATTAGTCCTGGCCCAACCTTGCAGCTGAGAGATAAATGGTGTGGAGTCTCAGCAGGCTTTTGCGCGAAGCTGTGCTCCTTGTCCGCCGTATGTAGAACAGCTCTCTGGAGGAACGCTAGCCCCTCCACCACGAAGAGACGTGGCGAGCGCGAGGCTGAGGAGGGGCTCAAAGTGCTCAGGCTCGTATTAAAATATGACCACGAGGACCCCCAACTCCCCGATCAGAGCTGGTCTTAGAAACAAGAGGAGGAGAAGGAAGAGGAAGAGGTGGGGACGCTCTGTTGGGGTGTAAAGCTGCGTACAGAATTTCAGGTCATTCCACTTACGCCTCGTTAACCATTTGTTTGTGCAGTCGAGCTGTAACCTGTCTACTGTAAGAGATCTCATACAAGCCGCCGAATGTTTCCTGGGGGGAAAAAAACAAAATGTGGCCACTGAGATTGCATCCACACTAAGCCATCTGAATCCTTTAGTATATGTATGAAAACGGTGTGCATCCACACCAGCCTTTTCAGGTAAGTTTCATACTAAAACATCTGAAAAAACGGAAAAGTGGCACCATTTCTTTTTCTGTGTTCTCTTTCAGTCAGCAAACAACAAAATCATGCCATCACAGCCAACATTTGGTAAAGAGTGGTAACTTATACTTTGTTTTAATACAGACGAACTCACAATTTCGTTGTTCTCATGTACATATTCTTCCCCTTCTGTAGTCAGACAACTTTACAGGTATATAGTTGTGATTTGGTCGTGGTTCAAAAAAAGCTTCCAAATTCCTGCTCTGCTGCACCGTGTCAACTAAATTGCTATTTTATGATGGTCAATTTCTGTGTGTGAAAAACACCAATTTAGTGTGGACGCGAGGGAAACAGAAAGAAAAAAGATGGGTTTTCATATTTAACCGGCTCAGTGTGGACGTGCTTTCAGCCGGAGGAGGTCCAAGCAGAGAGCCTCACCTCCACCGGTGTAGTAAATCAAGTGGCTAAGCTGCATTATCTGCAACAACATGACAACACCTTTTAACACCTGACACACCCCCGGTAACAAGCATCTTCCCCCCTACCGGGTCCCGCTGACATGTTATATAAGGCTCCCACTCCTCACTAACTTTTCACGAGATGTCAATCCTATCGGGGCATGCACGCACCTTTAAATCAGCCTCCGATGCCAGCAGGGCGAGGCGGATGCAGGTTTTTGTGTTTATAAGAGAGCGAGAGCCCTTCCATTGACAGCAAGATATGGAAACACACACACACACACACAAATACACAAACATAATCACACAGCAAGGTGAAAAATTACAGTGTGGGCCTGGCGGATTAACTGCGGAATAAAAGTGCTGATGGGCAACAAAAGAGAAAAAACAGCTATTCATCACCCTGGCACAGGATCAAACTCACACACTTCTCAAATGCCCTCTTGAGTTATTGTGCGGCGCAGCTCTGGTGGCAGCTCCACAGATAATGCTGCCCTACCTGAATTGCTTAGAGCAGGGATGCATCCTCTCTTTTCCAAAGATGGAGAGCGTCCCTGCATCTCCTTAATGTTGAAGTGGAAGAAATCTGTTAATATGTATTTAACAACTAGAATGAGATTTTTTTTTCCCCCTCTTTGTGAGTGGTTTTTTTTTTTTTT
>NTHP01000059.1:939445-950001 GCA_003416845.1 Oplegnathus fasciatus
CACACACACACACACACACACACACACCTCAGCTGACCGGCCTCCAGCAGGAGGGGTGACCCTGTGAAAGGGCTCCGTCACACTCCCTGCCCAGCAAATGGACTGAGGCCTGAGGCAGCTAATGGCATAATGAGCCCACGGCAGCCTGGAGTGACATTTTTGGCCACGGGAGCGGGGAAGGCCCTGGACGGAGGCAATGCACGTACACACACATACACACTCACTCACAAAGGATGATGATGATGTGTCCATAGTCTCCATCATTCTGACACTGTCTCCTAGTTATCCAGTGATGTGTGTGGGCAGAGTGTGAGCTGCCTGCTAACATCATCTCCAGGCATTACGTTTAAAATGCTTGGCCATGATAGCAAAATTTAACTTTTTTTGTTAACTTTACTGAGTATAAACATTTTTGAAAAGTCATCTCAACTTTCATTTCTGTAGGATAAACATGTAGCTTAGCTTAGCATAAAGACTAAAAACAGGCAGGCAACTTAACAGCGACGACAAGACTCCAGGAAGTCACTGCTCCCGGCCAAGAAAAAGTGTGACACACTACCCCCTGTGAAACTGCAACTTGTTGTTTTTACACTGCGTTTTTGCACGAATTACACAAACGAAGTATAACATGTGAATTAACCAGATTCAGAGGTGCTCGTAGGAAAATTTTGGTAACCTTCGGACTGAGCCAGGCTACCCATTCCCTAAGTTTCCAGTCTTGCTAAGCTAAGCTAACCGCTAACTGTAGCCTTGTATTGAACAGACAGATATGAGAGTGTATCAATCTTCTCATCTACTTCTTGCCATTTGCCATTTCATACCAAAAATACAGTATAAAATTGACATAATAATGATTTAGTCATGCACTAAATGGTCAGAGCATAAGTAAATGTGTCTGAGAGTCAGATCAAGCATTAAACTTTCATTACTGAGTTACAGACTTAGTTTTGTCAGTACTCAAAAAGAACTGAAGTTCGATACCCGGCCTGACCAATAATTCCCAAAATCTAGGCAGCGAGAGCCTGACAAGCAGTCTTGCAAAACCAACAAACTTTGCTTTGCTCAATATGGTCTGTCAGGGCTCCACAGGCATCCAGCTTCACTCTCAACTCTGCTGTGCAAATGATTGACAAGTGCTCTCCCGCACTCAGACATCGACATGAACCCTTCCGACACCTGATCGGATGAACACTACTCCTGTAAAGTTGTCATTGCTGTAACCTTCAAATTGTCAAAACTGGAAAACCAAAAACTTTTCCTGAATAAATGTGAGGCAAGAAATACTGTCACTAACGCAATCCTAGAATCAATTTTCATTTACAACATTTTTTAAAGCAACTATAATCAATATTTTTATAATAGCAGATGAGCAGATTTTGGATTTCACTGTTTAGCGGTCCGTCGCACAACTTCAATGTTTTGGTTCACTCTCACAGCATCCTTTCTGGCAAAAAAAACTCTAAAAGCCACTGTACACTACCTGCTCAGCCCCAAACAGCAGATAGACACAGTCAGCGACTTGCCAAGTGGCCAAAAAAACCTCTTTGTGTGTTTTATCTACTTCTGTCACCCTGTGTTTCCCACCAAATAGCTGTAGCAGTTAAAATTGAACCAACATGTATCTTATTATTATTTAACTTGTGTTATCTACTCGGGCTCAGGCCTCTTAAAATCTCACACCAAAAACGGAGTCTGTGAGATTTAGGCTGGCATCACCCGGCTACCTGACATTTGACAGCATGTATTCTCTGAAGCCCTCTGCAAGGCTGTTGCAATCTCCATCCTTGGCAGTAAGTGAAAATGCAGTCAAAGACAAAGGCTGAAAGGTTTGACAACCTCCCCACATGTCAAGCTTAATGTATCATCTGTAACTGTGTTTTAGTTATAGATGAGAGGGGATTCTCTAGCACAGGTCTCAGAACCCCTGCAGCCTGTGAAAACAGAGCTGCCATGATGTAGGCTAAAGGTTCCCCCTTTCTTTCCCTTTCACTCTCTGACCTAGATGTATGCATGCACTGGTGTGGATATGAACTGTATGAGTGTGAATGTGCGCTGGGTGGTCCTGTCTGATTCATCGTACGCGCTCTGGCTGTGAGCCAATACCTTCTGCCTGATTCACCTGGGACGTTCAACATCTTTGCGAGCTTTGGTTGTTCTGTTCTGACTGTCGAGAAGAGACGTGAGAACTGGACCCCACACGGGGAAGAAAGAGAGAGTGAGAGAGAGAGAGAGAGAGAGAGAGAGAGAGTAGGAGAGAGAGCAAATGAAACACAAAGAGACAAGAGGGAAGAGCCCAGATGAGCCGTAGAGTCTAGTCGGTCAGGCAGAAGTGGGCCAAGCTGGTGTTGCACTCAGGAGATGACACACATACAGGCTACTCCAACTGACTGGAGAGAAGCCTTGCAGTCTCCCTCTTTCTCTCTCTCTCTCTTTCACTCACGCACCTACAGAGCCCGAGTCCCCTGATGTTGTGAAAAACACAGCTCAAACATCAAGCTGACTAAACAAGAAGAAGATGGCTTAATTTCGGCGGGATGAGAGGAGGTGGGGCTTGAGGGTGACGCCATGAAACGACATGTCCTCACCTGACGAAGCCTGACTTTTGTTCCACCACAAGTTCAAAGTGGTGGAGTAAACTACATCTGTGCAGCTGCTGCCCTGTGTATCTCCATCAGCTGAGCAGAGATGTAGTGATTAGGGCTGCAAATAATTTATTATCGATTACTTTTTCGATTAATTGTTTAGTCTATAAAATGTCGCAAAACTGCCCATAATAACTTAACAAAGCCCAAAGTGAAATCTTCAAATATATTTTTTTTCTCTCAACAAGAGTCAAAAATGCTCATATATTCAATCTACAATGATGTAAAACAAATAAAAGAACAAGATCTTTCAATTTGAGGAGCTGGAGCCACCAAATGTTTGGCATTTTTGCTTGATAAATGACAATTAACAAAAGCAACAAACAATTAACCAAATTATTGATTAATTTCCTGTCAATCATTTCAGCACTTGCAGTAATTGAAAAGGTCAGGCCCTGATGTCATTTGCATCCATGTATAATTTAGAATCATCTCATGTTTGCTGATTTCTGCAATTTCTGTGAATACAGAACGCAGGTGGGTTTGTTTCTCTGCCAGCCATTATAGCTCTCTGTGAAAATATGTTGTGGTCGCTTAGTGCGGGTCACGGGAGCCAGAGGACAATGGGCGCCTCTTAGGCACAGGTTAATGAAGCCTTTCAGGGGGCACCCGTTTTGGGCCTCCGCAGGTTAATTACAGAGCAACATACTGACAGGCAGCCAAGTTGATTTTATGCAAAGCAGACAGGTTAGAAAACTTGTGCTGTGGTGCAAGCACGGTTGTTAGCCTCCACATTTCCATGGAAGGAGCTGTGTCCTCCACACTGGTCAGAGAGTGTCTAAACCAGGGCTCACAACCTCTGACTGCAGATTTCATCTGTGCATTTCTGCCTCCGGTCGACGGATGCTATCTCTACACGTCGCCTTGTTTCTCTCTCTCTCTCTCCGCTCTAACTCTGATAAACAAAATGCAGATTTGGCCCAAGCGTCACAAAGTGCACCCTTTGTTTTTGTCCTTATCGTCGCAGGAGGCCGCCAAGCTGACATTTATCCATTTTTCATGAACAGAGCCTTGCATGTGTACCCGACTAAAAAAAACACAACAAAAAAATCAATTTCCCAATGGTAAATTGATGAGGAGTAACAATAACAACCTGCAAGACCTGTAGCAACATGAGAAGATTCATTGCAGATGCACCGGGATGTTAGAGTGAAATGAATCACTAAGCATGTCCACATCAGACACTCACAAGTCAGACATGAAAAATGGCAAAAAGTCAAGTCCATAAATGAAACAAAACACACATAAACTCAAACATTAATGCCTTAAATATCCTTGTCAGATTTAGTAAACCTTTCTCAAAGACATGGGTATTGTTTATGACAACATTAGAACTTGGATTATATTTCTGGTATGGTAAAATAAACTCCATCTCCCTCATCTGAAGTCCACTTCACAGTCCAGAACCCTTCAAAGCTGCTGCATTTTGCCCACAGTGGGACGCAAGAGGGGTCAGATGGCTTAAAGTGATATTTTACTAAAAATAAAAAATTGGAGTATCTAACACTCACCCCCTGTAGACTTGAAAGGTGGCTTTAAAGAGTTTGTAGCTTGCTCAGGGCGGTTACAATGGACTTCAACAGCAACACCAACATCAAATTCTACATAGATACTTCCTGAATCACTTCTGCAGCATAATCCACCTCTCTTCTGTCTATCCGTATGCTCAAAATATTCTCCACACTTACATTTTCTCCAAAATATGGTTGGCCTCCTGCTCCTCCTCCTGCCTCCTGCTCCTCCCTTGGTCAGGAGAGCTATTTTGTCATCACTCACTTAATGACTAGGCTTTTAATGCATTTCCTTTAAGCATGGGGTCCATCGCTAATTTGAAAATAAGAGGCAGAAAAGAGTGGAGAGGAGCACAAATGTGAAATACATAAAATGAGACTGAGATTTCGCTCAGAGTATTAATACAAATAGTGAGTGAAATGAAATAAAATGTGCGGAGGCATAACAGTGTGCTGCATTGGCAATTACATAATCCACTGCTATCTAACATGTCAAATTTGTTCAACGTACAATGTAAGCTTGAGCGAGAACCTGGTAAACAAGACTGTGATACCACAACAACAAGGCAGCGTGGCTGCATTCCCAGTAATCATACAACGAGGCATCAGACGCTCCTCGCTCCAACCAATCCCTGGAGATCAACTCCTGGGTGGTACATCCAGGGATTGGGCCGTTTGGTCTCCAACGGCACCCAGTCCAGACCCTAATGGAGCTGACTGATCACATTTCACAACAGGGCCAATGCAGCCAGCAGAGCAGAACAGGGCAGAGCTGGTGGCCCAGGGCCCAGAGGCCCACTATAAAGACCAAAGCATGCTGTGTTGTAGGCAGCCTGGAGAGCAGGGAGGAACCTTCACTACACATAGCCTAAACCTCTTTCAGACATAGAAGCTAGCTTCATGTGTGTTAAAGTAATAGCTTTTGGGCTTTCAAACACAAGTCTCCATTGCAGAAATGCTCCATAATAACTCTGCTTGAAAACATAACATGACCTTCACATGACATTTGGCATCAGGGGCGCAGGAAAAGGGGAAAAGCCCCCTTTTCCTTTTCACCACAGTGGCAGAACTACAGAACCATAAGAAGTTGGCATGACTGAGAGTTACAAATTTAGGGAGGGAGACTGAGGGTCTGATGATTAATGTGATTTTCCAAGTTTTTTTTAATGTTCTTTTGCCCTGCACTGCGAGGGGAAAAATAAAATCAATGAAAACACATTTCTATAGACTGATCTGACCCACAAGAATCTCCTGAACAACTTAAATGGCTCATAATCACAATACGGTAGGGTTTATTAAAATTATTTTTTTTTCAGTGTGCATAAAAACTATGAATAGCGGAATAAGATGCCCATTTAATATCTCTCTGATTACATAGTCAACCTTGTGCATGCTGGACTTTTTGCTTTTATGTGATGGCATTCAATTTACACTTGAGCTGCTACCTAGTAAGACTGCCACTGTGACTTTTGTGCCGCTGGGACCGCACACAGGAACACACACACACAGAAAATAACAAAATAGCCAACAGATGTCTCCTGTCTCCTACAGTTACATGTACAGTACACAATTAACAAAACTCATCATAAAAACTCTCATAATGTTTCTCCTCTTTGCAATTCTGACCAAAGTAATAAACACTGCTCCCAGGCTCTACCTGGAGGGGAGACAGGCTTACAAGCTTTTACTGCTTCATTTGAAATTAAATAAGGATTTTGCTTTTCACTTGTGGCAATTATTTCCACATGAACTATACTGACAAAATTCATTTACAAGCTTTAAATGCTGTTGATTTTTTCCTTTCACCACATAGCACACAGTACACCTCTCTCTCAAAGCAGGCAAACACTTCAGCAAGTTACCTTGAGAAAGCACGGAAAGAGTTCACACTATGGAAAGAAGACAATTTTCTATCAGAGATAAGCAGATAAGTGTCCTCAGCTGGAAGCTGGGAGTCTGGCTGGTTTGTTTACCTAAGAAAATGGACCCACACGCTGAACTTCAAATGAACCAAATCGAATGCAGACACGTCTGCAGCCAGCTTAAAACAGACACCGTGGGCTGAAAAATAATGGATGTCGATCACCGCAGCTAAAGAGGTCCAGTGCATATTATGGACTAACAGACATTATTGTTGCACACAGAGCTGCATCAAGACAAATATATATTCTGTAATTCATGTACATAACACAATGTATACAATACACTTGGAGGAAAAAAAATCTCCTGAGAAAACCATTTATTCTTGTATGTGTAACTAGGGCATGAAGGCAACATTTTGTAAACACGAGCCCAATTAAAGCTTGTTTTTGCAATTAACTCTTGTTCTCCGGAGATGCCATATCAACATTCATGAATTCACACAATCTACTGTACAGTAGATTCATGTTTTTAGCAGCAATTCTTCATCAAACAAGATAAACTGTGATGTGTGCACTTCAAGACAGGCGCTCACAAAGTCTGAGGTGTTAGGTGACCTCAGCAATCTGCCATCTGTCTCAGTTCATAAAGAATGAAAAGAACAGTATATAACCCAGACTGCACTGCAAAACAAAAAGAGAGAGTATAAGATAACACCAATGCTCTGTCTTTAATCTTCCACATCACTGTTTGCACATGGCAGAAAGGCTATAAACACCCCAGAGAACTATAAACGTGTGTGCACAACTCTGCTGAAACCTTAAGAGGCAGGTTGTATCCAGTTGAAAATGTTTAGCCATGCTAGCAGCAGTTGTACTTCGTGTTCAGGGCTACTTAGCAAACACTGAGACGCTAACAGGCTAAACTAAATGGTGAACCTGGTAACAATTACCCGCTAAACATCAGCATGTTAACACTGTCACTGTGTGTTAGCATGCTGATGCTAGCATTTCGCTCAAAGCACCACTATGCCTCAGAAAGCCGCCAGTATGGCTGTAGACACATAAGTCTTGTTATGAGACATATTCTTCATGATAAGCCATTTAATCGAGTCTTTGCAAAGTGTTCAAGTACAACTTTTAACTGACGTGAGGCGATATTAGGCCAAATATGCGTTGGTCTCTTTTGGCGAGGTTGGCTTGGTGTGTCGGGGCCCAAAGTGCAAGATGACCTGTCTAAACACAACTAGTCGGCAGAAGTATGTACTACTGAGGTTTGATTTTGACCAAACGAAATCTGCAGTGTATGTAAAAAGAAGAAGAAGATGAAGATGAACAGCAATGAACTCAAGAGAAGGGTTTAAACTCTGTAAAATATTCTGGTCTTAGCATTTCTCAGCCGCAAGCAATAACCGTTATGCAAACTCTGACATGAGTGGCACACTGACTCTTCCTCCTGTGCAGAATTTAAAAGAATGTCTCGTCTTGGGTAAATACAATAACACTGCAGATGACAGCAGAGTGGAAGACTTGACAAATACTCATAGGAAGATTTTTATTTTGCTAAAAAGAGGTTGTTACAACAACAGATCACAAATTGTGAGACAAATTGGCTACATCGGATAGTGCCGAAAATCACAACCGATAGAAAAACATGAGGCATCGAAGCATTTCATTTAATATTTAGTGAACGAAAGCACAGCTTGCAGTTCAGGTGTCTTGTGAATCTCAAAAACTAAAATCTTTAAAGAGCCAGGTTTTTTTTCTCTTATGTCAACAGAATGCCACCTGCGCAGAGAGCATTTTGTTTGTTATGCTGCTTAAACTGTGAGTACGTAACCTGAATAAAACCAAACTGGCCACAAGGGAGGCCGGATGCCAATTTCAGCATCAGATGTGTTGCGTGAGTGCATCATTTAGATATGCTTGCAAGATTATATAAAATCATGTGGGAAAATATACGGCGACATGTACAACATATCGTGCTATAGTTACTATCTTCTTTTCACACAATCTGTAGATTGCATCAGTTGCCAAAAAACATATCAATCCTTGTGCAACTCATTTGTTTCCGTACACAAGTGAGAAAATAAGTTGTTTTTTTCTCCATGACACCAATCTGCTTCTTTCTGCCTTTCAACTTTTGCCTTTGCTTTCCTTCTATTAGTTTTCTATTTAACAACATAAGGCGTGCGGTAACATTTGTAACACTGCACCAATTTTGCTCCCATAAGAAATTGTGATATGGGTACTCTCCTGTTTAAAACGAAACTATGTAACTTCTGAAATAACACATTCCTCTTCTTACAAATGAAAAGTTGAACTCATAAGCAATAAATTGCACCCTTGCTCAATTTTGTACAGTCAGGGGTTTTGAAGTTGCTGTCTCACTTGGTCTGGCATGACCAGTAGCTTCTGGTGGCTAATGTTAGCTACTGTTAACTAACTGACATTACTTTGCTGATTTATGGCCTCTTCTCTGATTGTGCGACTGTTGCACTATGTTTTAGCACTTATTCTTATCTTCTTCACTGCCACTTGTGGCCACAGTGGCTACTGTTCATCAAAAGTTACATAGTCTCGCTTTAAAATATGGCATAAAAACAGATATGGCCACTGTGTCTACCCAGCTAAATATAGTAACATATCGTGCCAAGACAATTAGTTGATTAATCAATAAGTCGATCAACAGAAATGAATGAATGATTGAAAAAACAATCAATAGATCGATCGTTTAATTAAACTAATTAGATGCAACCATGGTGTCGAGCTGATGTTTACTCCAAAACAAATGATTGGTATTCTGAGACATCTAAGACTGTTCAGAAGATATGAGCTATTTCTAGATGTCTGCTGCACAACAAGTCCAGTAACATCCCAGCAAATCGACAAGAATGTAAACAAGAAATTATTGCTTTGCAGCCAGTGACGGTTTTGGCCGAGAAGATTATGACAGAGCTCAGTCGCCAACTGTCATCCTTTATGTTGTCTTTTTTTGCCTTCTTAATTGCGTACTTTATGTTCCCATCAAAAGATTACATAAAACATTAATTCAGATTTGTATGGCCTTTAGTATTTTATAGCAGGAGATCCTCAAATCTACGACATCCAGTCTTAGTGGGAACAGTAGGAGGCGTTCTTTCGACAACAGGAAGCAATGACCCGTGATGGTGGAACTGCCACTCTCCGTAGGAAGCCTCACATTTCTTTTTCCTCCTTAGCCTTACCTCCTAGTGATTAGAGGAACATCTGCAAACACAGGCAGTCCCCTCCGCTTTTCTTTTCATATTTTACACAAGCAAACTCCAGGAATCATTACCCAACATGAGCTCATCATTAGCACATTCATAATTCAGTGTAATGGATTATGTAATTGCTCCATTAATCAGGGGAGCCACCCCAGAATACTCTCCTATGCATTAGTTTAATTATGGGGAAATGCCTCTGTTAAAATAGATGCTCTGTTTGCAGTAGCAGAGTTTAGAAGTCTGTATTCGGCACTGTGGGAACTGAAGACTGAAGTTTGGAAGCAGCTTGGCGATGTATAGCCCCGAGTCCTCGTGGTACACTCGCAGACAGCTCTTCAATAAAATGTGTCATGGCAGTAGGGCAAAATGAAAAAGTAGGCAAAAGGGCAAATGCCTTTCAGGAAACTAGTTGTCAAGCTCAGGCGTCACTTAAGTCACATAATTTATTGACATTTGCAGGCAGCGTCTGCGTGATGAATATTCCAGTTATATATGAAGCTGGAAGCGTCTGAAACAGATTAAGACACGTAGACATGGAGGTACTTGTCATCTGATTCCAGCAGCTGGCATGACTTGTGAGGACTTAATCCAACAGTGTCATCAGCTATTTGTCAAGGAAAAGAGAGAGAGGGCTCAGCACCTCCTCCTCCTTACTATTGTTGGAAGCTCAGTATGAGCGTCTGGCTGCAGTCCTTTAGTTTGAGTGACATTTGACTATCATCACCGAGGGACACTCTGCGTATTTTGGTCTTCTCATCCTTGTTAAAAAGGTCAGTGACAGGCAGAGCCCCCTATGCACTCATAAGTGCGTTGAGTGCTGACAAAAAATAACAGCCTTTGTTGAAAAAAACCTGTTGTTACATCTGAGAAATCACTCCACATATACAGAAATTGCAGCACACTTATCAGCTATTTTCCTTGTCTGCTCTCCTCCCCCAGGTTGTACTTAAAGCGATTTCTGTTTTACTTTTGCCTTGTTGCTGCACTTGGATGAAGAGTGGGAGAGCCTGAAAATTAATATGTATTTTATACTGCTGCATATATAGTCCCGCATAAACCTCACATCCAAATAGGACTCGAGTGATTGGTCCTTCAGTCACTACCTACACAAAACAAACAACTAAATGGTTTGTGGTTACTGTCAAGATGTTGGCAAAGCTTCACAAGGCTTAAAGCCCGCTGCCAATAACGCAGCCTGAGCCAAGCAGAAAGACAGAGAGAGACACACACAGAATAAAACATGGCAAGAAATGTTTTTCCATTGTGAGAAATGCCCATGTAATGCTTGACAAAAAA
>NTHP01000059.1:961782-979767 GCA_003416845.1 Oplegnathus fasciatus
AAAAAAAAAAAAAAGATACACAGGCTAAGCAGCAGCAATCAGCTCTGAAGATTACACAGGATGACGTCTTACACTATTATGCCTACAAAAACTCAGTCAGTCGAGTCAAGTGTGAGGTATTAAGAGGATTTATGAGCGAATAGCCTCACTAGAAAGCACAAGTCACACACAACTCCACCACCGTTCACACACTCTAATAATGCACTTCCTATTTTCTTTTAACCGACACACACTCCGCACGGGGGTCTCGCTGCGTGCTAAAGCAACACACCAACACCGTCTTTGCCGAATACCCTTGCTAATGTAAAAGGTGAGGGACGCTAACGGCAGCGCTGGAGGGGAAAAACGCGGGCTATTCGTGTCCGCATTTGACAGTTCCAGCAGGTTTTACGTGGTCACAAATAATGCCCCCCTCCCCTCTGTTTGTGTGTGTGTGTGTGTGTGTGTGTGTGTGTGTGTGTTACAACCCACCCGACCATTCCCCATCTTCATGGCGCAGTAAGGTGGACACACATGGCCAGAGCCGTATGCGGACCCCGACGGAAAGCCAGTCGTAGCTAACTCTCATTACACACACGAAACTGAATTCAGCGTGGAAGAAGAAAAAGCGGTGTTGTCGGTGTGCCTCTGTAATGCAGTCTTACCTGAGGGAATGATGTCTATCGCAAGTTGAGAAGCCGACTTTTCTCTCTCTCTCTCTCTCTCTCTCTCTCTTTCTCAGGCACACGTCGTCGTCGGCGGCAGCATCATCCGCTTCCCGGAGAAATGTTTCATGTGAAGATTTGGAGTAAAAAAATCTGATTCCACCTTATTAATCCTCCGCGCGCCACAAAAGCGGCTTCTTTTAGTAGCAGATGGGGGAGAAACGAGCGGATAGAGAGGAGTGACAACCGAACGGGGGAAACAGTGTGTTGTAGGCTACGCGTCCTTGTTTATTAAAATACGGCCGAGCGTAAACGCCGAGTAGGTGTCTCTCTAACTGTTTCACTGCTTTATTTTTTCTCCCCCCCTCTCTCTCTCTCTCTCCCCCTCTCTCTTTGAGCTGTAGTCACACTGTGTCTAACTCTCTTGTTTTATCAAGGCGGGGTCTTGGGTCGTTTAAACCAATGACATAAACCAAGAAGAAGAAGAAGCCCCCTCCTCCTCCTCCTCCACCACCACCGCCACCACTACCACACATACACGCACACACCTTCTGCTTAGCAAATATGATGTGGTCAAATGGGAAATCTTGTTGGGGTTTTTTTTATCTCCAGGAATTTCAGTGTTTTCAAATTCAAAACAAATTCTCCCAAATCACAAAAAAAATCTCACTCACCCTTATTTAGCCATGCAGATAGTTTTGGTTTCCTCAATTTTCACTGTTTTCTTTGGAACTACTTTTTGATCAAAGACCTAGTCCCAATGGAGACTGTTGTTAAAGAAGACACTGCCTACGGAAAGACTTTTTGCTGTTGCGTTTTTAAGAGAATGTAACTTTAAAGCTGCACTAACCAATTATTTTATATGAACAATGGGTCAAATGACAATGTGTAACATGAAAGGTGTTGCTCCTCGTGACAAACCCACAACCCTGCAGTCCCCTCAGCTCTACGGAGCATCTTTCAACTCACTTTTATGGCATTTTTATGTTTTCTTTCTTTTCTTTTATGAAGATTATGTTTTGACATTTTTCCTGATGTCACAATAGAGATGCAGATAAGAAATGAGGTAGAGAGACAGGGGGTGTGACATGAAGCAAAAGTCCCCAGTTAGAACTGAACTGGGGACGTTGTGATTACAGTATACGGTCTGCATTTTAACCAGTAGGCCACCATGACACCCCCAAACTTTAGCTTTCATTAGCTTTGTTTTTGTTCAAACAGACGCACAGACAACGTTAGCACTAGCTGGTAAAACATAAAAAGAACAATTAATGCAGGTTTAAGCAACACAAACACATCATTTCATTCACCTCCATTGTACCAGGGTGGCATCAGAAATCTCAAATTCAAAACTTGGGCTCCAAAAGTGACCTCATCGACGTACACCTCTGGGGGCAACTGTAAAACATACCATTTGGTAATTTGGGTGAATTAACCCTTTAACCAATCCAGATAACTAAAACTCACATGGCTGGCTCGTGCAAAAAGCACGAAAATCAAACCTCCCACCACCATTGTATCGCATGGAGGCAGACGTTTATATATCTCAAAATCTGGGCAAATAGAACCAAAACTGTCTGCATGTGTTTTTTTTTTTGTGATTTGGCCAAACAGACACTTTAATAATGTCCTCACATGGAATTATGTATGTGTCAGTGGTACTCAAGTCTGCAGTGAATCTATAATTTATGGTATTCCTTTAACATAATGCTCACATATTATAGGGGCCTGTACAAGCCTGATATTTGTGTTTCACTCTTTACTTATAATTGATGGTTCTCCTCTGAAATGATCACAGATGCTTCTGAATGGAAGCTCAAAAATAACACAGTCATTTGAGTAAACGCTGGGCCTTATAGTTGTAAGTAGAGATGTACGTACATTTTGTATGTGTGGTAAGTTCATGTGCGGGGAGCATTCTTCAAAGAACACGGGTCGTACAGATCTGTATCTGATATTGATTATGTCAAGAGTTCCTTTGATTGCTCCACAGGGATTATTCTGCAAGTAGTGCCGTGGCTTCTGTAAGGGCAGACAATTTAATTTAGTAGTACTAAATATAGTTTGACTGTGTTGCACATACCGGACTCACCCATGCACGATTGATTTGACAGGACCATGTGGCAAAGCACGTGACCTCCCGTGCTTTGTGAATGCATGGGGTCACGGATGACATCACATGATTGATTTTTACCGGCTTTTCTTGGAACTTGTTGCTCAAAGAACAAGATCCACATCATTACATGAATCCATGAAGGGTTCGCCTCGATATACATTTGGAAGAGTGGCCATGCTATAGATTCAAGTGACCACGGTGGCTTTCATTTTCAGTCTAATTTGCATGGCCACTCCGTGAGGTCAAGTAAATGGCAGCAGATTGGGTGAAGTGCCAGTCAGGGTGCTCAGTGAGTTCAATTATCTCTATCCCATTTTCCACTTTTCATTCCTATATTCTGCCTGGCCTCCATATGCTCCGATATTGATCTGTGCATCAACGATTGTCCACCTCTCGTCAGAACGCTGGGGGTGTGCAGCATATAGCACAAAGAGACAACCCCTCAGTGGGATAATTGTGCTCTTGAATCTCGCAGCCATGATTTTATTGATGTTTGGGATTGATTGAATATTGTTTACAAATATCAAGATTGGTGATTTCAGACACTCTGTGTCCACATTAGAAACCCAGATCAAAGAAAAAGATGGCCATCATGTAAGGGCGACAACATTTAGACGACCTTTAAGGCACTGTCTTCTCATGCATTGCAAAGACGGCGCACATGTTGAGAAGCACAACATAATATTCTCTGTTTTCATAAGTCAGACCTGGGGTTAAATCAAGGCCAGCTTCATAAATTCTCTTATCATTTCCTTTTCACATGTTTTACTTTAAGCCAAATATCATGGACTTGATGAAGAGCATAAAGATCACAGATTCCTTTTTAAACCAGTTTTCTTTTTTTTAACATTCAAAACCATAGCAGCATGTGCTCTGCAGTCCACATTCAATCCACTGCTGCCTCCACACAAAACATCTCAATGGAGATGGAAAGCAGTCGAAGGGATTTGTGCCATTCCCATTAGGAGAGGAGGTATGGGTTCAATGCAGCCCCATATGAGACCTTCTCATGTTGAACTCTGACCCTGATCTCAATACTCACAAATTCACAGGCAGGAGTTCACAGCGAGTCTCTGCGGAGGGCTGAGCAACATACTATCCACACTGCGGTCTCCGGAGACACACATCTATCAATCTCCGGATGAATTATTGAAGGCACACCACCCCCACCATGTTTCTTACATGGGCTGGAATTAGTGGCTGTTCCAGAGTACAAGGACCATGTTGCATTAGAATTCGAGGGGCAAATTTGTTCAAATTTTGATGCTTTGCTCGTGCCGTGTGTGTAGCCTTGCCATTTTTCTATTTGTCAATTCCCCTCTTATACCTCAGTTTCTTTCCCTCGGCACTCTTCTCCCACTCTGCAGAGTCTTATCAAAATGATTTCCCTCCACATGTTCTACTCAGGCACTATTTCTTAATACGCCGGTGCATAGCTATGCTTTCCATTTCTTGGTAAGTTACAACAATTTAATTTCTCAGGTTTTTAGTTGAATTAGTAGAAAATACGGTAACACAAAATACTACACAATAAAACACAGCATCATAGACACAGACAAATGTAACTTAAAAAAAAAAAAAATCAGCATCAGTCCTCTTCACCGTTGTCACAGCATGCCCCGGCGATGCCCTCCACGATGTCGCAGCATTTGAGGTTGTTGTAGAGGTCAGTGTGCCACAATGACTTCATCTCCCCTACTCAGAGACTGAAACATACCCAACATGCATGACGGCTGCACACACACACACACACACACACACGGTCTACTCTTTTTTGCTAATGAGGTGGCAGGGCCTCACCACGCAGGGATAAAGAGGGGGTGAGCGGCTCAGACCCCCAAATGGGTCCGCTTGAACTTGCGAAATAGGATTGACACCACACTCAAAATGAGCTCCCGCCTTGTCGGAACAGCAGACTGGAGCCCCCCAGGAGGCTAAGTTGAATCAATTCTCCTAATGATGTTTGTAATTTAGGAGGCTAATGACATGCACTATGAACTGGAAGATTATGTCTAGGAGATGCCTCTCAGAGTCAAGTGTTAGAATAAATGCCTCGGAGAATCACAGACCTACACAGAGTGTGGGAACAAATATCCAAATCCTAGAGATACAGCGGTGTACACGCTGGGAATTTGATGAAAGGTCCCAACATGTACACCACCAAGTGGCCAAAAAAAAAAAGGTTTGAGCTCCAAAAACATTTTAACACCTCCCATTATGCAACCAAACTCAAAAAAAACTTTGTCTCCGAGCCAAAGCCGAGATTCCCTGGTGATGCCACCCAGGTTATTTTCTCAGGCTTAACAAAGTTTCCTTTGTGAACCCTCGAGTGCCAGAGAAGATATTATACAAAAGTTTTCACATTCTGAGAAGTCCCTATGACTACTAAATGGACCAACCTACAGTTTTCGCATAAAAGAAATTCAGCTTGCAGGTTACTGTGACAGCAATTTGTTTTAAAGGTTATGTGGTGTAAATACTGTGGGATCTAACAGATGTTTTGTATCCCCCCTAGATTCGCCCCAGAGTGCTCCAGAGCTGCTAATCTTGTATTTACCCTTTGGGTGTATTGAAGCCTGCTTCCTGTGGGATGAGGATGTCTCTTATTGTACAAGATGTTAAGTGCTGTGTGTGTGGTGTTTATGGATGAGCAAGTGTACATGTGCGCACATGTGTCCCCCTGCACGACTGCGTGCATATCTGCCTTGTTGCGTGTGGCAACAATGCCAAACATTTACGCAAGAGCAAGCGCATAGGAGGCATGGCGTCAGTGCGCAGCGTGGTGTGCATGCGCAACATGTTGATATGATTACTCTGCAGGCTGCTCCCTGTGTTTTAGGCTGGTCATTAACAACCCATTTGAAGACTTTGTCAATAGGTGCCAAGACAACAAGAAGCAACATCGCCCCCTCCGCGCTCAAAGCTCCCCCCCACCTCCATCCCCTCCCATCCACTTGCCTTTCTTTTCTCTCATTAATATGGAAATGAGTCGCTCATTGTTGTTAGTGGGGAAGAAAGCTGTCATGTCTTTGGTGACAGGCTCAATGGATGTGTTTGGATTGCAGGGCTTGCTGTTTTGCGAGAGCATGTCTTATCTTTGTTTAGGCAGCGAATCAAAAATGTAAACATCACTTCATTAGCATCTGTCAGGAAGCTTAACGGTATGATTTTTAATACATGGCTAAACCCTCTGAATAGGCAAACAGGCCTCATTATTCTGTCTCTTCTTTTATCTCCACTTTGTGTAGTAGTTAATTTCTCAAAGGGAAACTTACTTAATCCTCTGTGTTTGCTGGTGAAAAGCCACGTTGTGTAGCTCTGCTTTCTCCCTCTGCTGGAACATTACTTACCACAGTTGCTTTATTGTACTTTTCCTGCTGTTCCAGTGCTCACTTCTAAACTTCCCCCCCCCCTATTTGCAGACCAATACAAATCATAGATAATTTTTTTTTCGTTCTGATGAAAAGCAGCTCCGAAAAGAATTTCTGCTTTGGAAAAGTCAGAAAGTGAAGAAAACACAAATTACACGCACTATTCTTAACCTTCAAGAGAGATCAAAGAGACTTGCGTGCTCACCAATCACTGGCGCCATCAGCATCACACTTCATCCACTTCATCAAGGCTTTCTCCACACCCAGCATTTACTTCAAGTACACCTGCACATTGTGGAGTGATATTATAATTACTGGGACATGACCAAAAGCAGCCAAGATTAGGTAAATGCAGCTACTTATCTCAAGTAAGTGCTTTGTTTATATCCAGGTTTGCCTGTTGCAGGGGTACATGCGCGTCAGACCTCGGGGGAGTCATATTTTCTGTCTCTCTAAAGGATTTGAGCTCCTCGTGGGCTCTGTAGGCGTCATCAGTGGGCTGTTTTTGCAGCTGCGATCTCCTAGAGTTCATCACTGAGCTGGAGCACCACGCAGATTGGGTCACATTGTAGACAAATGCTAGAGGCCAAAGTTCTGCCAAAAGAACACAGAGAGAGAAGCAGTGACAGACGTACAGAGGAGTACTGAGAGATTTAAGTGAGTAAATGTCAGCTGCTCCTCGGGGAGGTCTGTGGAATAATGGGCTGCGATTTGAGCTGCACGCTCTTGTGTCAAAGCATCGGGTCAATCTGTGAGTTTATCTTTAACAAAGAGGACAGAGATCAGTGATTTCACGCTTCTGGGTGACTGATACGAGTTTCGCTGCTGATGTTGTCGAGTATGTTTTGGATTTTCATATGAATACATGAAAAAGATTAGATATGTTAGTGGCAGGGTGTTCAGTTCTGTAGCTAACAGGTGAGGTGGAGGTGATGGAAGTCTCCTCCGCCAAGACACCTTTGGAGTATTATCATGCTTAATATCAAGGACACTCAAATGGGCAGCCATCTTTAAAGTGTCTTTGTAATCAGTTTAACTCTTGGTTAATTCCTTTTTAATAGAGAGCCTAAGTGAAACCGGAACCTTTGGGTTCTGCTCCAGGAGGGAGAAAACCTCTTTCAAAATCCCATTGACATTTGACGGACGTGATGTCACATCTTCAGCTCTCTATAGTGAAAGTTAGCTTAACTCTTAGCAGGTAGCAACTCTAGCAAGTACTGTTGCCATGGATACCTGTAGTTTAGAATAGAATTCCGGTTAAATCAATCAGCTTATCATCTAACTTGATACTATACAGGTTTTCACTAAATATTCTGAATTTGCATTTGAATTACATCTCTGCTCACACCTCTGACTGGCTTCTTCTCCATAGCAACATCAGCCACACAAAACTGACAGAAGAAAACAAACATGATCTATAAGGAAGTCGAAATGATTCAAACTGATGGTCATAACACCAACATATAGTGCTGATAAATTATCCAGAACACTCCCGTGTTTCTTGAGAAACATTAAGGATATCATCAAAAGAACACATTCAAACTCTTTACCTTTCTTTCTGGCCAGAACTATGTTGTAGGTGTCTTGTTATATGATTTTAACTGACAGCTGCCAGCCAATCAGAATGTTTTATCTGTGGCCAAGGTAAAAAGACTGATTATGGGTGTTTTTTTTTATGAGGGACAGGGTGGAGGTTTCAGGAAGAGATTTCGCAACACTTACACAACCGAAAGACAAATATAATTGTTGTCACAGTAATCAGAAATCCATGGCTTTGTCTCAGTTTAACAAAGAATCGACAACTTGGTCCACATTGATTAGCTGAATCTGCCATCCTGTGAAAAGAACGCAGCTCAGATGTAATTATGTACAAGACTCCTCTCAGATAGATTTTTTTCCCTTTTAAATCACTTCAGACTTTTGTTGCATTCCTAATTGTCTATTCAGAAGTTGTTCCAATTGGTGAAGTGCCTTTATGTGAAAAGGGGGGGAGAGGAGGGGAAGGGATGAATGTGTGTGTAATGTTTTTGCATTTGTATTCCTCTATCCATCTCCCTTTTTGTCAGAACAGTTTCATTTCCATGTCAGTGATTTATGTAGGGAGATAGGAGGGAGCCTGTTAATGGGATATTTCTTTTTCTCTCCTCATGAACAACAACATGTCAAAATAAAGATAAAAACCAAACCCAAATGCTTGCCGGGGGAACAAATTAGGTCTTGTGGCAATATTGCAAAAAAAAAAAAAAAAGAGCTTTTCCATCACGCCACTCTAAACTCATAAACATCCAAGCATCTTGGATTTGATGTGTTTAGAAACACTGCGCTGTAATTGAAACTTATACCTTTTCAAACCAGGATATTTTACCTTGGAAACATACCGAATGGATGAAACAACAAACCATAATAGAATACAAAGCTATTTTTGGATATTGACAATAAGCTAAATAGCTACGCAAAATACAATATATGGCTTTTGTTCAGCAAACAAATCTAGTTTTCATCTTCCCAAACAGCTTAGTACCAGAGGTCAATTTTCTTTAAGACTTGATTTATAGTCTTGATCTCCCTTCACTATTATTTTCCATGTCATTTTTATCTCCCTCTATGTTTGATTTTAACTAGTGCAAATAGATCAAATTCAGACCGAATTTCTAGGAACATTTCAAAACAGATGCTGCAGTTCCTGCAGGCAGTGATGTATATTTTTTTGGGTAGCGTGAGTTTATTTTGGATGAAGAGAAAAGGAACCAGCCGCTGCCTCCCCAGTCTGACTGACTGTGAGGCTGCCATCTTTTTTCTTTTGCAGTTTTCCTGGAGGTGGAGTGGAGTGCCTCGGATGATTGCGGGTGGCGCTGACAAAATCCGAAGTGGGTCGTCCACTAACCTCAGCCCCCTGGAGTACGGTGTGTCTGGGGCCAGAGCGGAAGGGAGCGGTGGTGTCCTGCTGAGACGCGTAGTCTGGTCTGGAGGTAATGGGCAGAAGGGAAAAAGAGCCTTGCCTGTGGCGTGGCACAAAATGAATTACTGCCATCTTTCTGCTCCTCTGCCTCACAGTGAGAGTAGAGTCTGGAGGGCCAGATAACAAGGGCACAGAACCACAAACTCAAGCAAAATGGAGAACTGCCCAAGAAAAAGAAAAAAAGCTGTCTGGTAGAGTTAATATCATGTCATTTATGATGATTTGGCTGAACGTATGATGAGGTCATTCTCATTTCAGTATTAATGTCAGCCCAGACAGTGGAGCAGGGTGGTGGCAATGGCTGGAACATTCTCTTTCTTTTATTTCTTAGCTCCCACTCTTCTCATTTAGGTTAACAAGACATGGTATGAGTCTTTTTTTCCAGTGGTGTGTTACAACACTCTTGGACCAGAGTGATAAGACTGTCATACGCTAAAAATGCTCCACAAAGCAGACGGAGCTGGATACAGGATGATAGCGTGTCATACAACATCTAGGCTTCATGAGTGTCTGAGATCAGTGTTTATTCTGCTCTTCATACAAAGATCTTCAAGTAAATAAATGGCAAAGCCTCCACCTTGACCAATTATTCTGCTACATTCTTTCTTTATGTGTAAAATCTTTGGAAAAATAGCTACTGCTTTGTTATCCTTACACTGCAAAAGTACAGAGAATAAACCAGTGACCTGCACAACAACTTGTCACCTGTATTTTACAGACCAGATTCCATATTTCACACGCATCGATGTTTTCTCCCTTTCCACCATGCATGTGCGTGGTAGTCCAGCGTCTGTGGGGTGATCTAAGTAATTTCCTATAAACATGATTTAAATTTCCTCAGGGATCAATAATCCCACCATCATGAATCTTGCGCTCTTTGATGCTCATTTGGTCTGAGCGTAGTCTGCTGCCCACCGGGTTTGTATGTTTGTGGTTGCCGTGGTCAGGATGAGGATGTAAGACGATATGTCCAACCTTAAGAGCATCCTGAGGAGGAAGTACTCACTAATACAGCCGATCAATGAAAGAAGAGGTTCGTCTGGTCTCTGCTCAGCTTATGGTTAAGCATTTTCTCTTGCAGATTTTCTTTTTTTTTTAACACACATTAAATCTTTCAATAAATTCAATTTAAGTCAGCAAAACTACAGAGAACCAGTGAATCAGCAGAGACTTTTTCATCAAGACCAATCCTGAATATGTCTGAATGGGATATGACTAGCCGGCGTGGAGAAAAAAGAAGGCAGAAAAACGGGTACATAATTAGGTCAAAGCATTAGGAAACTGTTGAGTTGCATTTTGATTCATCTCACCTTGCCCCGTTTGAACATGTCACCTGCATGCAAATGATTCCCTTTCTTGTCTACCCGAGAGAGAGAGAAAAAAACTACTTGAATTCATTGATGCCATTGTCTGGTATTAGATACAATCAATCTGGTGAGTGGGTGGGGAAGCAGGATGAGGGGCCCGCGGAGATTAAACAGAAGCCTCACCATGGTTGTTCCAAAAACAAAATAAATCCATTCATCCAATTAGGAGCTGCGGAATATTCCCCCCCTCCCACCCCTGCCTAAAAAAAAACCGAGTTGGACGAGAGCTTCTCTACTAATTTATGCTCTGCTTCAGTCTGAATATCTTAATAGACTGGACAAGATTACAGGCCACATCAAAGTCTGCAGGACTTAAAAACAAATAAGCCAGAGTGACTGGGTGGCACAGCATATTTAAAGCAAGCCGAAAATATGCAAAACTAGGCACACAGAATCAGCTGTGCTTGCATAATGAATTCCTGGAACTTGAACCGCAGTTCATGTAATAAAACTGCCAGAATTCCCCCACATTTTTGCTGTGATTATCCATTTGCTCGTGTCTTTACAGCGTCATGTTACATTATCTCGTCGTGCAATATTTTGTCAGCCGATTGAGATTTTCTATTCACCCTTTTTGTGCACAACACAGAAGATGCGGTCTGCGCTCTTCCTCCCCCCTCAATCCGTCTTTCTCCCTTCGGATTAAGATGAGTTTAGCTGTTCAACTTTGATTAACACCCAGCGTTCCCCATCCTGCCGAGCAACTCCCTCTGTTTGATGAATCTGGCCCTGTTTGTTTCCCCGCTCCTCCTGGTGTGTGATGCATGACAGCACTCCCCCTCAAAATGCAGCTTTATTCCGCGCAGAGGAAAAAGGAGGCAGAGCAGGCAGTGTTTTGTTTTTTTTATTATTATTTAAACCCTCCTTTTCACAGAGCACCTCAAAACCTTGTGGGAAAGACAGGAAGGCGTAGAGATGAATGCCACTTTTTGCAGAGGCTGAAAAGTGGTTTGCAGTGGCCATCCGGTACCAACATAGGGAAGTAAACAAGGAAGGCATGTGTACTGTACCTTGGAGCTCTGGATAAACTCTTAACCCTGCAGGTGAATTGCATCCAGTGGCCCTCACAGACACACAGTGTCACACAATATTAGACTTTCCACTCTGTCTTCTGCAAGCCATTTGATTTTATTTCACCCATGGCTGCTGCATCTGCTGCTTATACCCACCTGTCAAGGCAGTAATGGAAAAGTGCTTTAGGATAAACATTGTTCATACAGGAAAACCTATTGAGACCCCTGTCTCGTTTACACCGGGTTCATGTTCACAGGTATTATTAAAATCAGATAAAAAATGAATGGATGAAAGCACACAATGACAAGGTAAATAAATACTTTGATAAAGGCGACTTATGTTTATGGAATCCAGAAATAATGAAAAATAGAACAATTGCAAAATGTTTTCAAGTCAATCGCAATTGATGTCAATGTGTCAAATGAAGCCAGATTCTCTACTTTCACATCTTTTTGGCACTTGGTCAAAACATCCAAGAAAAAACAATGAAATTCATACAGTATATAATAGTGAGACTGTCCTTCTACCCTGGAGAGCTGACTAGGGGGTGGGTAGTGGTGTGTGTCTATGTGTGTGTGTGTGTGTGTGTGTGAGGAGGGGGTCTGGGTGTACAATGAGCCCTCTGATGTCATGCTGCTGGTAATTTGTTCTGAAACAAGAGGGGAAATATTGCTGCGCTGTCACTGCAGTGTCAAGCCTCACACTGCAGGACAGATTTCGCTGACACGTCGTATCCTCTGGAAAAGTCGCAACTCAGTGCTATTCCCAAAGGGTGCTCAGACATGGCCGGGGAAACAGGGAGAACGCACTTACTTGCTGTACATTCGAGCACCAGTCACCAACTTTAACTCTCTTGACACGGCGCTGCATAAGCTGCCGCCAGAATACAATAAGGCAATGAAGCAATTAGAATAAGCTGCGCCGTGTCTCTCCAATGAGCAACCTCCCCTCTCCTCTGTAAAGGAGCCAAACCGAGCCACCATCCAGAAATCAATGAAGCGCTCCTCATAAAGGCATTGTCAAATTCAAGTCTGTGCAATTTGTTTTGTGATAACTCTGCAGGCTCATGCATGGAATCAATATGAGGGCCTGTGGCAAAAAAAAAGGAGGGGATAGGGGGGTTGAATGTGTATTGATTCGCACTCAGAAGCATTAAAAGTACAGAATTCGGAAGTGTTAACCTTTGATTGCAGGTGCGTTTCGATCAGTTTTAAAGTTTATTTCACACTGAGGTGGAGGCTAATTTATTCTGCACGAGAAGAAGAAAAAAAAGAGGAAATGGCAGTAAGGCAGAGTGTTACAAAACTGCCATCCACTTGCTCGCCCTGCAGCTTGACCCTCTCAGACAACCACCCCACTGCTTTTTTAAAACACATAAATCACAAGAACAGACTTGGAATGGTTGGCCGGTAATTGTGATTAAAAGCATAACCTGCAGAGCTGGCACTATAAAAGCTGAGAGAACCACCAGCAACAACTTTCCAGGCAGGAGGTCATCGTCTAAATCTCCCGCTGAACTCACTTTTTCTTCTCCGGTTGGAATCTAATAACGACCCCTTGCCTCCTTGCATCCATCTGCTGAAATGTTAGGTCATGAACACGCTCCCAGATTACAGATTGAATGGTAGAGAATCGCAAGGCTGCCTTTACATTACTTATGCACTATAAATATCCCCTGCTTTATGTAACATCTCACATTATGGCAAAGCTGCACCTTCTTGATTCTTGATCAAACATTTTTACATTTTTGTAGCTGCAGCTAATGTTGATTCACATATATACATGCAATCAGGTGAGTGTTGATATCTCCTCTGATAGTAAAGCATTTTTTTCTTTCATACTTATGTGGAATGTCACTTGTGAAGGATGTAAGTCAATTAACCCAAAGGGCAGCTTTTTGTGCCACCTCCTCCCCTCGTCACTCCATTTAAAGGGAAAAAAAAACCTGCAATGAGAAATAGCAGGCAGCCCTCCCTTTCGTGGAAAATCATTACACAATCTGAGAGAGAATAGAATATTCTGTGCCCAGGCTTGCCTCCTGTTATTGCACCATTAATAACTTTTGCTGCTGCCAATGAGACAACACCAAGCTTGGTTGGAGAGGAGCCGACTAATGCAGTCAGTAAATTAAAACCATCGGTGTTCGTTTTCATAAGACAGGCCGATCCCTGTTGTCAGAGGTTGGGCTTTTTGTTGTTTGTTTTTTTAATTTTTTTTATTTCTCTCATCCTCCTACCCAGCGCATCTATTTGCGTTGTACCTTTTGAAAGAATTACCGCATTTCTCATTTTCCCACAGAGCAAGCAAACCCTTAAAACTGCACCACACATCAAACTGCTGTATTTCACGCTCCTGACTGCAGGAATGAAAAGTTGGAAGTCGAAATCATAAAGTGGAGAGAGAGAGAGAGAGAAAAAAAGAAAAGGATTGTCTCGCAAAAAAACCCCCACATTTTTGAAAATTAATTAACATCATGCAAACAATCCTGTACACATTTATGTCAGGAATCACAATGAGATGGTAAACAACAGCCTCAACACCGTTAATCTTGCCAATCATCTCCACATGCTCATTAATGTGTCATTAATGCTGTTTCTCAGCTTAATCGAAGAACCTTTTAGAAAAAGTTTTAACTTTGTAATTAAAAGCAAATGCCACATAAGGCCTACATCCCATTAGCTCAGTGTGTCCATACGTGCCCTTTAATTATGTAGAATCTTCAGCTTCATTGTGATGTATGGTTGTTATAGAAACTACACTTGCTGTAGCAAGGTCCTCTGAATGAAATAAGCCTGGCTTATACAGAAAATATCCAAAATGAAAATGGCTTCATGAAAATTAGTGCACAGATTCAAGAGAAGAAAGGTTAGATGAAAATATACATATAAATTATGTATTCAATTCATTACTTTTTATCCTAGTTATATGCTTCCCTTGTGTGTTAGTGCACCAGAAATTAAAGCAAAAGAAACACCAGGAGTATAGCTAAATTTTGCAGAGAGACCACAACTCCTAATCTGTGAAATTGGATGAATTTAAGTTGCCTACCAAATGGGATTAAATTGTATTGGCTGCAGTTTGCTGAGAGGGGGGCATGTGTGAAAGGAATGGATACGGATGTTACAGTATTAAAGAGGCACCCATATATTTCACCCAGGAAACACAGTGGTGAGCATCCAGTGGGAGTCAATGGGCTCAGGGAGGCTGAAGTGCCAGCTCAAGAGAGAAGGCTTAACAAAGGCTGTGTGGGAGGGCTTCTGTACAGTGTGTGCTCATGAAGTGGAGCATTGTCTCAAGTTTTCCCCCAACTGCCAACCCACACGTGTAGTCACAAACCTACCACCCTAGATACACCTAATCACCATGAAATGGCCTGCCTCCCCTGCACGTTGGTAAACTGTGTAATTTTGCACATGTAGACAGTAAGATAATGCGAACTTAGCCTCGCTAAGTGCAAGAGGGCTCGAACTAAAGCACTTAAAAACACACTTTAAGAGCACAAAGCATTAATATATGCTAGATTACTGTTGCCATTTGGACTGCAGTACCTTGTGCGTCTAAATAATGGGGGTGTGGTAGTTCCAGATCTTGTGAGATGGTGGTAATTTCCCTGTGATTGTTGGCTGATCTTTGAAGGGGAACTCGCTTTCACACATCGAAATCATAATACTGGTCTTGTGGAGTAGTGCTCAGCCTGTGAAAACAGTTGTATAATGTCCTCTGTGGCTCTGGAGGAGCTTTGTTAAGTCTGAGAAAATAGTGATGTCATCAGGGTTATCTCGGCTTGGGCTTGGAGACAAATTTTAATGGAAACATTGGATTTTAAAGGCAGGGGCGTTTATCAGGCAGGGAGGGTCAAATGAAAAGACTGAGTTGAGTTGCATTATGGGAAGTGTAGGATCCAGTGTTTTTGGAGCTTGACTCATTCCAGGAAAAGTTAGAATAGCTCAGCCTCGGCCGCAATCTTGATCACTCTTTTTTAAATCTTGTGAGAGTACAAAACCAGTGCTCTTTTGAAGGGTTAGTTCAAACAAAAAAACGTCATTCATTACTCAACCTGAGTGGTGTCTGGCATTGCAGATTGTTTTGATTTAATGGGCCCAGGTTTTGAGATATCTGCCTCTGAGAGTTTTGCTCATAACCCAGTACAAGAGAGGTGAGGAGAATTTCATTTGTGCTGCTAAAATTACATCTGAGAAACTCAACAGCAGTGTGTCTTTCCAGAAATGATGTCCCGGTTAGTCTGGATAATCCAGCATGCTGTCAACAGTTTTCATAGGCACCTTCTCTTTATTAGCAAAGTAGTTCCAGTGGAAACTACTGACGCAATGAGGTAAATGCTTTTTAATATAGCAGTTATGTGTATTTATTTCCTGCATTTGTGTGCATTAAATCAATCTAGCAAATAACGGGTTATGATAAAGCTGCCACCCATAAGGTGGGGCAGCTTTTGTGTCACCACAAAAAGTCTGCAAAGGACTTGCTGCCACTCCTTAAGCTTATTGCTTTGACTGCATGATAGTAACTGAAGGTGAGTCTGATGAGTATATCAACATTTTTATCACTTCAGATCTTCTCTCACCTGGACTGTGCTGGCTGGGCATTAAGAGAGCAATAATCAGAGAGACTTTGGTTAGAAAATGAACCTGAAATAATGAAAGTGAAGTGGGACAAGGTTAGGATTTTGAAATTATGCCCTTGGGTGTGAGATTCAGAAGCGAATATCTCAAACCCTGACAAAATAAAACCCAAACTATCTGCATGGCTAGATACCACTTGGAGTACATGGGATTAATTAATTTGGGTGAACCGGCTCTTTAATCAATCCAGAACACAAGGACTCACACGACTGACAAATGCAAAAAGTACCCTGACCAAAATCAGCGCCATATTTTTAAAGCCCATTCATTTCTAAACACTGAAATGATTCAGGCTTCCATTCTGGGGGTAAGCAGCAGCTAATCTGAGCATCATAATTTGTAACACTCCATGCTTATTAGGTGGTATCTCAGGCATTATGGGCTGAAGTGATTAGCTCAAGCCACCCAAGGGTAAAGGTGTTCATGGTACATATGAGGGCTAAGCCAGTCAAACTGGGGCTAATAATGAAATCAGATACAGTCCCTGTGGTGGGTCACATGCTGCTCAGCCTGGTCACGGTTTGCATGAAATGCCCTGCTGTCAATTAAAACGCTGCATCAAATAGTGAAATAACCCGGCAGTAATTACTCCCTGCTCTTTAAGAACACATACTGCACAGGATCATGAAAATGATCATTTTGTGTAGTTAATTCTGGGAGCTGAAAAGTGAAAATATATGAATCATATTTCCCTCAGTGTACAATTTTAAGATGATTATTCTCACAATTAGCTAATGGTATTATGAGATTCAAATCGCGACAAATGGACTTTGTCTGTGCCCCTCTTGTGTTGTGTCAAAAAGAACACCAGCATGGGCATTGACTTCCAAAAATAATGAGTTTCTCTCCTGACTTGATAATTGAAGATATAATGAGGGAGAGGGAAAAGACAGAGAGATGAAGAGAGAGAAAGCAAGTGTGTGTGTGTGTGTGTGAGAGAGAGAGAGAGACAGAGAGAGAGTGCCCCATATTTTTTGTCATAGCCCTGGGGGCTGGGTACATACACCCCCAGCATTGCAACCTACTTTTTACACCCCTCCCTGGAAAAAAAAAAAAAAAGGCCCAAAGTGTCCTGAGCCCAAATCCAATCTGTTTCTTGTGACACCATTGTCATTTGTGCCAGCCCTGAGAACAGCCCTGCCACTTCCCTAAATGTGCTGCGCTGCGCTGTTTGTCTTCATGTTCTAATGTTGACTGTGAGCACATAAATTACTGCTAAGTAAACATGTAGACATGAAGCGAAAAGCAGATCAACAAATCATGAAACAAGGGACAGCTCAGTCATACAGTAGATGCATTTGAAATTTCCTTATCTTAGCAGCATTTGAAATGATTATTGCCTGCCTCTGCATGTATTCTTTAATAATACATTTGCTGACGCCAGGTGCCTTTTTGTTTAATATGAATGTTTTATCAGCTCAAATCATATGAAAGATATATAAAGTAAAATAATTTTGCTTATTTCTATTTTTTTCCTCCCCTCCCTTTCTTGGGGACGAACCTCCGTCACACTTATCGCGTCTGTATCTGCATTGTAAATTAAATTGAACAAGGGCACAGCATTAGGATGTAAATTAAAGACCTTCAAAATGCATTCAAATAATGATAGGGAGCAGGAAACCAAGGGGCCGTTTAGAAAAGTATTGAAGTTTTTGCTTGGCTGCCTTTATGAGGCCCTCGTAACCATATTCTAGGACCTCTGTCAACATGTTGATAAAATGTATTAGTCTCATTTACAAATGTTCTGTCTTCTGAGAGAAGGTGTTGTTTCCGAGCAAATATTGACTCATTTGAAATAATTGTTTGTGCCACGAATTGCTAAATTTAATCCACCAGTACCTCCTGCAGCAGATGATTTTCTGCCTTTTTTTTTT
>NTHP01000059.1:979781-1016090 GCA_003416845.1 Oplegnathus fasciatus
TTTTTTTCACAAGATGACACTTTCGCTGGTAGAATTTCCCACAGTGTTCATTTCAGACACAATATAAAAACATATAAATCGTCTTTCATTATGGCTGATATCTCTCACTTCTCCAAATGACGGTACATCTGCCTACACTTCTCCATTTGATTTCCTCTTGCATTAACAAAGTGTTTCTCACGTGTAGATGTGCAGATAGATATCTGCGTCAAACTGTGACAAACATATATCACTCATGGATTGTTCGCAGGTGTAATATTGACATCTTTTTTTAGTGTGTTTGCACAATTGAAAGGTATCACATATCACTTTAAGCTTTGCACAAATATTGAGACACTACAACTTTAAATATTAGCTTTGCAGAGCTGAGATGATAGGTTTGATGATGCAATGTTGATATATAATTAAAAATCCCTGTACAAATATGAACCCAGAGCTCATTAGAAACAATAGAGCACTGTCGATGAGCAGCTTCAAACAGTTACTGGCAGAACAGATTCCTTTAGTAACCTTATAATTTAAATCTAAATTTTATGACAGGAAAAGACACACTGCATCATGAGAGATCCAATGGTAATCCAATTCAAATGAGGTTCAGGGCATCAAGCTTTTTCTGCAAGTTGTGATTTATTGTTTTCAAAAACCCATTCCATGCTCATTTCTCTGCATACACGCAGCACCTTTTGTTTACCGCAGCTATCATGTCTCTGTCAATCACGCAAGAGCCATGTTACTCTCAGAAAACACAATAAGCCTGAAAGACAGCGAGAGAGAGACTAAACATTTCTCTTCTTTCATCTGTTTGCTGTCTCCATCCATACCTCTCGGCATGACGGTAATTGCTGCCAGCAGGTAACACATTCAATTAAACACCTTATTCTTGGATACAAGCAAAACAAGTTTATTTCTTGATAGCGCAGATAGAATTTGATGCATTTGAATATTCTGAAAGGCCCTATCCTGCATGTTTTCGATCCGACGTGAGAGCATTCAAACAAAATTCAATCCAAGGCTCCCTTTTTTTTTTTTTTCCCCACAGCGCGTTGCTTTAACAGTCAAGAGAAGCAATTAAAAGCTGGCAGAGGGTTAACTTACACCCAGTGGAGCAAAATCGATGAGCAGCATCCTGCTTGAACTAATCACAGTACTGAGGGTGAAGCCAGCCAGCAGACATGAAAAGTACAGGAAGCAATGACAGGGCTAATGGTTTGGAAAATGCTGCTGATGAATGAGGAGGAAAGGTTGTGACTCTGTCTTTACCCTCTTTTATTTACCTTGCTTCTGGGCACCATAATGACTTTGAGTCTGATACTAAAGCTTTCTTTTGGATAACGTGGCTTGAAGGATGGTCGGCTGGATAGATGGGTTTACATGCCCATATGAATGTCATATACTTTTACTTTATACTCATATTCATCACCACCAATGAAAGACTTACTTGCCTTCATGAGGTAATGCTCAAGCTGGCATTTGCTTTTGCACACATTAAACCCAACTGTCATTTAGACAAAATGGTTCCATACCATTTTCTTTAATCTCTTCTGTGTAAATTACTACTTACAGCCTGTGAATTACTTTTTTTCTTTTCACTCACCCCACCGAGGAGCATCAGCTATCATTTTGGGAGCAACGAGCAAGCTAATGAAACCTCTCAGCATTAACAAACAGGACCACTGAAGAATGTTCTATTTGCAGGTCATTGTTTGATCCATAAAAGAAAGGAAAAAAGATGAAGGCGCAGGAAAGAAAAAAGTCTTCCTTTCCCATTGAAGACAGCACTCTTGGCAAAAGAGTAAACAATGCAGCTCCGCATACAGCTTGGAGACTTCATGGAGCCATCGCCATGGCAACCCCATTTTCTAGTCATATCTTTAATGAAAAGGTAATGAGAGAAACATAACAGTCCCAACTTCATTACCGGAGTAAGATTCAGCAATAAAAACTAAATCAGAGCGTCTGTCATTTGAAGGAGCAGCAGCAGCAGCAGCAGCAGCAGGTCTGCTGTACACAACAGTTATAAAAACAGACTTCGGTCAGCGGGCACGAGGAGACATATGCCTGGTCAGCTGCTGATCAGATGACAGGCTTCTCATTTGAGAGTTCATCATTTCTCATTGGATTACTTTATATTCCGAAATCTTCAAGATTTAACATTCTGCATATTCTGCATTTTATTTATCAACCACACGTACATGTATACTGTACGTAACTCACAGTGCGCATTGAGGTGGAAAGAGAAGTACATCTCTGTAAGGACTACGCTTAAGTACTACTTTATGGTATTCTTTGCTCTTGCTTGAGTTTTTCCATTTTATGGGACTTTACACTTTTAGTCCACTATGTTTCAGGGGGAAATATTGCACTTTTTATTCCACTACATTTATCTGACAGCTATCGTTACTCGTTACTGTGCAGATTCAGATTTCCTGTGGCAACCATATGATCAGCTTATAAAATATGATGCACTGTGATAGACTGAACTGGTCAACGTGATATAAAGTAGCTGCAACTCCAACCCTGACCAGCTACAACATTAAAATGCTGCAAACATGTATCAGTAATAACAATCCTATAGTATACTTTACACAACAATATGACACTCTGAAAGGGGGCATTCTGTATACTTTTACTTTTGATATTTTTTTCTGCATTGATTAATTTTCTTGGCACTAAGGGGAGATCGGAAACTAGCTTCAAACAAAACATTGACATGTTATCATATGACAAATTACACTGACATATTATCTATTGTATTGTTATTATTTCTTTTAAGCCTATTTATACGTCCAGCAGATAGAAACATTATCATTCATTTGGAGTCGTGTTTCCGGCCACCTGATGAATATTAGTCCAATATTCACTGTGTTTTGCCCCCCACCAACTGCTGAAAGCAATATCTGGCTCATTTGCTGCTAAATGTTCCACTATATTCACCAGCTAGTCGCTATCTTTGGCTGCCGTTTGGTGCTGGGCAGGTAGCTAAGAGCGGGTTTATCAGAGCTTGTTTGCTGAAAACAACTATGAAGTTGTGGCCTTTGAAAACAATACAATGAGCTAAAAGACGCTGAAACGCTCTGTAGAGCTGAGTCTGTCAGTTCATTCACCCACTTTAAAATAAAAACATTGATTAGTACAGCTTTAAGTAAAGGATCTGACCACTTCTTCCACCACTGCATAAGCTGAGATGATTAAAGGTACAGTCAGTGAACAAACACACTTTAAATCTATTAGTCCAGATCACATTTCTTTCTCCGGGAATACAATATCAAACATTCATCCAATGCATGGCTGCTATGCAACAGCTAAAGATGTGCTTTTTCTCAGGGCACTGTGTGTTAGCCCTCTTCACAGTCCCATTACATACATATTTGACAAAGAGGATATTACATACGTGAGCGGAAGGGGGGGTGGGCGAGAATTTCAAATGAACAAATCCTCTCGGACAGTCTTTGCATTTTTACACCAGGCTGGGGATCGCCTCTTTGCATTTTACACAAGGAAGAGAATCCTACACTCATCTTATTTGTTTAATTGGATGTGACCTCTGGAAGGGGTCGCCCTCCAGAAAATGAGATGTGGGCCCCCTTTTCCAGCCCTGTAAGGTAAATATGCGCCACATTTGAATCCACCTCTCGCTGCAGCAGTTTACCTTGTCGTCCTCTCCTCATTATCACAGTAACCTTGTGATCTGGCCAATTCTTCTGCCGTAATGATGCATGATATTCTGAAAGTAATTTTAATCTAGACCAGGGAGATCCAGCTGCCAGGTATCAAAGTAGACTTTGGCTGCCTTCAGCAGTGCACTCAAGCCACACAAAGTCTTCCACTAGCCAGCCTTTCTCACCTCCTCCCCCAACAGCCCTCAGACATTTTTCATGCATAATTAGGTAGAGTCCACAGAGAATACCAGAGATGTTTTTTTTTTTACTAAGATGAGGATTTTAAAGAAGCATAGCTTAATGTTGTGTTATTGTTTCTATGAGAAGTGGGCCCTGTTGGAGCCAGGCATTAAGAGAGCCCCTACTGATCTCTTTCATAAGATCACCCAGATTTGGCATTTCGTCGAGCAGTGTTGAGATTTATTCTTACTCCGCCGCAATTTAATCACAACAATCTCTCTGAGTACAAGCAAACAGGCTGAAAGGCTCAATGTTGTGATATCAGAGTCAGTCGAATGATAAGTCATGGCCAAAATAAAAAGAATGGGAAGAATGATGCCCTGGGCTGCGTCCCAGATCTGCTATGAATACATTCAAGGATAATTGTGCAGAGTGACTGGACTACTGTGTTTACAAAGGCGCATTAACGCCAAAGCCGAGACAAGTCCAGGAAGGAAGAATGTACAGAGCAGCAGAGGGGTCCGTCTGTATGAATACATTCTTTCCTCATTGTCCTCTCAGACAGGAGGATCATTACTGGCTGGACACATGCTCTGGCAGCACCAGCCTTCATTATTATGCAGCAGTCGACACAGGTTTAACAAAGAGAAATTTGTCTAGCATTTGTTTATCTGGAAGAGCAGAGCCTGGCACAGCAGCGCTGGCAGCAGCAGGCTGAGGTGGATGGACACTCAAGTAAGTTGGCGGCCGCTCACAACCCCCCGCAGCCCCAACGCCCCCCCCCTCTCTCTCCCATCACCCTCTTACGCTCCCCACAGGTGCACACAGCTCTGTTTCTAGCCCGCACATCAAAGAGGCGGCAGCAGAGCGAGAGACTGAAGTGCAGGGTGGCACATAGTTTCATCTTCAATTGTATCCTGTATTCAAAAGAAGACGCCATGTTATTCATTTCTAGCATGTTTGGATTTGAGGTGAATTTGGATTTTGAAGGCCAAGACTAAATTCAGCCAGCGAGAAGTTTGATTGCGTTCCCAAAGAAAATGTTCAGTTAATCATTTCGGATTCATGACCTGAACAATTGTGCTGTGCACTTGTTGTAGATGCAAGATCACTGACATGATCTTTAAGTGAAAGAGTCACACAAAAGTAAAGTCAAATATCTGACTTGACTTTCCCCCCTAAGGAGTAGGTGCGGCAGCTCCGAGTTATTGACGAGTTTTTTTTCCCTCCTCCCAAGCTTTGTTGCAGGAAGAGGGTGGGGCGTTTGGCTCGTCCTTGACCTTCCTGTGAACCAAATACATCAGGAGTCTGTTGCTGAGGAGATTAAAATCATGCAACAATGGGACCTGGCAGGAACAAAAAAAGGGCCAGTGTTTCCCCAAATACATGCAACACCAATCTAAAGCTGTCTGACACTTTTGTCTGCACACACAGTGGTGGTTTCTTACCATGTATGTAAGATGCAGAATGTGCCTCTGTCCAGTTTCCTGTCAGAGAGGGTCAGCGTTGAGTCAGACCTTTTTTTTTCTCCTCTGCTCTTGGAGGATTTATGGAGACTCAGGAGGAGATAAGAGGTGTGTGCGCGCTTGTATGTCTTTGAGGCATCATCACAATCAAGCGTGCTCTCCCATCATACATCCTAGGAGTGCTGTGAGTGCTGCACCCTTGTCTTATTACAGACAGCAGGTGCAGATGGTTAAAGGCAGGTGCTCGGTGAAAAAAAAAAAAGAACAAGCACCTGGTCCCTCTGTTGTAGCAGTCTGGGGCTGCTCTCACTATGATTAGCTTTGTTTCTCCAACAGAGCGCAGCGAGGAACAAGACCTACAACTTCATTAGGGTGGAGCGCAGCACCCCGTCTTTTGCTTTTGTCCTACACTTGACTGCGCTAAGTTAGAGGAGGAAGGAGCCGCGGCTCTGTCACTGGAGGGGCGCCTCTCTTCAAGAAAGGAGCTATAATCTGATGCATGTCAGATCTACCGAGTCACGATGAGCAAGCGCTGAAAAAAGCACTCGCCTGATTTCACAAAGAAGTATGCGGAAAGTGAAAGAGAGACCCCCAGAGCTGATCTGACAAGCAGCAATAAGCTCACTCCTACAAGAGTTTGGCTGGGATTCAGCGCGGCATTCTGACATTCTGTTTGAGCTGGAATCTGCAGGTATAGCGAGCCCAGGCCAACCCGTATAATCACCAACCCCTGCTTGCAGCGCTCCATTTTCAGGATGCCGTGCTGCATCTTCAAGGACGAGCAGAGGAAATGAGTGCTAATAGTGTGTTTGTATTGTCAGAGCTCGTATGCCCACAGATTTGCTTTATTCATGGTCTCACTTCATCTGCCAGCCAACCATTGAATAATTGAAGGAATTATCAGGCTAGGGGATCCAAAGCCCCTCAGAAATGTGTCATGCCCCTGAGCAAAGCCTGCAGAAAAGAAAAAAAAAAAGAGAGAAAGAGGGGCCTCCTAATTCAGAGCTGTGTGTGTACAGCCACACAACCCAGTAATGTTCCACCTACATACAAAGACGAAGTTAAAACACAGAGGTTGATGATGCCACAAATGGCAAGCTTTGACTGGCAGAATATCAATAGCTCATAACAGCGGGAGCCCATGCATGTCAGATAAATTTATGATTCTCTCCAAACGCTGCTCTCCTATTTTCCTCTGCATCAGAATGGGTGTTTTTGGAGTAGCTGGATTTCACCATGCAGTTTGGCTAGTGTCCCTCATACAAAGAATGTGACTGACGCAACATTAATCTCCAAACAAAGAGACTGGCACAACTACTCCGCACAATTTCAGGGCTATGAGGTGGCAACGTCAGTCTCGATTTCTCACTGCTCCTTCACGAGCTGTTCCACTTTCTCCGAATTCTCATTTAGATCAAACAAAACACTCCAGAAAGGAGGTGAAACGCTACCGTTTAAATCCGTGACACACACGCACACAGGGGACCTCCCTCTCATTTTCCAAACAGAGAGTCGTGGCTAGAACTTTTAAATTTGTCATAATAAGGTGTGACCTACATGGGAGGGAGCCAAAGCCCAAACTCCAGCTCCCAGCAAGATTCCTCCTACTGAGTATTCCAAAATGCAATGCATGAACATTAAGGAGGAGAGAGCTTCTCCCCTCCAAAGACATAATTCTCTCGCAGTTGACGCGCAACACTTCCTGGAGCCTAGGTTAGAGTACATGCCGCATCCTTCAAGGTGAAAAGCGTGCAATATTTATTTTACTGATGCACTGTTTGGTACATTCAAAAAAAAAAAACCTTACCAACACCAGCCAGAGGTTGTAACATAATGTAATCTCTCTGACACTGACATATGAAAAACATTCCTTAGCTGACATTCATGAATGATGGCAGCTGTTTGGAGGAGAACAACTCTGAGGTCTATTTTCAAATAGGTCTCAGCTGCGGTGCTGCAAAACAACTATCCTGCTGCTTGTGTTGAGTGGAACACAGGATACTACGACACATATGTTTAAGAAAAACACGTATACGCTACAGGACGGAAGGAAGGAGGAGATTTTTAGATTGCGATTCTATAACACATTTGACAGGTCAAGGAATGGATACTTCATATTGCAGCGCGATTTCGTCATGGGATGGAAACGTGATGCTTTCGTGGCAGGGCAAACATATCAACCTTTTCGTAAGGCTTCCCCCAGAATAGAATCTCAGGGTGAGAGAGGCGGTCGTTCACTGTGTCCAGTGTGAGTGTGAGAGGGCGGCCTATTCTCTGTGTGGGCTGGGGGCCTTGTTAAGGGTGGCAAGCGTGGGGAGAGCTCCTGCAGGCAGTTCAGAGAGAGCTGAGGCCCTCACAAGACCAAGTGAGGACGACATACCAGCCCTTGATGCATGTGATTGTGAGGGATGTTGTTGTTATTTTTGTAGTTTTTGTAGCCGTCATTTGTTAGTGGTTATGATATGGTACATCGAAGTCCGACAAGGCAAGAAACACGATAATCAGACAGGTGGTAAAAAGGCCTTTTCCCACAGTAGACATTGACTTGTTACAGTAAGAAAAACATGTTAATTTGTCCTATCAGCAGGACAAAATCATTCGTCAGTGTCTTTCAAAACTGTAGCAAATCACCGGAAAAAGAAATCACGGTTTTGGTTAAACTAAGTTCTTAATTTGGGTTAGAAGAACATCTTAGTTTGATTTAAGATTACTACTTCATTAAGGCTAGGGGACCTTTGTCATCATGGTTACAATAATAACCACTTGGTTAAGGCCAGGGAACAACAGTGGTCATGGTTAAAAGAAACCAAAGCTGATTTTCGGTAGGAAATGGGAAACGAAGAACATCCTCCTGTAGCAAAGTCCCACGTCTTGTTGTTTTGCTTTGTTTCTTCATAACAATGTCACACTATTTCCTTAGCTCCCTATGGACAAGAATCATAATACAAGGCAATAACAGGCTTTGCCACTTGAATGTCAACAAATGTTTTTGGTCATTTGCTGAAATGACCAAAAACATCTTTCTTTGTAGGTAAAACCTAAACTGAGAGCACCAAAAATGTAAAATGTAATACTGCATGCATGCACAGCTACAGCATGTATGGTACTGGTAACAATTTTTGAGTGATAATTTTACTGTTTGCCTTCATTTTCTCTTTCAAATAAGTTTGGCCTGAGGGTTTGCTTAAAACCTCTATGATCATCGGAGCGATCCTCCTTATTATTACGATACTGCAACAATAAAACCCGGGTTGTAATAAACCGGAATGATCTTTTAAGTCTAGACTAGGGGACTGCTAGTAAAGATTTGCTGCAGGAGGTTCAGGTTGAGTATGGGCACAAAAGCTCACAAATGTACGGAGGTTCTGTGATTTCTCCTATGTGTTCTGGTTGCTCTGCAGTCTGGCTGCAGCATTTCTGTATGAGTTGAAGATGTGAAAAGGCTTTACCACTCAGGCAGGCAGGCAGGCAGGCAGGCAAAAACTTACTGTAATCAATTCTGGAAAAGATGGAAGATTTTTGAATAATTCTAAGTTCATAAAAAAAACAGGGCTCTGCTTCTCTTGATATACCTTATTCATTTTTGGTGTGCTAAAGAGGCAAATCTTGATTCTTGGATTTGTTTTTGGGGGATTTTTTTTTTCCGAACAAACTGTATGTTCCTACAGCAAAAAAGACCTATAACATATAAAAAATGTCCTCCAGCCCAGTTTTAGGCTAAAAGTGAAACCTGGACACACACAGACTGGCATGTAACACAAAGTGTGACACCCTTCCCCCCAGTTAAGTAAGGGACTGTTCATACCCAACCATCATTCCCCCCCGAGTTAAACCCCATCTGTTCCTCTGGTAGAAAAGGGAAGAGAGAGGGAGGGTGGAGGAGGAGAAAATCAGGGTGGGATCTGGATAGAGCCATAGGAGAGAGATGAAGGAGGAGGAGGAGGAGGTGAAGGGGACAGGGAGAGGAGAGGGACAGACGATGACGGTGGTGGGTGAGAGGAGAAAAAGAGGCAGAGGAGGGAGGGAGGAGGAGGAAAGACAAAACCTGATGCTCTGCCACTTGACAAATTCCTTGTATGGTGTTTGTGAATGTCCAAGTAGTCTCATAAGCAGGTGTGTTTCTGTGGCTCAGAAGAGAATAAAAGGGCTCATCAGATGTAGGCAGTTGTTGGTGGTAACAGCACCATGCCATATTTTGTGTCAGCGCATAAAGTTGGGACTTGGGATCACTGCAAAAACACTTGAAAATAAATAAAAGGACTCTATTGCTGATGTACAAATTAATCAAAAGGCTAATGGTGTTTTAACAGCGATGTGTCTGTCGAGAAACAAAGTCCTGTTAACTGGATGCTCCACACTGTCACTCTGTCAGCAGTTTTCAGTGGAACTGAACTACAGGTAAGTTAGAAAATATGTTGTTTTTTTTTGTAATTTGGGTGAACTGACCCTTTAAAAAAAATGTAAAAAAGTAAACAGAACAGGTATGAAACCTGAAGACAGCTGAAGCATTAGATGATTCCATCAGCCTCCAGTCCAATGTCCAGGCTCATTTTCATTTTCCCTCCTCTCTGACAAAGCCTGCCACGGCACGTACGTTTCCTGTCACTTTCCCGGGCTCAAAATGGAGGTGGTGGCCGGGCAGTCACTTCTGTGTGGCCATGCGTGGGACAGCCTCGTCCCTGCACCCACCCCCCTCCCCCCCGTGACCTGCAGCTGCCACTCAGACTGACACGACCAGAAAGGCCCTTGTTTTGTCTCTAAAACTCCTCCTTAGCCAAAGGTCAAGGTTCAGTTTGCGGCGGGTGGGAGAAATTCCTCCACCACATATGGAGGCAAATTAGTGGGCCGACTGCGTTTTATTGGGCGGATTGCTTGTGGTATGACAAACATATCCTCCTCCGCACCCACTCTATTTGTTTATCAGGTATTTAGTCAGTACCTAAAGGCTGCATTATGCATGAGGCTACACAATGCTTAATTACAGTTGCATGATTTGGATTCTTCATTCAAATTAGTCTGTGTGATACATGGACTATTCTCAAGAGGAGACATGTAATTACTGTACTATTTCCATTTGGCATAGTGACTCCTGCTTACATGTGTAACCAAGGAGGGATATAAAGTCAAAGATACTTTTTCTGTCTGTCTGTCTAAAAAAAACTGCTTTTACTGCAGACTTACACAGTGTTCCGTCATACAAAGGGAGTTTCTTCTTCTTCACGGTATAATGACGGCATGAAAGCTCGGGCTCGTGAATTCCAAATCCTATTTACCTCTCCTCAACATTAAAGATCCTTAGTGAGGAGCTCTTTCCTTGAAACTATTTGATGATAAAAGCTTTTGAAATATTGATTTGAATGTGAAATTGAGAGGCAGTCGTGAAGGCATCCGTCAGTGTTTTTCTCTTTTAATCTGAACTTCTTTATCTGAGGGCAAGAAGAGAGGTGAAAAGGGAGGGAGGGAGGGGGGGGAGACACATGTGGGGGAACATCTGTGTGTGTGAGTGTGTGATTGTGTGCATTCGTGCAAATGTGGGTGTATGTTTGTGTGTATTCCCGCACGTATTCCTGTGTGCATTTTATGCGTGTCTCTTGCTGAGCGAGGTGAGAGACTGCTTGATTTTTGAACCACTGTAAACAAGCCAGAGCCTTGTTAACGATGCCACTCAGAGCTAATGCGCAAAACAACTTTCAAGTCAAAATCCGCTTTTCAGGAAAGTCTGAATTCCTCGCTTATTACTGCAGAATAAATGCTGATCCGCACTCTGCCTCAGTGTGGCGGTGGAATCTTTGGCAGCAGCTACAAATTCCCTTTCAAACATAGTGAAACATAGCACATAGCACACGTATACCCAGGTAAATGCATTTCCATAACCTGTCATTTTAGGAAAAAACACACACACACACACACATGTCAGGATTTCCACAGTAGGCGTCTGACAACAGGGAGCACATACAGTGTGTGGAAAGAATCCTCCCCTTTCTTATTCTGCTCTCAAAATACACCTGACTTATTCACAAACACACAGAAACGCAACACAGACACCCATGGCAAACATACATATCTACCAAAAAAAAACCCAGGAAACCTCAAAAAAACTACACATTCACAACCCAATATATCTTATTTGCATTACAATAAGGTACACGTAGAGTTTTGTTCCCTGGTGCATTTCAGACAAAGAGCTTATTCAAAATGTCAAATACATTTGTGGGGTGAATAAAAATGCACAGGATGCGTATAGGCATGTGAAAAAAAATCAATACATTGAAAAATGAATTGCAAGGTGCCATAAAAAAATGAGACTGACAGTTGTGGATCCATACAGCAGTCCTAAAAACTGGTCGAACTACTTCAGTGTGTTGAGGTTGCCCTCTACTGGACCCTTTTCCTGTCGCATGAAAGATGAGCTCACCTGCTCGAAGGCACAACATTATGTTCCTGCATTTCCATTTTAATACAGCAGTTACACCAGACTTCACAGTAGGTGTAGATGCTAATCTATAACCTGTCAAAGGTGCAGTGTAGTTTGATGAAGATAAAGTGCTGGTGCGTGTGTGTATATGGATATATAAGTACTTGGAAGGGTTTGAATGGAAGTATGGGAACGTAAAGAACACATGAATATATTATCTCCAATTTTTAGGATGTTCTTCTTCTTCTTGTTATTTTGGTTTGTTAAGGATAATGTTTTAATGCTGTACTTTGCATAGGTTTCTTTGCTTGTTAGTTATGAAATGTAAAGAATCTATAGAATATTAAAGGGGCCCTCCACCAATTTTACAAATGAAACTCAGTTTACTCATCATAATGAGTACTACTCAACCTGTGAAAACAGTTGTACGTCTTCTGCAGCTCTGGAGGAGCTTTGTTAAATCTGAGACTATAACCTGAGTGACATCACCGCAGGGTTATCTTGGTTCAGAGACTACAAATTTCTGAAGTCTTTGTAAGCCTGCGTTAAAAAGTAGGGGCATGGAGTTTGAGAGATGTGGAGTTTTATCGAGCGGGGAGGGAGTAGCAAAAAGATACTTTTGAGTTGCATTATGGGAAGTGTAGGATCCAGTGTATTTTGTGACTTGACTCACATTAGGGATAAAAAGTCAGGATATCTCAGCCTCTGCTGCTTCAGTTTTGACCATTCTTTTTTAAATGTGTCTCCTGCAAGTCCCCGAACTTTATGGAAGCACAATACTAAATCACTGGAGTGCCCCTTTAATCGATAAACTGTCATTCAAACACCTTTTCCTTATGAACATGTATTAGCAGAGAGGGTTACATGGTCAGGCTACATGGCTCGCCCGATGTGTTATTGCTTTTGTGTCAGACGCAATCTTCTAACAAGTCATGACAAGACTCGAGGTAAGAAGGGTCAAGTCGAGTAGAGATTTATCTAACTGTAATAATACAATAATGCAACTTAAACTGTGTTGGACCCCTTTGATGACAAGGCGCCAGAAAAATAAATTGATGTGAATTTCAGTCGGTGGGTCATAATGAGCGAGGGGTGAGGAAATATCAAAGTATGCCAGAGTGGGGATGCAGGAAGCTGTTTCACCCTCATGAGTCCTCTCCATGGCTGCTGATCAATACTCTTGAACTAATGGAGTTGTTTATTCCTTTTCCTGATGAGGTTACCACTCCACTTGCTCTGTCTCTACAAGGGCAGACAGATTGTCACAGTGCTATGTGAATATTATGACATGCACAATGGATAAAGTACAATTTCGCAACTCAAGCGTACCATCAATTGAAACTATTCAGCATCCCTCCCACAAGGTGCGACTCGCAGAAAAAAAAAGGCCATCATTTCTGTCACCGGGGGAAATCCTGGAATTGTTTACTGTGTAAATGTTCTGTTTCTGTGAACATACTGAAAGTGATATTATCCTTGAACTCGCTATTAATTCAATAGAGCTCTGTGACAGGACAAAAAGGATATCCTTGAAAAGCTGGAGCTCACAGACGAGGATCTTGAAGATACATTTCAATGCGGCACACTACTGCATCTACAAGCGGCAGTTTGTCGAGCTAATCCCATGGCACACGCGAAGGCACATTACTGTATGACACTCACTTGAAATGATACTAGAAATGATTTATTCCCATGTTTTCTGCACCGCTCGGAGACAGAAATGAGGCAACAGCACTGCAAGTTATTTTCACGTCTTGGCAGAGTTTGGGAGATTTTTGTTATATGAATGTGCTGCAGGAGTTTCATCCCATTCTCCTGTTTCTGAAGTGCCTCCCATGTGGATTCCTGTGCCATGACACAGGTTTTTGTATCTCTCTGGGGCCGCCGCGGCTCAGGCTCCATCAGCATGACTGATCTCATTTATCCTAGTCGCATCCAAAGAGGCCTGCGGTGTAGGGAAGGGAGCTTCAATAGCAGCACTGTTAGTGAAAAAGCACAGATCATTGAGCTGTGCAGTATGGCAGCCGGGGACTTGCATGTGTGAATAACAGTTTGTATTTAGGATTTCTCTGTATGGGGAACTCCAGGGTGCAGGAGATGTATGGTGCTTCATAATGGGATAAACAAACAGATCACAAGCCTCCACTGCACTGCATCATCTTATGTACTGGATTCAATATTAGTCTATCAATAATTCCTGCTGAGATGTCAACCACACAGCAATGCACTGCAGCAACAAACATATGGCATATTAGATTCAAGCAAATGTGACTTCAATCTGATTTACAGAATATTTATTATTTCTCTTAGAGGGATAATATGCCTGTTAATATTGTAGTTATTTTAAATCTCTACAACTTCAAGTTGAACCAAGAAGCCAGAAATAATGCCCACTGCTATTTATTCACTCAGATCCTTGATATAGCATGTAAATGACAAGGAATCATGTAATATTACCTGAAGAAGACAAGAGAGACGGTGATGAACAAGGGTATTTATTTGTATGCAGTTAACGCCTTTAACAGAAAGAGAAGCTCATTCTGTAAACGCGCGAGTGTCTCTGTAGCCCCACTTGCCATGACATTTTGTTCCTTTGCTTGTAATTGATTTCTACTTCAATTTATTAATATAGCCTATGGAGCGCCTGGAGCACAGCACTAGTTATCTGGGCCCCACCAGGAGCTTAATCTCCTAAGATGAGCTGAATTAATAAGAGCGTTCAAAGTAACATATTGATTACAGAATCGATGTCTGTTTCTTTGCGCCGTGCTCAAATGATTACTATAAAATGGAACAGCATTAAGTAATGAGGCGAGTCCTTTTTTTCAATCACATTGCTTCAATCTAAATTTCAATAGGCTCTTTTTTTGATTATTAGTGTGTAAATCATTACCTTTCATGACAAGGATTTCAAAGAAATGGATCACTAGATAGATGTTTTCCACCACCTCCAGGTTTTTTTATTGATAAAGCATATCTTTTTTTCTTCCAAATCAGCTCAAAAGCTTGTTGCACTGCAAGCGACGAATCACAGAGCACTGACTGGATTTTTTTCAAAGGGGAGTATCATGGTTTCCAGGTCACATGATATGCCTTCCTGCCTGCAGGCAGCTATGGATTTGAGTTTCTGCAGGTGATTTGGAGGGTAGTGATGGTTTCGTATATTCAGTGCTGATATGCCATCAAACCAACAAGAGGCCATAGCACCAGAGTGCACCATCATCATCATCATGGGGCAACGAGTGGACCTGGTAATCATTTTGTATCCCTCCCAGCAACATGTTGTGCAAATAAGAAACAAAATGAGGAATCTGAATGAATCCCTACTGTTAATCCACTGTGTGCAGTATTTCTGATGTTATACATTTTACATCATTATGCGACATTTCTTTTTCTATACCATTATGTCAGAAGACCACATGCTTTGTGCTGTAAGTACCCAGAAACCACTCTGTCTTCTGAATAAATTTCCATTTTCATACATGCATAATACTTTTACGTATGTTTCTTCAGTTCCCAATATGTATATTGTGAGCTCTGACATTATTTAACATGTTTTTGCAGAAGCATCCCCTTTTCATTGCGATGTTCCATTTGAAAGCAATTTCTTCACAGTGCATTTAGGTACAGTAAGCTTTGAAGAAAGCAGCTCAGCAAACCATTCATAGGTACCAGCTACATTATACATAGTATATCTATAAGTAAAAAGAGGTGTCTAAGAATGAGAATAAATAAACATTCTATAAATAAGTTTATTCTCACTAATGCTCTAAATATCTTAATCATAATAGGTCCTTTTAAGATTGTTTTCATGCCAATATGCATTTGGCACCTCTAAGTGAGAGACAGACAGAGTAGCTGATATATTAATAACACACCCCATTGAAAATAAGCCAACAGAAATATTCAGTTGTTTTTGTCTTTAAGATCTTGAATTATAGGCAAACATTACAAAAAAAATAGATAATGGATGTCTACACACATATGACAACATGTTAACATACAACAACAGTAGACCATATTAGTACACATCAGTAGGGTTTAATGGATCTCTGCTTCAGCAACCTCAGCGGGTTAGTCTGAGTGCAGTGGCATGAACGTTGCAGATGTCGAACCAGTGCTGATCCACCTCCTTGTGTGGCAGCAGGCCATTCCGTGGCAGAGAGGGCCGGCGCCAGCGATTGCGGCTGCCCACCACCTGCCAGAAGCGCGTGCCCTTGAGTAGAAAGATGGCATTGTGGGTGTAGGAGAAGTAGGCAGCGTCAATGTTGCCATCTGGATGGTCTCCGCTCTCCACTGCAGGGAAAACATCTCTGATGTTTTTGGGGAAGCCTCTTGCCAAGCTGTTGGCTTCCACGTCAAATGCATACACCTGTTTGAACAGATAATTGTTTTGCCTCTTATATAGAAATCATTTCAATTACAACACGCAAACAAATCACAGAGGAAGTGTGGCAGGTCTGTTTGCATAAATATGCTCCCTCATAATGCTGAGAAACAATGAATTAGCTTGGGCTTTCGTCTCTCCGAGACTTTGCTTATTGTATATCCATTTGTTCTACTAACTATTATTGTTAGTGTTATTGCATAGATTACAAATCACATACGGAAACAGTAGTTATTATGACAATCAATCCAGGGCCGGATTAAAATTTTAGAGGGGCTCCAGGGTAGCGCCCAACTTTAACAATTTTTTTAATGGGAAGGTAATAATGCAGGACCCACCTTAGTTGATATTCCCTGACAAATTAGCAATCAATCAAATGAGCAAAACTTTACACACAGTGAACCAGGGGCAGGGGGTCTGTGGCTAGCACCATGGCAGCTGCCCACTTTGCCTGGTTGGCAATCCAGCCTTGATTTAATCCCTTAAATTGTCACCTCACTAGCCGTCTCTCACAAAATCCCCAAATCCATTGTTGTTTCCAGCCTAACTAATATACGTGCTTCCAATGCACTTCCCCACTTATCGCGTGTCAAAGAGAAGATAAGGATGCAGTTCTTACAAGAGTGTTTTTGAAGAAGTAGATGTGGGAGTCCCTCCTGTCATAAAAGGCTGTGTCAATGGGGCTGAGGACCCCAGGGAAACCCTCAGAGATTGACCTGGGGTAGCGGTGACCTTCAGGGTCCTGTCTGAACACCTGGTCATTCTCATTGTCGTACCTCCAGAACAGGGTACCTGTACACAAAAACAACAGTCACTGAGCATAATCTTTAGAGTTACTTTATGAAAATGATTACCCTACAGGCAAACTACAGTATTTAGATATGTAGGCTGGTACTTTTTTTAGGCCGACCTTTGAAGAAGTAAACAGCTTCTCTTTTTCTGGACCACACATGCACATACGCATCCACTCCCTCCATGGGAATTCCACGCCAGCCAATCTGCAGCGCAACTGGATCTCCAAAGCGTGTTCGGTTATTTCTGTTCTCATACAGCCAGTACCAGCCATCTCTCATGAAATAGGTGTTAAAGCGGATGACCACCTCCCCGTAGGGCGTCTTCTCCTTTCTGATCCAATCGAATACTGTGTTGAATCGACCTTTACAGCCCCCTGAGTTCAAACAGAAGAACAAATAACAAATTGGTTTTCTGTCAGGCTATTACTCTGAAGTATGTAAATAAACCTCCATCTATTTGGGTATGTGTGCATGTATCCACTAGATGGTGCTGTTGCCATGTACCATAGAGGTGCTGTATGGCTTTCCTGTCCATCCAGTCCATCTCAAAGCCCGACTCGTGTGGCAGATAGCTGGGCTGCATTATAGAGCCAGGTCTGTAGATGTGGGGGAGACCCAAAACATGGCCGATCTCATGAACCGCCACCTAATACAAAGAAATTTAAAATGTTGTTGGAATGAACGAGCTGTAACTGAACCTCTGATTACTCTTGTTGAATTATAACATCTTATGAATCCTTTGATCACGCTGCAGTATGCTTACTTTGAGAAGGCTGATCCCACTGCCGGCATTGGGACCGGTGAAATGTTCGTCGTCATCAAAGTGTATATCACCCAGGAACCAGGCGTGGGCAAATTCTTGACCAGTGCCATCAAACCTCTGATTGCAACCCAGATGCCTTCCTGTGTGGAATATAGTGGAACAGAATTTAAAAACAAGACGCATTGATTTCTCTGTGAATTTGAATAAAACATTATCTACACACAGTGGAATATGTTACTTCACACAGGGGGCAGGCATAGTGAAAAAAACATAAATCATCCAGCTGTTCTGCAGTAAAGACATGCAAAGCTTTATTGCACAAAACCCACATATTCCTGCTCTGTGAAACACTGATAATGGCGATAACAGCTGAAATATGTTGGTTCTTAGCATTAAAGCTATTGTTGTAGTCTATATTGAATTAAATGATTTAATTTGATCATTTTACTGGCACTCTTTGGAGGAGCTGCAACTTTTTCCCCCCCCAAGTATACATTTTAAAATGTGAACTGTGTATGTTCTGTAAATATCTGACTAAGTGAGTGAGTGAAAAACCTCTGTACTGTACTTTACTTTAGTAACTTTTACTATGGCACTGAACTTAAAAGACACTTAATATATGCCATGTGGCATTGAAACAAGAGGATAACCTTCACAGAGAAGTGATGTTATCTTGAAACAAAGAGTAGTAGTAAAATATAATATAACATTTTCACTAAAAATATGTTGTGATGAGTGTCATATGCGTCGGGTCTGACCTACCTGTGCCAAAGCCCAGCCTGATGTCAATATCCTCCAGTGGGGAACGTGTATCCTCCACAAACTCCAGCGGAGACACCTCACTCCACATCCTGAAGGCCAGCCTGAAGATGTACCTCTGGTCTTCAATAGACAACTGACTGCTGTAGCCTTCTCCTATCAGCCTCCATTTCAACACCCTCTTAGAAAAGGCCATGTAACCCGTTTCGCTCAAATCTCTCCTGCGCCTGTTTTTGGACACAAGAGTGGCGAGGTGGCGTTTCCTGCGTCGCACTGCTTCGCTCTGATGGACGTTTGCGCTGATATTTACCACCTGACCGTCCACGTTGACACCATGTGAGCTGTTTAGAGACGTGTTATTTAAAATGTGATCAAATAAGTTAAAGTCATCAGTGTAATTCATGCTGGTGTCATTGGAAATGCCCATGAGAACACTTTCTGTGTCATTAAAATTGAATATATCATCTTCAAAAGTGTCACTGATTATATTACTTGCTGTGCTGTTACTGTCAGTCCCATTAAAAGTGTCACTGGAAGTGTTTTCAGTATCCGAGGCACTGCCGTTCTCAGGTGCTACAGGGGTGTTCAGGTCAATCTCCTTGTCAGGGACTCCACACCTCGGTTTATTCATGGCCACCTTGGTGGCCTCATCAAACACACCTGTGACAGGCAGGCCCGATACCATCTGAAAGTCTTCAAGTGCTGAAATAAACGCTTGGCTCTCGGTTAAACTGCTGTGGCCATCTTGATCACCACCCTGAGGAGCGTCCCTTGAGTGATGCACTGAGGTTCCTTCCTGGATCGTGTCTTGAAGGTCATCCAGGAAATCATCACCAAAAGAGGTGTCTGAGTCTTCAAACTGGATCTCCTCCCAGTTCACTGGCTTAATGAATCCATATCTAGAGAGAAATAACTATAACAAGACATGGGTTACATTATACGGTTGCTATACTCAATCATAAAATGTCTAATAGATGCTGAAGTTTGAAGTTTTTACCTCTGCTGTGTACTTGTCTGTTATAACCTCAGCTCGGTGAGAATTAGCGGTCTGCACGTCAGAATGATCCCGATTATGGAAAAGTTTCTCTGCATCAGCTGAGCCAATGCTCGTCCAAAAAAGCAAAATTATCAGCTGGATGAAAGTCAGCATCGTGGCGTCGGTTTACTCGTGTGACTATATACAAGTGAGATGATGGCAAGTAGGAAGCCACAGTGCTTTATAGGCAGACCCCGAGCTTCTCCACACCCATCTAAAGGTGAGACTCTCTGGTGGTGTCCCACTTTCCTCAGCTTTGTGTGAAAAGTAAACCCATTTTTACTGTCTCCGACTGCTCAATTTGACTGCATTGTGTGGATGTGTTACACACGCTCCGCTGGTTTTAAATGGACTGTTATTGGCCTGTGGAAAGAAGGTAAAACCTTCACTTTCATGTGGACAATAATAGTTTAGGACAGCCATGGCTTCTGCCAACACCTGTTTTGAATAGGACACACACACACAATTGAGTGTTTTACAATGAATAACCACTGACCAAACCTTCCATATCATCACACTGCCCAAAGTTTATTTTCAAAAACAAACGCTACATTGACTTTCTTGCGCAAGCTTAACAAATATAGAATTATAATTATATTCTCTTACATTTGGGCTTTTATGGCACAAAAAAACTATCTCAGTGCAAATTAGCTGATACATACAAAACTGGTAAAACAGACAAATGATAACACAGATAAATAATTCAGAATATACAAAGAGAGACGATAAAGTGGATGGATTTCAGAGCCTGTGGGTGGTTATTGTAGAGCTTTGGCTATCGCTGATGCCAGGTGTTCAGCTGTTGGCTTTTCTGCAGTACAGCTGACAAACAAGCCTTCTGCTGCCATAGCGTCTTGTGTGGTAGGCCCTATGGCTGCGAACTGGAAACAAAGAAGTTTAAGTAACTGTTAGAGGCACTGAAGATACTAGTACTGCAGGCATTATTTTATGCCTGTGACTACGAGATGGCTGTACCTTTATCTGAGTCAGCTGTTCACCTGACAGCCTCCGTACCACCTCTAGGCAAAACTTCACTCCTGATGGACTGAAGAAAGCTATGCTGGCTGGAGTGCCCTGCAAATGCACAGACTTATGAACTGTTGCCACATTTTAAAAAGCACTCTCTAAAATGCAGCGGGAGCGGGGTTTTACCTGCTCTGTGAAGTAGTTCTTTAGATTTTTCTCCAGATCTGGATGTTCAGCTGTTTGATAGACAGTCAGAGTCTCTAGGGGCACTCCTGGAAACAAGGAAACAGATCCCCGCAGTGATAAAGGTAGCACAATTATGATTATATAATTAGCGTAACCCCAGTGGGACTTTTATCACCTTGAGTTTTAATCATGAGGCACAACTTACCATTTTCCCTTAAAGCCATGGGCAAAACTTCCCTTTTGATTGAGCCACAGGGGAAAAAAAGTGGTGGAATATTTGTGTCCTCTCCTATGATGAGAATTAAGTACAAGATCATATCAGTTATCAGGGCAATCAGAAATGTTCTATTACACTGAACTGTGAAGAATGCGGGAGTGTAAAATCATATCGTACGTTCAATGATAACACGTGATAGGACCTCTGCTGTCCCTGTGTCCTCGCCCAGGGGGTTCAGACCCAGATTTCGTACTGTGCAGGATAAAGCAGAAAAAAGATTTGGATTAATAAAACACAGGAGGTTGATATCAGCAACACGTTACTGAATAATTACACAAATAACTAATTCAATTACTAAATACACAACCCGTAAAAAAAACTCACAACAAAGAGATCAACTGCCACTAAAGAAAGAAGGCAAAGCACATGTCAGGAAGGTGCTGCACCTGCTTGTTTCCTAAAGACCAAATACCCTTGCTGTGTGTCACAGCAAACTGTCACTTGTGTACAACCTATTTCCAAATGACTGAGGGTAGTAACATCACTTCACACACTTCTGTCAGCACCAGGTGCCTGCCACACTGTGCTGGTATTAGCATTAACATAGCAAGGGTTTGTAAAAAAGCACAACGCACAAAGACGGAAACAAATAACTCACCTAATGCAGCAGTCGCCTTCCCAACCACATAGATGGACTTCATATTCCACTTGTCTTTCACGAGGCGGTTCCATTCTGAGGCAATAATTAGGGAAAGGATAACATTTAATCAAGGGAATTGTTTCAAATCTCAATTAGCAGTCCAGAAACACAGTACACAGAACTGATGACATTTAACCAAACACATGCTTTCAGTATCCTCTCACCTTCCCTTCTTTCTTCTGCTTCTAAGCACATCTTCACAGCCTCCACTGCTCTCGGACTGGTAAATACAAGACCTCCATGTTTTTCTGGTTGGAAGAGCTGAAATAGGAAGACATAGTAAACAACACATACACAACACATAACGCAGTATGAAAATACATGAATGAAACAAACACTAATTCAATACTGTGACAATGGGATTTACCTTATCTGACAAGGTGTTTAATGAGACAAACTTAAAAGACAGCACAGGAATTAGGGTCGCTTTGTGTCCATGTGACGCCAGCTCCTGTTGAAATACAAAATAATAAATCCCTGTCAACATCTGCAGTGAAATGACCAGCACTAAAAGTGTGAGTGCTGTAAATGACAACTACTGAGAATATATATATATATATATGAACACAGTACTGTTAAAAACAAGTGGATTCAGGGAAAGTGCATCTACCTTAATGTAAGGATCAGGTCCAGACTCTCCATCTCTTGGCTCTTTGAGAAGCAGTACATGCATCTTGACAAAGACCTCAAAACACTGGATCAGCAAAATAAATAGGGAAGAATACAACTGAGCAAACCGGGGGGGAATATGAATGCTGCTGTCAAAAAAGCAGCTCAAAACTGCAAAAACACTGAGGACAGAGGGTGTGAAGGCACAGCAAGCTAAGCTACACCCTAAAACTGTCATATGCAACCTGCTGATAACAATACTGGTGAGTCACCATTATCGGACTGTATATGAGGAGCAAATAAAAACCAATAATGCCACACTTAGTACGTAGGTCATGTAGCTAAAACATGGTTAATGTCTTCTTGTGTGTTATTGTTTACATTAGCAGGACACACTGAATGACAGCTTAGCTGCAGCAAACGCCCCCTTAACAGAACATGTCTGTAATGCTTAGTGCTAATAACCGACTAATGCATCTTGTTCGTATTGTACAATTACATGAACAACAAAGGATACTCAAAAAAAGGACAAAATATTGCACGAAATTCATGTACCTTGAGTTGTCCCTACCGCTGAGTGCATGACGACTTCAGCCGCGGTCACGAAGGGGAGACTTAACATTGACTATTTGACTAACCTCCCAAAAAATCAAGTTATATGTGTAAAAAAATGTATTACGAAAAACATAAAATTAGCTATTACACCACATAATATAAATACCTTTTAATAATAGCGACATAGTAGTTTAGGCACAGTTTAATAAATGGCCACCTCCTTTTTCTACAATGGTTCATTCCATTTTATCAACGGGCGACAAGCGAACATTGCGGCTCCGAAGGCTGCTACGGCAAGTGGCAAGTGGAGCCAAAATGGCGGCTCCGGGGTTTCAGTTTCATTCCTCTCTGTGGCTGAACTTTAAGCTTTGCCCCGCCCACTCGGTTTGACACGTGTGTTGCCTGTTTGAAAGCATGGCTTCTTCTGCTAAGAGGAGAGCAGTGGGTTTGGGTGAAAACCCCGAGGAAAGCGACAACAGCTCCGATGAGAATCCGGAGGAGGACGATGATTCCGGGGAGGAGGACAGCGAGGCATCAGAGGAGGAGATCAATGAGGTAGTTGGGAATGGGAATGCTATGCATGGCCTTGCTAGCCAGCTAGTTAGCTAGCTAACTCTGCTGTCGGCTAATGGTAACAGGAGGAGATTAGCATTACTAAGCTAACGCTAGATAAACTGGAATATCATATTTAACTACGTAGTAACTTTATCGAAGTATGACTGTAACTTTAGTCTCCTCTGTACACAAGTATTTTGACAGTGCACGTGAAAACCCCACTTGAGTGAAACTAATATTACACATTCACTCAAAAAGTAAATGAAACAACTACCACATTAAAGTAACGAAAGTACATGCAATTAAATACTGTACATACAGGCAGGTTTCTGTTGTTGTTAGCTTAACTGCTCTCTGTTTTGCTGTTGTTTCACTTTCAGGAAGTCATTGTGGACTTCGAAGCCCACACCATTTCAGCTAACGACTTCAATGGCGTCAAGAAACTCTTACAACAGGTTTGGGATAATATTGAAGTTTTGCATCTAAATAATAATACTCATATGTTGTGTGCTGGGCGTAGGCATTGCCTCACTGCTGTTCTGTTTGGCCACAGGTCTTCCTGAAGGCTCATGTAAACACATCAGAGATGACAGACATCATCATTCAGCAGAATCACGTTGGGAGCGTCATCAAGGTGAGTTACTCATCCCATCTCAGATTTTACAGGTGACTTTCCAGCAGTTTCCAGCTCCAACTTGTATTCACTCGTCCCTTCCTTTTGCTCCAGCAAGCTGAGGTGCCAGAAGACAGCGATGACGACGACCCAGATGAGGTGTACGGCTTCATCACTATGCTCAACCTTACAGAGAGAAAGGTAGCTCCACCCTTACAGACTCATGTAGTATTTTAAAACACGTGATGCAGGTTCATTTGAAATTTCACCGCATGTGTGTGTCTGATGCTGTTGGCAGGGCGTGCAATGCGTGGAGGAGGTGAAGGAGCTGATCGTGGATCAGTGCGAGAAGAACTCTACCCACAGCGTGACGGAGCAGCTGGAGCAGATCCTCAGTGACACCAGCAAGCCTGTGGGGCTGCTGCTGAGTGAGCGCTTCATCAATGTGCCTCCACAGATCGCCCTCCCGCTGCACAAACAGCTCCAGTGAGTTCTGCTCTCTTCCCTGATGTCCTCCTCAGTGTTTCCTTTCAGGGAGAGATCTACCCCAAATCATGTAAACAGCTACAGCTGATGGCAGCAAAGGTGTCATCAAATGCATCATTGTTCCAGTTCTGAAATGGGGTGTTAAATACATGCAGTCTTGTAGTGTTAGAATACAACATATACATTTTCTTTATTCCAGAGAATCTGTTCCCACTGCAGCACTTTATCGCAGTTTTGCTGCGTGCCTTATGAGAGCTTCTGCATATGTGTTTGCAGTGCATGTCTATACTTGTAAGTCTTGTCATGTTTTTCATCAGCTGTCAACCACAGTAAGAATTCAAATTGAAATTCATGTTGGGATGCTGCATTCTGTAAGCGTTTCTAATCCGTTTCACCTCAATAGAACCAGAGCCACAGCATCCTGTAAGAAGTGTCCAGCATTATGCATTCGTGAAAGCAGCAGCCAAACTACATTTTTATTTTCTTTGCTTTTTTTTCGTGGTAATGAGAGGACGCTGTCGGTGTAGCATTTGAGAGCAAAGAGATGCTGCCACTAGGGGGCAAAACAGCTGGTTGTTGTTGACTTGATATGGATATGGATACTTGACCTGATGGTGCTTTGTAAAGGGGGAAAAAAGAACTCTGAAGATGGTTTAACTACTTTTTATGACTGCGTTTAAATTTGAAATAGTTTCTTATGATTCTAATAGCTGAAGGAGTGTCTGTAGTGTCTCCGTGGGTTTGAATAGAAAAATGAAAAGCATTCTCGTTCATCGTCACAGGTCTTTTTGAGAGTGTCGTGTGCAGGAACATAAACTGAATGTAATTCCGTCTTCCAGGGAAGAAATAGCTGAAGCTCAGAGGACGAATAAGCCCAGTGGGAGATGTCACTATTGTCTGATGATCAGCAAGACCTGCAAAGAGGCGAGCAGGAGTATTCCAGCCAGAGGAGCTCCCAAAGAGGAATACATGTTTGTCAATGCAGAGGAGGAATTCTTCTATGAGGTAAAGTCGAGTAAATGCAAGCAAAGTCTAACATTTTAACTAAATGTTTGATAATATACAGGGAGCGCTTTACATAGAGTATTTGAATAATAACACTTTGTAGTTCTTAAGATGTGAACTAACCTCATGTCTTAGTTAAAATTGCTATCTGGTGAGCTAAAACTTTCTAATTATTATTTTTTAATCTATATGTGTGCCTTCAAAGAAGAAATGAGTGATGTAAAACATTTGTATTCATGTCTAAATATTCTCCTTACAGCAAGCCATAATTAAGTTCCACTACTCGGTCCAGGAAGAGGCGGACTCCTGTTTGAGTGGCAGGTGGTCGTTCGACGACGTTCCCATGAAACCCTTCAGGACAGTGATGCTGATACCGGCAGACAGAATGCCTGCGATCATGGACAAACTCAAAGAATACCTAACTGTGTGAACCTCACAATAAACTAAGACACCCATGCACACTGAAGACCTTCAGGCTCATGGAAACGGTTCAATATACTCTCTCACTCTCAAGAGAGACTCTAAAAGAAAATGTTTTGGTACTGTCAGCAACAGTATTGTAAACTTGACATTTAGTACATGTTGCGCAGTGATGGTTTCTTTTTTCAGCTGTTTTAGAGATGCAGTTTTTTTTTTATAAATTCCTGGTTCACTGTAAATACAATGCAGAAAAAAATCACCACATACCCTGCTTATACTGCAGAAATATATGCCGGTTTTTATCATGTGAATATGAATAGAAATACAGCACTGTCATGTTTTTGAAAAGACTTGTTTATAACAAGATTATGAACCAAGACAACTGAATATGATACATCGTTTGTGTTAATGACAACAGCTGATGTGGGCCAGCTTGGAGCCCAGTCTAAGCAGATGGAGGAGGGAGATATGTGTCATTTGCCATTAAGTCAAATTACTGAATGGTAAAGCTCTATAAATTAAATAGCAGACCCAGATTTTCCCCGATGGCATAACTTGATTAGAAGGCTCATTGGACTGTTGACATGAAATCGAACCTACAGCAGTCATTTGTGTTAACAGGTGCAGTCTCGAATGGAGTTTATTGGTGCCAAAGCACCATTCTACAGAGGGTTTACAAATTAAGCATTTCTGTAGGTCTCTTGCCACTGATTATTAATAAATGCGTGATATATCTGCATGCCTTGACAATCATTTACTTGCTTTTTAATCTGCCAGTAAGGGAATGGAAGTAGGTGACAAATGATTTCTCCAGCAGCTACTACATACATCAAAGTGTTAGACCATCTCTTTAAATCTGCATCTTCCTGCTTATGTGTGCACAGCAGGTGTGATGAGATGGGTCCCCCCCCCCTCTCTTTAAAAGTACTGCAACAGACAACATCCATCTGCAGGCCCCTCTGCTGCTCATTAAAGTCTAAAAGTCTAAACAGCCTTCAGGATGCATTTCTAGACAGACTGTTGAAGGGGAGAGCAGAGGAGGGAAAAAGATGAGAAATAAACAAAAGCGTATCGGGCCACAACTAATAAAAGGTGTTCATGATTCACTACACTTTGCGACGTGTCAACTCACTAGACAACACCTTTTGTGGGAAAGTCGACCTCCTTTGCTCAAACACGTGACCATCAAAACAACTTTTAAGCAATGTAATAAGTTAATATTACAGTCCCTGGTTTGCATTGACTATACACATTTTACAAGCATAAACGCATTTGGTGACGAGATCACAGCCCAGATTTGCACATTTATGATTTCACATCATTGAATCACACATCTGTCGTAGGTCTGCGGCACCACCGCACAGCCACTGTCGGCATCGCCGCCGATTGTGGTGGCTTTCTGTTTCTCCTCTTTACATTTTCTGGATCCATCTGGGTCCAACATGTCCTGCAGTATGTCTTTGCTTTCACTAGGGGGCAGGTTGTAGAAGAAGTACAGTGGTGCCATTTGAATGAACCTAAAGCATAAAAACAGATGAAAAACAAGTAAGTAGAATTAAAATGTGACCAAATGGCTCAGTTTTACTGTAACAACAAAAACATGTCTGTCTCACCAATGTGGTGCAGGAGAATGTAAGCCATAAGCACTCAGTTCTAATCTGCTTGTGCACATGATATATCTGCTAATGAGCCGAAAAAGGGGATTGACTTACACTTGAGGGGAAATTTCAGAGACTGATCTCATGCAGTTGTTCTCTGACAGGGTGTACTCGTGGAAAACAACCCACTCCGGCAGCCCCAGCTTGTGCGACTGAGCCCCGTAGCTGGACAGCGGGTGCACCTGGGCCATGTGCTTGTGCGTCAGGATGAAGTAGTTTCCTGATCCGTCCACATCTCGAGCAATCTACCAACAGGAAAGACGGTGTAAACTTGAGTACAGTTGAATTACTGGAGGCAAATTCATTAATACCAACATTTAGTTTCCATGTACCTGCATGAAGAACCCAGCCAGCAGAGCTCTTTTGATGTTGTGGGTGTTGGTCTTGGTTCCAAAGGAGGGCTCAGAGATGGGAAGCTCAATCCTGTTCAGAGTGTCCGTCAACTCCGATCTAACGGCCTCAGCTGTCTTCAGGGCGGAATGATCCAGGAAGTAGTCCTGGCACCACTTTTCAGCACTGAAGTCTGGGAAAAAACACGTGACATACGGTGAAGTGATATTTTTGGTCAAACTAAGGCATGCCTTGACACCCAAAAATAGAACCACAGTATGGAACTTACTTAAAACTACAGTGTTCAGCTTGGATGAGGTCTAATGCAATTAAGCCTCTTTTTTTGTCACACTATATTGCAGCATGTTTAAAAATGTACTATTTTACTGAGAGTAGATTGGTCCTGTTCACTAACTTGTCTTACGTTGTTCTCTCTGGCATTGTTTGAAGGCATTGTAGATGTTTATGAGGGTGAAGTGATCGCCCTCAGGGTGCTGAAACTTTCTGTGACACTGGACTGCTTCGTGGGTCATGCCAGCAGGTGGCTCCAGGAAGCAGCTTGGCGCTAAAAGACAAGGAAACACAGACAAGCCACTCTTACCAAAGACCATCTGGCTCAGTGTCTTGAGAGAAACTGCAGCTTTGTACATCTGCAAACGAGCTACCACGACAATGTCCATCTGGTCAATCTGCAAACCAATCAAATGGCCTTCACAAATTAGGAAATCTTATTCTGATTCTAAACTAAAGTTGAACACACCTGACAGCATCGCCGCGATCGTCAACATCTCGCTCACGCAGTCAAACTCGCAGGATGCTAGCAGCGCTTTGGCCATCTGAGGGTCGAGAGGGATTTCAGACATGATGATGCCAATCTCGGACAAGTTGCCGTCATCATCTAAAGCTGCGAGGTAATCCAGCTCCTCCAACGCCTGCATGAGACCCTCAGGATCTGCAACAGGGAATGAAACAGCGTGAGTTTGATACATAAATCAAAAAGAGAGAATCCCTATAGTGCACATCGTGAAGTGTCCCAAAATTTTCTCACATCTGTAAGAAATATCCTTTTGTTTCATGCTCAGTGTACATTTTTAAAGCAACTATATGAAGAATTTGAAAGATTTTTCTGCAAACACCAATTAATGTCATCACAATAATTTGAAAGTTGCTCTAATCACACAGCTCTCATACAAGAAAACACAATGATATATGCATATTAGGGCGAGTAACTTCGGTGCCAAAATTCTGCAAGAATATGGAGATATTGCAGTATATTTGGCCCATGCTTCCTCTTCATTGTACTTGTCTGGTGCTGCCCTAATGAGACATGTTGTATAATCGTTAACGAGCTGGCCTCTTTTAGCCTGTTCTGTTCATGTTAGGGTGGGTCAGAGCTCAGACAATGGTTAGTAGCAGGGCCCTGTCAGCTCGGCTAAATCATGGCTGACTGGGCCCAAACAGCTACACAGAGCAATCTGTGCTCCTCATCTGTACTTCCACTAGCCAAAAAAACCCTCCCACATACACCTCTCTGGCTGCGCTTTAGGGCGGGAGATAGATGCCGCCTGTGGGAACCAGTAACCTGAGAATTAAAATGCTTGTTATCATCATGAATCGTGTTTCAATTGTGCAATTTCCACTAGCAGGCTAACCCGGTCTCTCGACGAAATCACACTGTCCAAGGCCGCCTATCTCCATTCTTTTTAGGAAAAGGACTGTTGGTGTAATGTTGGACTCCAAGATCTGTGGGGAGTTCTCTGCAGGGAGCTGGCTGACTTCTGGATACAGGCAGAAACATTTACCTAGGAAATAAACAGAACTAAATTTTAGTAAAGCAAAAAGCTGATGCACTTAAATGTGGTTTTACATGAAGTTATTTGATTAACTCTGACGTCCTCCAGCATTATTATAGTCAAGATTCCAGGATGAGTCTGACCTGGAAAACATCAGAAAGAAACTTTTTTAACCTTACCTGTTGGTCCAGACAGCTGCTTACGTAGGTCTGCCTGACATCGACTGATGGGACGAAGTACCTCTGAGTTTGCTCTTATTCTTGGATTGTACACCATCTTTTTCTGGACTCCTGTGTCAATGACAAAGTTGACAGACTCTGTAGGCCACCACATATCCTCCCCCTGTTGGGTAGAGAGGAAAACCCTCCGGGACTTCTTGGAGCCTGGTTGCTCAGTCGGGACAGGCAGTGGCCCTCCCTGGCGTGGGCACAGGACCACGGGCATCATCTGGCCCAGCTCTGCTCCCAGCCTGGTGCCTTCTCTCTGGAGGATGCTGTGGGCACAACGAACTTCCTGCAGAAAAGATCGCAAGCAAAGCAGGAGAAGAGAAATGTGTTAAACCAGTCTCAGCTTTGGTCCAACGAAAGCACTCATGAAAAATGCAATAATCTCTCACCTCAGCTGAGGCGAAAAACACAACAACATCCCCATCCTCTTTGGTCCGATGGATCTCTAGCACCAGCCTCAGCGCTGAGTAGAAGTAGTCTTTGTTGCCGCTGTTGCTGTGGACCACCTCGGCTGGAGACGAGGCCTCCAGACTGATGAGCGGGATGCCTCCGTAGTGGCTCAGCAGCTTGTCGGTCATGGGTGGGATGGCGAGGACCACCACTCTGAGCTCAGGCCTCTGCAGCAGGATGTCCTTGAGGAGCCCCAGCAGTATGTCTGTGCTAACTGTCCTCTCGTGGGCCTGGTCAATGATAATGACCCCGTAGTGCTCCAGAAAAGGGTCCGACATCATCTCTCTCAGCAGCATATCGTCAGTGCAGTACCTTAGTGATGAAAGAGGGTTTAATAGTGGAGGTATTATAAAGCAAGACTGTGTAACTTTTGCTGAACAGCAGCCAGAAGTAGCAACTTCAGGATAACAGCTACATTTCTCACAATTTTCTTAATTATGTTGCTTTAAAGACATCATCATTGGGCGAACTGACTGCTGCCAGGTGACATTTAGGGCTGACTATTTTTCATTGTTGGTCAATCTATAAATAAAATGTCAGAATTATTCAGTTTACAACGATATATAACAGAGCAAATCCTCACATTTGAGAAGCTGGAACCAGTGAAATAAATGACTGATATTATTCTGTCACAAGCAGACTTCACTTTTTTGATATGTGGTGATGAGCGTAATGTCTTCTGTGTGTGTGTGCCATCCATGATGTGGCTGAGGGGCACCGACAAGGAAAAGATTAAGAGTGACAGAGGCGGTGGATGATATTAAAATGTCATCAGAGCGCTGCTGCTGCTGTTGCTGCTGCTGCTGGCTGTGACTGGGAGCTCGTCAACAAACCTTAGAACAGTGTCGGAGGAGCAGCAGGTCTCCAGAGGGATGGTGTAACCCACTTCGTGGCCTATGTTGACGTCCATTTCGTCAGCCACGCGCAAGGCCAGATCTACAGCCTGCTGCCTGTTGGTCTGTGTGCACACAACCATGCCGTGTTGGTACTGGGCAGACAGACAGAACTCTGCACACCACTGAGGGACCTGGAAGAGAATAATCGCTAAATGTCACCTGTCATGCTTTATTATTTGTCGTGACTGTGCTTCAGAGCACTAATTCTCCATCAAACAGAGCACTTTCTATTCACATAAACTCAGTTTTCAGTGGCAAGTGTCCTTTCAGGATTGCACCGACGGCTTTTGTTTAAGCGAACGGCAAAACAAACAGTGACAGGAGATATCCTATGGTATTATCGCTCATAATGCAAAATTGCTTTGGCAGCATGAGGCGGCTCCAGCGGATCAGGGCTTAGCAGCAGGAGGTCCCCTAACACCCCTGCTGGAGCCTTTGTGAGGCCTGACTGTCAGGCATGCGGGGCCGGAGCTTGGACAGCCTCACAGTGACAACAGCATCTGCTGAGCTGGGCAACCTGCTCACACAAGCTCACATAATGGCGCTCCTTCCATACATGTCAAAGTTAATGAATGTATAAAAAAACAAAACAAATCAAAACTATGTCAAAGAGAGAAGTTGTGCTGTTCAGAAGATAAACATGGCAATGCTGTGCAGGAGAAACACGACTCAGAGGGTTTACTTCACATTTAAATCTAATCAGGGGGAGCAGACTTCTCAAATTTGCTGTTGACTCAACAGGCTGGACTGAGCATGTGGCAACAAATTGCATGCAAATTGGATTATGCTTTGGTATTTTGTCTAGTCTGAAGGAAGTCAAAATATCCTTGAACAGAGAAAAAGATGGAAAAGTAAAGGGAGAGGCACCATTCCTTAACTTTAATGCCCCAAGGTCACAAAGAAGCTCCAAACTCAAATCTGCCTCCCTTGAAAATAAGTTGAATGTGAACTTCTCTTTAATAAAATCTCCCTGAAAGACGCTCCCCATCTTTTCCATCCTTCCTGATTCCACCCTCCCTAATAAGATATTCATATTATTGACCATATAGTCTTACCTGTGTACTCCTCCCAGTCTTTGCTGTCCCAGACACAATAACCAGCTGGTTGTTTACCAGAGCGTCTTCAAACTCGCACCTGACCCTCCAGACCGGCAGAGTCTTCCTCTCTTTTAGTAATTTGTAGTAACGCGAGGAAAACGGCAATCCATCGAACTGATTCAACTCCAGATCATCTCCAAAGCCGAATGAATCCTCCGCAGGACATTCCTCACTTTCGGGGTAAAAGTCAGGCTCCGCTGAATTATTCTGCTCAGACATGACACATATATGTTTGTTAATCCGGACGAGAGCTCACAAAGGTTTTTCCTACCACTCCAGCTACGGGTCCATTTTCAATCGGAAATATCCCTCCAGTCTGCAGCCTACAACATATCCTATATTCGCCTACTTGGACGGAGCAAATGACCAGAATCTCTCTACTCAGTTTCTTAATTGCTAAAACTACATTTATTAAGCTGTTTAAAGTTTGAAGTTGTCCTGTTTGGAGCTGGCTGACGCGTCGTGCGCACCGGGCGCGTAATTTCTCCCCGGCGTGGCTTCACACGTGTTTTGATTTGCGTAGCGCTTCACATTCACTACTGAGCGCTGTCCACGAGCCTGTCATAATCTCCCGATTATCCAAAATGATCACGTGTGAAGTAGCGAGGACTTCATGTTCCCAAATATCAAATCCCAAATATCCTTAAAAACATCTTCCTTTTCTCATGGCCACGTTTAAAAGCATAACGCAGGTGTTCTTTCTGCTACTTCATGGAAGTGCAGTAAAACCTCACATAATTAATACAAATGACATTATTATTAATTAGGAGTCATATTTATGAGATACTAAGCCATAAATATGAGAAACTCTCTCCAAATTATGAGATAATATCAGTGGTGGAAAGTAACTAAGTACATTTACTCAAGTACTATACTTAAGTACAGTTTTGAGGTACTTTACTTGTGTATGTCCATTTTCTGCAACTTCATACTTCTACTCAACTAAATTTCAGAGGCATACATTGCACTTTTTACTCCACTACATTTATTTGATGACTTGTTACTTTGCAGATTCAGATTAATAATGCAAAATACAATCAACAAATAAACTATGATGTAATATATTATGAGAAAACTTTATTGATCCCTGGGGGACAAATTCACAGGCTACCCAGCAGGCAAAGTACATAAATATGTAGCTAAAATATAAATATAAAGTATATAAATTAGTTCCATCTTTCCCAGCTGCAGCATTAAAGTAATGATGAACACATTAATGCATCAAAAATTATCATCCAATAATATAATACACATTATTCTGAAATAATCTGCATAATGAGTACTTTTACTTTTGGTACTTTAAGCATATTTTGATGCTAATACTTTTGTACTTTAAGTAAAATTTTGAAGGCAGGACTTTTACTTGTAACAGAGTATTTCTACACTGTGGTATTGCTGCTTTTACCTAAGTACAAGATCTGAGTACTTCTTCCACCTCTAGATAATATGTCATAATTATGTCAAAATTATAATGAACTTAATGAAAAAAAACTTATGTGGTGGACTTTTTTGTGGGCTAGACCGTCCCTGTGTTAATTGTTGACTTCTTCTTTATTAGATGTGAAACACCTAATGGAACGACTTGAACCCACTCCAACACTTCAGTTCACCCATTCACCTTCAGCAGGCTGCAGCTTCTCCACAAGGGAGAGCTGTTCCTTCATCATCAGTCCAGTTCACTCACATGCTGTAGTGAGCTGATCTTAACCTTTCTATATATCAATGAAGCTCGTTAAGACACTTGTTTCAACTCTACTGTCTGTGAAAATGTAGCCGACTTGTCTGATAGTAAACAAGAACAAACAGAGATGTAAGTGATTTCAATTGCACTCAAGTGTCGTTCAAATAATCACCACTAAATACAGAATTTAGGCAACCGACATGTCTAGTTTTCAAAAATTGTTTTTGCCCTTTGCATCCCAACCCCCTCCTTTTTTTGGGACAAATAAAATCTGTCTGGAGCTGCGACTTTGTAATTAGATGATGTTGGCTGAGGCTGGTTTCAGGAGCTTCTCATCAGTGACACTGTGTGTCCTTGTTATCCTGTGGACTTGCATCGATTTCTCATTAGCGAAAGATTTTTTTTTCATACTGTTGTTGTTGAACATCCTTTTAACCACACACACACACGTACGCACACACACACACACTTGACTCCACCAGGTCAGCACCAGTGCATCATGATAGGCAACAGTGAACACACAATCCCACACCTGTATTGATTGAAGCAGTATTTGTATCCCTTACAAAGACCTCCTCAAATTACTTCTCGACAAAAGGCTCAGACTGTTAAAATAAGTTAAGCTGCTTCAGTGTTAAATGGTTAAATTACACTTCTTATTGTATTTAGGATTCAAACTTCTGGTTGCAATTTGGTTCAAGCATAAAATAAATGCCAGAGGTTCCTGAGAAAAAGGTTCCTTTTAGTAGATACAATGCAATTGTAGATTTAACTGATCCAGTATGAAATCTGTCTGTGTATTCTTACAAAGTGGGACTGCTGGAGTGAAACTGCCATTTTTTGTGCGCATGTAGACTATGTTTCCTATTGTAACATTCAAAAGGGTTTTTAACATAGAATTATTCCTCTCATACAATAGATTTTTTCATGCTGTGTAAAAAAAAAAAAGAGTACTGCGCACAAAGATCAATAATTCAGTGTTTGAAAAAACAGTTTTACTAATACTGCATGAGTGTTCAAAATACCATGACCATACACTGACACTTTAAGTGTTTTCTTTACATATGATGTATCAAACAGTCATTATAAAAAAAAAAGCATTCTCTATGTAAATGTGTTCACCTGTAACACAACATATGAGGAACACACTGACGTAACGTACAGTCAGGTGACTGGACTCAAATACTGTCTATTAGTACATGGACACATACTGTAGCATTGAAAAAGCAAAGGAAAACAAAGCAATGAATGTAAAACTAGTGCATTATTATTAAAAAGATAACAGTATCAAAAGTAACAAAAGTCATTTTTCAGCCTAATAATACTTGTGAACAAGAGCTGTGCTTAAAGGAAATGCTGCTCAGTGTGAATGTATATACGCTGCATTGCAATCCAGTAAAACAATAATTCTGCAGAATTAACAAAACGCTGTTCAATTACCACAAATCCGATTTATGCAGGATTTTCAGGATCTGGCATGTAGACTGGCTTTAAAAAACTAATCTCAATTGCCAAATTAAAAAGGTACAAAAAATAGAAAATGAATTAACTGCCACATTGGATACTTGGCGGCTCAGTGTACGCCGAGTAATCACAACTTCGTTTCAGTGGCAGAGAGAGATCTAGAAATGCGTCAAGTGAATCTGTCCTTTCCCATCACAGAAAATTAAAACAAAACACGATTTTAAATCCCCACGTGAACACTGTAGCCAGACACTGGCTGTTTACATGTGAGTGCCTCTATGACGCCTGTGTGACCACGGCGTTGAGAAAGTCATTAGTGATTCCATGATTTAATCACAGAGTTTCATACAGAGTCCTCGGTGCAGACAGGCACAAAGGGAAATAATCAAAAATACACATGACCTTTAGCGGAGCAATATTTTGGAGACGTTTACTCCCTCTGAGGGATGAACACCTCCTTGATCGCGGCTCATTTCGGATCCACGTTGACTTCATACCTCAGTACCCAGATCCCTCAAGTGAGCTTCTTGGGGCTTGTTAATGAAAAGGAAATGGTGGTGACATTTCACAATTCAACTTGTTACCTTTCCAAACTATAAATGCAGAGGAAACAGGCCTGAACTTCGGCTTGAAGAACCAAACACAGAGCACATTGCAGAACTGTTGCAGTAATACCACTTTTTCTTCTCCTGTGGTTGTTTGAAGCCTCGTCAGACCGGCTCAAAGCTGCCACGGAGAGCGTTGCCCTTCAAGAAAAACCCCGGTGGGTTCCAAATGAACTGCGAGTGTTGTCTGAAGCTTTCTCTGTTCTCATCTGTCATTGCACATTACTCTTTTCCAACTCCTCCCGTAGTATACAGAACAAAACCATCCCTTCATTAAAACACATTTCACAAAAACATTCCTGCAATCAGAATTTTCACAGATTGGCTTTTTTTTTTT
>NTHP01000059.1:1016102-1054873 GCA_003416845.1 Oplegnathus fasciatus
TTTTTAAATCTCCCGTCACTCTCCTTGATAAAGATCAGTTGATATGGAAAAAAAAGTGAAACTGATGCAAACAACAAATTAAAAATTCCAAGTCGCTACCGTGTAGTAAAAGTGTCTGGCACAGTGCACTGTGTGGCAATAAATACAGAATATAAATACTTTACATGTACCTGAGCTCAGACTCGTAGCACCATTCAGAGACAGAGCACCAAAGGGACACGGCGGGTCTCCTGATTCAAAACTCAGGGAAGCCACCATCTTTTTAAGGTTTTCAGAGTTTTCATAGTGCAAATTATTTTGTGTCTTATCACAACAATGTTCCCTCCGGCCACAGTCTCAGCTGCTGTATTTGACGTTGGCAATTATGCAAGGCTTTGGTAGTGTTGGAGGATGCTTGGGACTGGGTCTAGAGGAGGGAGAGAAAGTATGTAAATATGTAAAAAATAATCTCTCAGTGAGTCAGTGCTGTTTTTAAATAAATCTGGTGAGAGTTGGAACTCACCTTTTGGGGTGTGGGACAGGGCGCACAGGTCTGGGTACACCAGGTATTGGTGCAGCAGAGACCCCTTGGACTGCAGAGGGACTTCGAACCAGACGAGAGCTCCTTGGATCAGCAGGAAGGGGTTTCTGGGGAGGACTGGGCTTCTCCAGCTCCTGACGAAGAACACACATCAAAATAATAACAGAGAATCTCCACCAGGTGGCACTCACAGGCAGACAATTAGACGCTTTGCTTGTCTTGTCCTCCTCTCTCAGGCGTCGGGGCAGCCCTGCCCATGCAACTTGCGATGGGAGGAAGTGTCATGTGGTTTTAATCTTCTCTGGATGTCCGCTAAGGAGACTGAGATCATGATTCAGGCCTGCTACCTAGCTCCCATCTGGTCTCTATTCACTTCCTCCTCTTCGCCTTGGTTGGAGAGAAGCCTCCCCAAACATCACAGAGCGGAAGGAGCCAAACAACCAAACCTCAGACCTCACTCACCCATGGAATTGGGTCTGCCAATTCAAAACATCATCCCTTTGTCAAAGTCAAATCTGATACCCTAATTTAATGTTTTCATTGAAAACTGGATGCTGTAAGTGAAGTCTCTAATGCAGGATATGTCTCTCCTTTGCACCCATAAGGTCACATTGACAGCCAATACTGTCACGCAATGGGACAACCTTGGGCTCCATCCAGAAATATCAGAACAGTATCAAATGGTAGTGATGTGAAATGCAAATGAAGAGCACGTCTGATAAACTTAGAATGACTAAACCCACATCTCACAAACCAAAGTCTGTCTAAAAACCCACTGGCTCCATCAGGTAAAGCTCTCCCATTAGACAATGCTTCCATGCCCCCAGCAGAGAGCTTTCACTGGGGGGAGGAAAAAACGTCAACGTCTCGGAGCTGCCAAACAGCTGCTAAAGATACTGCCGGAGAAGTCTGCTGCCAACAGGCATCACTTTCAGTTTCGCACTTTGACATTAAATGGAAACAGCTGAGAGGGAAAATCTACTTCCTGAAGTCGAAACACTGCCAAGTGCTGCTGCACTTCACCTGTTGTATAGGTGTTTGATAACCAGGAGCCTCTGTAAAACTAAATGGAGTTCTCTCTTTAAATGGCTCTGGAAAGTATATTCTGAAGCAAAGCACACTTTTCAATCAGGCTGTATTTTTGCTTTATGTTCTTTAATGTTGCTGTCTGCGTTTTTGTTTCTTCTTCACTTTTAACAGCAAGCTGCCTGGGAGCTGCAGAGGGGGGTTCAAGTAAAGTGTTACCATGACAGTTAATGCACACTGTCCCTAATAAACACATAATGTAAAAAATAAGTGAGCACAGTACTAGAACATTATTAAAACACATCTACCAATGAAAATTGAAGCAGTAATTATGTAATGCTCTTTATGGAATGCTGATATATTCCATAATTTGCTGTCATAATGTTTATTAGCTCCACAACAGTGCTGTATTTTAAAGCCAGACCTCCTCTGTGACCCCTCCATTCATCTGGACAAGATTAGAATGTCATTATGTGTTTAACATCACCTCTTATTAGCCTTATACCGGTGTGGCATCGCTTTGACCTGATATTTCATCTCTTCTTTTTTTACTTTGCTATTTGCTCATTTGCACATTCTTTTAGGGCTGCAACTAAGGATTATTTTCATTAGTGATTCAACTTTCAGTGTCTTTGTTGATAAATCACTAAAAATGTCTGAAAAATGTGAAAAAGTACCGTAACAATTTTCCCAGACATCTTCAGATTGCTTGTTTTGTCCGACCAACACTCCAAAACCAAGAGGAATTCAATTTATAATGATACAAAACAGACAAAGAGAGGCTTGAACCAGCAAATGCTTGCAGTTTCTGCCTGAAAAAAAAAGGCTTAAAAAATGTATTGATTATCTTTGATGAATCGACTCTTTCACTCATTATCGCTGTCTCTTTATCACTTCCCGTCTTTTCGATCCCCTCTCTCATTGGGTCTCTCTTGCCCGCAGGGTACAAGTCAAACCGGATTAAAGGCAAATAAGAGTCTTTGAGAATCACTGAGTGAGAGGGATTTAACACCAGGAACCTCTGGCTTTCTCTTCCCCTCAATTTTGACAGCCTGCAATGCCATAACTAAACTCCATGGAATATTGGTGGCAGCAAATTTACCACCCTGTGATATTTGGACATACTTGCTCACTCCAGTTGCTGTTTCATCTTTTCCACCCCCCCACCCCCTCTGCAAGTCTGGCTCCATTTTCATTATTTATGTGGTGGTTTGTATTGTAGAACTGAAGTCCCGCTTGGGTGACGCTAGCTCCTGGGTTAACCTCGTTTTTTTATGTGCATAACTGTCAACATGCATATACTATATAGGACACAGAAGAACCATGAAAACGGTCGACATCACACCCGTCTGAAGGTGCAGCGAACAACATCATTTCCCTGGTTAGGTATTATAGGCTGTAGTAGTGCATAAAAGCTCCCCAGACCCGGTGGAGAAATTAGGGTGAGTAACATCATCAAATAAAATGTTTCCAACTGAGGGAACAGGGAACTCACTCACCATGACCATCCTGCAGGAGTTATGGCGTGACGCACTGCGAAACGACGCCCCCCTGGGCGCGACGTGGATGTGAGGCGGAGGCACCGGGGGTCTCGGCTGCGCGGGGCCAGTGGAGAGGGACAGGGTGAGAGACAGAGGGACGGGGTGGCTGAGGTGAACCGGAGGGCACTGGGGCAGTCTGCGCAGGCTGTGGGAGGGGTAGGGGGCTGGTGGGAGCACCGCCTCTGACCCCCGGTGAGGAGGCTGCAAAAAGATGAAAGACAGAACCAGAGGAGTCAGTCAGACGAGAAACAGTCTGCTTCCTATCAGAAACAGTCATGTTAACCTCCTCCTCTTCCTCTGCCGCTCTTCCCGATGCTGTCAAAGATGTATAAATCAAACGCTTCCTCTTGTCTGCTCACTATTCCCCAGCTCCTCTTTAGGTAACCTATCAAAGGGAAAGACCAAGACTGTGCCATGAGCACCCGCTTGCCCTCATTCAAAGGTGGATACGGCTAAAGAGCCCACACACGCTCCCATTGAGACAGATCAGACATAGAAGAGAGCCAAAATATGAGTCCGCCTTGCGTGTAGACCTGGCCAGATGTGCACAGCTCAAAAACACACAACACATACAAAGGCACACACACACATGCGCTCATGCGGTGGCTCCCCGACAACTGGAAAATGACCTCACCTGCACTGTGCTTACATCAAACAGCCTCACATCCTTTCTCTTCTTACCGTTGACCTCAAATGAGAACCACATGCTACTAACTGAAAACACCGATCTCATGGTAATGCACAACAGCTTGCCTCACCCGTGTGCCACCACGCAGCGCAAATGTCAATTCTGACACAGCTCCTCTTATTTCAGCACCCCTAACTCGATCGATCACGGGTCTCTTCCTATTACAAAGCATGTCAGGGCAGTAATGGAGTAGTTAAGGCATACGGTGATGTAGGGCACATAAGTCATTACAGCAAAAATTCCCTCTCTGTCTTGCAATTATCAGTAACAGGATGACTTTATATATCCAGTAAGCCACCGCATCAACATTCTCCATGTGGGGAAGGCGCAGATAAATCAATTTCTCTCTTAACAGGCAGCTGTTAATGACAAGAACTGTATTCAAGTGTCGCGAACACAATGCTCACCGCAGACTCCATTATCACTACCTCCTCCACATGTCCACATAGAGAGGGATGATTTAATTGGATTTGAATGAGCTGCCATTTGTGTGAAAACAACATGTCAATCCTGCCGAGAGTGATTTGCGAAGAATATTACAGCACGGGTCATCTGCTAGAGATCCTCCGCTTGTTTGAGTCAGATACTGCGTCTGCAAAATATATCTTTGTGTTTGCAGCGGGCCCGTAGAGCAAAAAGACGTGTGATCTAGTCACCTTGAAGATGGTGGCGCCGTGTGGCAGAGGCGGGGCCGGTCGAGATGGAGACGCCGCGCTCGCCGATGGAGGCGGGTTAGGAGCGGATGGCCTGCTGATCGCTGTGCTCACTGATCTGGAATTTAAAGGAGAAATTAGAATATCTTCTATGATATTCACAAACGATTTTAACTGTCACGTTCTGAAAAAAGCACCTGAGTTTCTCAATTGGGTTCTTTTTGCTGGTGAAGAGCAGGCCCAGTAGAGTTTTCCTCTTGATGCAGATGATCAGACCAGCTCCCAGGACAGTGAGCAGAGCCACCAGGATGCCCACCGTCAGACTCCCACTGTCTGCTCAGAAACACACATGGAAACAATAGATAGTCTCAGACACAAAAGCCTCTTTGTACTGAAAATGACATAGTCGACTGAAACTCTCTGCTGAGAAAAAGATGTAGGACTCCTCTGATTAACTTCGCCAAGACCAACAACATAACATCACCCAAGCTACAATAAATCACCCATTTGATGTGTTTGAGTTGCGACTGTAGACTTACCTGCTAATCTGACGGGGCCACTGTCCACGCTTCCTCCAAAACCGGTCTTGTCACAGAATGGAGGCGCCCAGTGAGCCTCACAGTGACAGTTCTTGTTGTTGTTGCACACCTGCAGTATATTAAAAAGGACAATTAACTGTTAGATGAGCCCGAAATGCCGTCATCAGCTTGTCTTTTTCATGCTACCTTTGAGCACCTCCTCCTTTAATATTCAGCTTCAGGCTACAGTGTGTGCACTTTAGGTGACAAATGAGTTATGTTTATGAAATTGGATGCAGACTTGAGTGACAGCACCAAGGCTGCAACTAATGATTATTTTCATTATGGATTAATCGACTGATTGTTTTTCAATAAATCCAGTAATTAATCTACAGAACTTCAAGAAGCAGTACAATACTCATGATGCCGATGCTCTGTGTGCTGCATGGAGTAGAGAGTCAACCACCAGCCAGCACTGCCGGGCTCCACATTGCAAAGATGTCTGATATAAAAACCAGAGCAGACTTTTTGCCTTATACCACATTTTTAATCTCGCTCTCTCTCTTGTCTTCCTGTCCTGCAGAGGAGAGGAACGGTTAAGTCTAAGAGGATTCCCCAGCAGGGTAATATGGAGCAGGTGGGGGCCTCTTTCCAAGGCAACATCTTGATCTAATCTGTGCATGCCGGGGTGCCCTGTCTCCTAGAGGAGCAACATCCTTTTATTTCCGTGAGTAAAACAGTCCTCAGAGCTTTATAGATATGTATTAATTGGAACTAGACAAACAGGTATGAACGTATAATAAGTGGAGATGTTTCATTTTAAGACACAGTAAAAGCAGTTTCCTGTGTAGCTTTGATGAGGGAGCAGCTTTACCAGTCACAGTCAAAGCCTCAGGGACCTGCCAGTGAATTTAAGGGTAATACCACGAAGCCACATATTTCATCTCAAACAGGACCACCCATAGACGTTTGATGGGTGGCATTTAAAGAAAAATCCAATATCCATGCTCCCCAGCTGAAAGTCAAACTGTGTGCCACCGCTACTAGCGTTGGGCCAAATAAAGCCTGGCCTTCAGATTTCAACACAGTTTTTGGGGCAAGGACGACTGCCTGAGAGTATGATGAATGGCACTTAAAGCACAGCATAAATGAAGCCATTATATCTAATTGATTGAACCTTTCGGCAAGCAGAATGATTGATTGCGAGGCATTGTAATGCCCTACCCGTTGTATACTGGGCATTTTGAACATATTACAGCCCAAATGAGCTTCTGTGTGAGGGAGGAATGGGATACTAAGTAAACAACTAATCTGGGCGGGGGCTGGTTTGAGATAGACAGCTATCACGTCAGGTCTTCACAACACTGAAATAGGATGAAAGGTGCTGTACTCACCCCTCGACCACTGCACTTGGCTGAGCACTCATGCACACCGAAAACACTGACGTTCTGGCACTGACGATTCAGACACATCTGAAGCAGACAAAGACATTAAAAATTGACAGTGTGAGCTCAAAGAGCCTTTCAGTAATATTCTAAACCCTTTAATATTTTAAGGGAAAAGACCAACAGATCCAGCTTTTCTATTTCTTTTAATTAGCCACTTCAGCTATAAAACAGCATAGCATGAAGTGTAATTATGTTAACAGAGGGATTTTTCAAGAATATATTAAAGCTGCTTTTTTTGAAAGTTACATGGTGTGGACTGAAGACTCCTTAAAGGCACCACACCCAATACATCCAGGCAGAATGTGAAGATGAACTTGGCAGCACCGGGCACAGAGAGTAATGCCAGAGCCCTTGACAGATGAGGGCTGAGTCTGGATCCTCCTTCAGGGTGGAGGCTCATAGAGAAGTAAATTAGACTAAATGGAGTATCTGTATCATTGAAGTGACCAATGACCGAATTGATGACCACTGGATGATGCCAAATAGACCGAATAATGGTAAGTCAATTAAGTGTCTGAGGCTGTGCGAGTCTGAAATGACAAGAGGACACACCCTGAAGAACTTCATAGTCATTACGTCTTAGTCATGGCCCGTCACTTCGCATCACTTTTTCCACTCCTATTTCCCAGCATTTGGGCAATATATTTATACTGTGTGTTCACACAGTCTGACAGAAAGCCACCAGTACTATTTAGCAGTGGCGGTAGAGGTATTAAAAACCTTCACTTAAAGGATAGATTAACAGCTTTTCAAGTCTGTCTAATAACGATGCTCACATAGGTACACTGCAACAGTTTGCGGTTGCTGTAATGGATGGGTGGGGGACAAAATCTGCAGTCCTCATTCTGTCCTCATGCTTAAGTTCAGCCAAAGCAGTCTGAGTTAGTCAAATCAAGAGGGTATCTTCCAAAGTTAAACATTTTCCTCTTTGTGGTACTGTCCGTCCACTGAAGCTCAACAATAAATCACTGTCCGGGGAAACACAAAGAGAGAATTTTGTACTCAAAAGACAGTAACTTTTAAAGGCAATGTTTTCACGGCCAGTATTGAGAGGACGAATGACTTCAGCAACCAATACGTCTTTCAATGTGCATATGGGCAGGTGAGAATTGTATTGAGATTCAACATCAAGACTAGAAAAACGTGAATACGGCAATACAACAATGTAAAAAATACTCCATTACAAATAAAAGTTTGTTGTTTCAGTCAAAATTAGTAAAAGCACAGAAGGATTATCAGCAAAATGTACCAAAAGAATCAAATGTAACGGAACTCATCATGTAGAATGGCACCTTTGATCTAGCTGTGTCAACACTCTTGCTTGTCTTTGATTTATACATTTATTCAAACATATTACTGCCCTTACTGTACTGTATATTCATATTAGCTGATGCTAATCATAAAAGGTTTCACATTTTATACACTGATCATTTGTAAAATCTTAATTTGCAAAGGAACCAAATCCAGCCGTCAGATTAAGAGTACCTTATTATTGTACTCCGATACAGTACTGGAGTAAATGTACTCTGTTACTTTCCACCACTGCTAATGAGCCAGTTGTACGCTGGATTGATTGTGTGTTGCATGTACATCTATACCGGCTGCATTTAGCTGTCACAGCTCTCACCATTCCATCTCCACACTTGGTGCCAGTCAGGACCAGGCCGGGGTCGGGCATGTCATCGCCCAAGTAGACATGTGTACCTCGGCACAGTATCCTCCCCCCTTCCTGCATGGGGATGTTTGTTTCTATGGAAACAGCGTTGGTACCAATTACTGGACGGTTGGCTCCTCCTTGACACTGGATTTTGCCACATTTAGCATCTCTGTAAGCAGACCAAACAACAGGGAGAATAACAATGTGATAATTGAATAACATGTCACTGTTTTCCCAAATGTGTATATATGCAATTATTTTTTCTCTCACTCTTGCTGTCCAATTAGGGAAACTGCAGAACAGGCAGCTTGTTTGTGCTGTTTTCAGAGCACAACCTGAGAGACATGGTGACTTGCTGCTTTTCGCCAAATGACTCTGTAACCTCCAATTAAAGCTGCAACTAATCATTATGTCCATTGTTTAATGTTGAATATATTTGATTAATAGTTTAGTATATAAAATGTCACAAAATTATGAAGAAAGCAAGAATCGCAAGTTGCCAGAGCCCCATGTGACGACTTTAAATTGCTTGTTTTATCCAACCAACAGTGAAATACCCAAAGATGTGCAATTTACAACGATATAAAACAGGAGAAATGCAGCAAATTCACACATTTTCAGAGGCTGGAACCACTACTGGCATTCTTGCTTTTTTAATGACTTCAACCACTAATTGATTAATCAACTAATTGTTTCAGCACTAGTCAGTCACATTCATTCCAGTCTCTGGCATTGAAAAGGTCCTGTCATATGTAATGTTCAGTTATGCTCATACCGAGGACAATATCTTTACACAGAGAATATGCCCTTTACTGCATTCCACAACTGACATACAATGAAATGCTTTCATTGGTTTCCATAGGAACGTCAGGTCTCACCGTGCTTCACATTTGGCAAAGGAGCCTTTAGAGTCCTTGCCACAGTTGCCATAGGGGTCTCCTGCTGAGTTGACCCTTTCAAAGCAGATGCCCGGAGCCGGCTTTGCTCCTGCAAAACACAATGAAACGCATTCAAAAGCTGGAGATCATTAAACCATCCACGGGCACTGTGTGGCAGCCTTCCACATACCTTGGCCCCACAGTGTGATACATTGCTGCTCGTGAGTCTGGCAGATGCCGTTGTAACAGTAGCCGTCCACGTTGTGGCAGGAGTGGCCGTCATGCAGGTAGACATTGGAGGGACAGTGAGGGCTGGTACCGGTGCAGAACTCAGGCAGATCACACGAGTTACTGGATTCACGGCATGGAGTGCCTGCTGGCTTCAGCTGCACTCGAATGTTGACAGCAAGCAACAGTCATTAAGACAAAGACCCAGAGTGAAGCTTAGTCAAATTTGCGGTGAGCTGAAAAGAGCTCGGGAGAAATGTCTACCAAATTTCTTTAAGATCTAAGTTAATCAGAGAAAATATCTTTATGTCAAGATGCACGTGCAAAAACTGTGTCCTGGCTAGCTAATCAGTATTCCTCCTACCTGACAGTCCTGGCAACACTGTCCGTGTGCACAGACAGCATCCCCCTTCAGGGTGCAGGTAGTAGCATTGCAGCAGGGATTCATACATTCCTTCAGATGGAAAAGAAAGGAAAAAGAAGGCAAGCAGAGAAACAGAATGTAAGTAGGGGGAACAAAAGTAAATAAGAATGAACTCGGCTCAAAGAGATCATATTTCATCTCAGAGCAAATGCTCAGACTTAGTTATCGGACGGGATGCAGCCCGAGCAGGACTGTGTTCCGTAGCAACTAAAAAACCTGGCAGAGGAAAGGAAACAGCAGTTTCTAGTTCTCTAAAAACAACAATGTTTCCATCTGACAGGACTTACAAGCTCATTTAGACCCCTGGAGCCATGAACAGGACGGTGAAGGAAATAGAAAAATGAGGAGAGGAAAGAAAAGGACAGGCTGCATAAAAAAAAATCTACGAACAAGCAAAATATTGTGTAATCTACAGACAAAAAACTGCCAATGGGGTAAGCAAAAGACTTTTTGAACTAATAAAAAATTCAAACCACTACGTCAGATACTGTCTGACCTTAAAATGAGTGAAAAAAAGACTTGATATAACCAATGAAACTTCAGAAATTCAAGACGAAGGTTATTTTAATTCAGCTCAATGTAGGAACTCGTATTCTAAAACAGGACTACACAGGAGTATCTGAAAAGAAGACCCAAATTCTTCTGCATCTCTATGTTAGCGTGAGGAGCTTCACCAGCAGGTTGTAACACACACAGATATTTACGCTGCCCTCCCTCAACTAATCACACAACCTCTGCGCAGGTAGGAGTGAGCAGCGCAGTGACTATCGTAGTCAGGAATTAAACCTATACACGCTTCTCCATCATAAAATAAGGCTCATGTAACAATCAAGTCCATCCGGATTTGAAATCTAAATATAAAATGTATCCACTTACTTTACTTACTTTATAGGTATTTTTCATTTTAAAATCGGTCCGATTCTTTAAATAAGAAAAGCCATTTTGTTTGTTTTGTCGGTGACAACCTTGAGCTAAAAAAAACGGATTGGTGTGGTCAGAGGTGAAACAGACTTGAAACTTCAACAAGAGATGGAAGTGAAACACTGCTTTTCAACCTGGTATTAAGTTACTCTTTCATTTTTAAGGTGGTTGATGGGGTTATTTATTTCAAATAACAATGATAAAAAAATATATTTTATCATCCTAAAATAACATATTAAGAAGTTCTTGAATTGGCCTTTTTGCAGTGCAGAGAGAGACTGTACCATACCATCCCTGTAACATTTCCCATCTCACCATGGAGGCCAATCTGTTTCATGTTAGCCTTTATCATGAGCCATGCCCCACACCAATCAGCAACTCTCTGCCTTCTGATACAGATGAAAGCTTGCATTACAACCAAGGCACTGCGTATAAGATGCGTATGTGCATGTGTATGTATGCTTGTGCATGTATGATCTCACACAGAGGCAGGCTGACTGGACCCCCGAGGGCCAGCTCTCTCCCTCTTGCCATTAAGCCGCGGCCCGAATGGACTGTACAGCCGAGTGCAGCAAGAGTTGGGAGGAAGTAGATGGATGGAGCTGGCAGGGGACACAGCTGACATGATGGGCCTTCCAGAACTTCTTTCAGCCTGAAGACCATTAAGGGCCTTTCCCATGGTCCCCGGGGCCAAAGGAGGCGGAGGAGTCGCGCTGAAAAGAAGTAGCCTGTGATTGTGAGGAATAGGACCCAGGCTTTTTAATGAGGCTTTTTAATGGTGGAGAGAGGTGCTGTCTGAGCACTCTGATCTGGCCTGTGTTGGCATGACGCCGCTCAACTCTGTGGAGAGCTTTATTATCGCCGCTGGCTCGGGCCTGTGGGGCTTACGCCAGTTCTTTGTTTTGAAGGACAAGGCCACTTTTCAGCCTGACCCCGGCTGAAGCTCACAAAAAGACTCGCTGGGCACAAAGGTGTAAACAGATCACGAAAGACAACAAGGCATTCTCTCACGTAGGCTATTATATAATTCAAAATAGCCTTCAAAATCATAATAGATGTCTTGTTCAGGTTCCATAATTCTGCTGCTGTCAGCCTGCGTCATGATTAACTGTTTTATCGTCCTACACCCGCAGCAGTTAGCAACGTGTGCCACCATTATGTATGTGCATGCCAGTGCAGATTCATTTAAATAATTCACCACTTGACAGGGTGAAGCTGTCAGCGATGTTTCCTCTTGGTGAATTGTATCACGATCAGACAACCCTCCTCCCAAACACCTCTTCAGCGCACAGACTGAATAAATTCACACTCGTATCTCTGAGCTCGTTTTCTGAAGACCGTGTCTGCATCACGAGAGCTCTGTGTCGTTCGCTTTGAAACACTGGTGAACTATTTGCTTTTACTTTGGGAAATGTTGGTTTGTGCCATGCTTCTGTCAGGAACGCTGCAGAATCCCCCACCAGCGCTTCTGCATATATCATTTCTCAAATGTGGGAAACATAATTAGCAATGATTTATGGGTAGCGGTTTAGAAAGAGATTTCAATTTTGGCAGAAGGGGCATAAAACAAGAATTGTGGGAGGCCCGGAGATAAAAAAAAAACAACCACTTTGTTTACTGCGACTATAGCACTCTCACCTCAAGTTCTCCACAGTCACACTCCTCTCCTTCCTCCACGTAGCCGTTGCCGCATTTCTGCCCACCATAGAGCACCTTGACCTCAGGCATGTTGAACAGACACATCCCAACGCCTTTTTCAAAACTGGCCGTCAGGTCCTTCTTGCTACAGCTGCTGAACACTGTGGGGAACGGATACCTGAGAGTGAAAGAAATATTTTGTGAGAGACACAAACAGAGAGAGAGAGGAAGGAGAGGAGGAGGAGATCCCCCCACGAGGGTCCTCTTCAGCCTGATGTAATCAGCGCTAATTGCTGCTAATCACAAAATCAATCAACCACTTGAGCTCAGCAACCTCTCCAAAGCTCCATCAGCATGCGAGCAGCACAGGGCCCCGGTGACTTCTCCCTCCACGGAGAGAGGGAGATCTGATAAGACATATTTTATGAGACAGGGGATCGTAAAAACTCGAACCAAAAAGTGCTTCCTTCGCAAGACTTGCAACACCCATAAATTTGGGAGAAACGGGGGATGGTGTGTTTTTAATATTGTTTTTGGAGCGGACAGAGAGGGTGGTCTGCTCCATGGGGAAAGCACACAGCCCAAGGCTCTGTCTGCCAAAAGCTTTGTTACAAACCTCATGTGGCTTTATTGAGCTTCTCTGTGATAATATAGTACCTTAGACAACAGTGTGTATGTGAAGTGTGCATGAATACGTGCAGATTGTATCTTGTTCTCTATGTGGCTCTTGATAAAAAAGCCCCATATGAGATTTTTAATACCTCCACCCACACCATAAAATTCAGCCTAACAAGGCCAGAATGGGTGACTGTTTGTAATATTCACACTCATATCTGTGCTTGTCGGATGAGAGCAGGTATGAGACAATATGTGGGAGATCCAGGTCAATTTAGACTCCCAAATGTTTCTTTCAACACGTGCAACCCACCCATCAGCTGGATGTCAGGGGATGTAGACGAACCACATTCCTAGTTTGCTTAAACCTTTGTAGGCATTAATTTGAATGAGTTTTTGATAGAAAATGTGTCCATTTCAGAGTCATTTACAATTCAGAGCAGCAAGGAAAGTCCAGATAAGCAAACTGCTTGCATCGTAAATCAAACACATTCCTTATATTCAGTGCATAATGTACCTTTCAAAATGACAGCAAGTGAAATTGGCTAGTTAGCTTGTGAAATGTTTGTGGTCTAGAACAAGACCGTGTTGAAAGGACAGTAAACATGTCATGGTTGGAGCACAATTGGTACAACAAATCTTTGCAAACTCGCTCAACAAGCATATAGGAGCCTGTGCATAAGGGCCAATTCGTACACAGCCTGAGCTGCTGTGGCATTGAGGGGTTATAAAGTCATATAATAGTCCTTGGCAGCCCGACAAATGCAGCTCATTGAGTTGTTTATATGAGTGATACATGAGTTTAAATGCGGTGGCGTTGTCAATTTGTTTTCGGCTGTAAGGTTGAACCTTGAACTCAGACCCACTGGTTATATTGATACAGAAGCTGTTAAATAACCACGTTCTCTGTGGACTCTTTCATTTCTGAGAAGGAGGCATTTCTATGTAGCTCAATGTCGACAACTCTTTCAAACGGTGTTTTTCTCCGATTGCGTTTTGCATCTCACACGGCTCTAAATATGTCATGACACTCTGTGAATGTTTTGACATGACCTCATTCTCGGCTTGCCTCTGATTTCCGTCATGTGTGGAGGCGGCTTACATCAGCTCCCTCTGCTGACCCCCCCGCCGCCCCCCAAAACACACAGCCCGCTGCTCTCTAAACGTCAGTACTATCCAGAGGTTGTGTTAGGTGAAAGTGGGGTTCTTCGAAGCAGATCTCTAGACACTCTGGATTAAAGCAAAAGATCAGAGTGGATTTGTAATGAAATGAAATGGCAAAAGGAAAGAGCAATAAGGAAAGCTGTAATAACAGCCATTATTGCGCCCTCTTTTTCCCCTGCACCCCTCTGAGCACCTCAGGGGATCTTGCTATGACGAACAGCTGTCAAGGCTGCTGTTCAACATGCAGGCCACTTCCTTAGCAACTGCTGTTGTTGATTTCCTCTTTGCCCCCAAAGCCCCGAGCCAAAATTGCTTGTTCAAGTTGCACCCCCTCTTTTGCTGCATTCATTCAATTTCCATGAACTCAGCCCTGCTCTTCAGTTACTAGCCCATGCAATCCGTGACAAACACTCACATCCCTGTTTTTTTTTTTGTGGTAACTCTGAGATACATGAGCGGCCCAGGATCCAGCTGTTCTTTATGAGAGGCAATACAGAAATAATTGGTCTACCCTGCAACGGTCTGGGGGTGGGAGGAAGAATAATGGCTGTGAAAAGGCAGAGGCACCAATGAATTACAGTGGATGGCATTTAGCAGCTGCAGTCCCCAGGGCTAGTAACGCAGTGCCAAGGCCAGTCACGTTGGGCACATCTGGGGCTCATGGCGAACACTCTAGACAACCACTCATCCCATGGGAGTCTGGGTCACCACCTCAAAAGAAAAGACCCGGTATGACTCTGTGACCATCGGGCTTGTTCTCATCCTGTTCTGGCTTTACAGAGGATGAGCCGTGTTCACCTCTGCCTGGTCTCTAAGACTGCTCTTTTTCCTGTCTTATACTGCCGCATTGTTTTCCACCTTGTCATGCTCCAGTTCAGTTATGGGATCAATTCTTCTCTTGTGTTCTTTTGTTCACCTCTAACCTACAGTCAGTGTTTGACAGTTGGCTCCTAAGCTTCAGAGGGACTTCAGTTGATGGCTGATAGAGCGCACGAACCAATCGCCGCGACTAAGCTGCAGCAAGGCTTCGATGGATCTGTGGGAGGTTTGGTGATAAGGAATCATTCCCAATCTATTACAGGCCCCTGTGATTTGCCCCACGCTGTGATCATACTACAGAGCTGAAGGCGTTCAAACATCTCACAGCCCTGCCGCTTCGACAAGGGGGTAGATGAACTGTGACAGGTAACCCACATTTTTGTGGAGAGTTAGAGAAGAAGTCATCAGTAAAGACATAAACAATGGATTCAATCTCCAATCATTCATAACCAAAACTGCATACTGCATTTCTATTGGCTCTGTTTCTTACGTTCTGTCTCTACTTTCCATTGATCTAATTAAAGACTCCAGTTTTATAAAAAATTCATTGAAGACAGAAATTCTTTGGCTAGAGATCCAGGGAAGCAGCAATGTCATTTTATCTCAACAAATTTGTGGTGTTTTATACCATCTTTTACTAATATTATACTATACTCTATACTTATCCTGCATTGCTTGATGACACCCAAGTACAAGTATGTGGTCAATTAAGTGTTGAGCGTCAAGCAGGCATATCCAAAACATTTTTACAGGTGTAGGATCAAAAAAACTAAAATTGAGAGCAGAAATGAAGCAAAAGATCTCTGTGAGATCAAAAGGTTGCTCTACTAAATTCAATTTACTGGGTGCACCACAGTCAGTACAGTCTGCGTTCAGTAATGAAAAAAAAGACAGATTTCTTGTTAAACTGACCAACACATGAAGGTCATGTTTATATGATTTTGCTGCAGACTACGATGATAGGTCCAAACTTCTTTCACCGGCGATTAGAATACTCTTAAGGCAAAGTATCACATTAAAATACACGGAGCCCCTTAACCCAAATTTAGCTGGGCAGGGCTCTCTCCTCCTAGCCTGTCTGTCCTTGTGGTTCAGATCACAGAGAACGCCGGGAAACCCATCCAGCACAGCGAGTTTATGTCACATCTTTTTCAGCCATAAAACACTGATCAGGCTATGAATCAGAACTGCCGGCCTTTCCAATGACGCATCTGCCAAAACATTTTCCTCCATGCTTGAGAAAATTTGTGAGAAAATACAAAATGTGCAAATACAGATTGTGACCCTATCTTCATTCTTTTATCACAGTTTTATTACATTTTGCAAGACCTTGATCTTCTGGCACGAATGTGAATAAACGCTAATTCAAACCTGACTGTGACAACTGTAACTATGAAAAATAGCTCGGACTTGCTTCAGTAATTCAAAACCACAGTTGCTTCACTACACATTTAATATTAATTTTATGGCTTCCTTTGTGCATGTAGAGCTCTGGGCGATGACATTAGGTGATATGATCTGTTGTGGACCTTGGTGCCTGGCAGTCTGGCCTATGTTGTAGATACTGAAGAGCATTTTCACATTGATTTCCCTATGGACCCAATTAAACAAGGCATACTAGAGAGTTCCTGTTCTTCAGCAGGGCACGGGTCACATTTCCATGGCATGCCTTGGACTCTGACTCACTTTCTGTGATTCCTGATTATTTTATGACAAGGGAAATATATCAATCTCTATCTGACGGCGATCCCGTGCTGCAGTCATCTTACTTAGGGCCTGACCCATAAGTGGACGAACCCTGTCTGAATAACGCATCCTGGAGTCTATCCGTCCATCAACACCTCAGCTTATTTGACTGACTTAGATGGCAAGTGACTGTATTCGTTTGTTTATTTTTTATAGGCACATATGATATATCATGGAATTTATAACAGATGTATAACTTTATATCTAATTAAACAAATTTTGATCACAAAGTAAATATTCAAACTATGCTGTGTAAATGCTGCAACGTTTTCACAACTTTTGCAAATTGAGGAAATAGTTCTACAAAATACATAAATAATAGTTTTATCTGCATCAGCTCCATAATACAATTCTGTTAAATGATTTAAAGGGCTTTGACACTGGCGTTTTAGTGGAATTCACTGAGCCATTTGTCTAAAAATGTGGTAATATTAACGTTTTTTCTGAAACCCTTGGTGAAAATTCATCTTAGCCAAATTGGGGTTCAGTTAGAAAGCAATTTGTACCCTGACAGGAAGATAATGCATGTGCAGGTGTCATTGTTTTTGACTTCTTTAAGACCAGAAGTGGTGGTCAGGCTTCCTTCTGTCATGCTCACATGTCTCCACTCGGCTGTATATTTGTGTCCATTTTCCCTGAATACCTCAAAACAGGCACCAATCTTGTTTCCTAGCAATGGTGGTAAACAGCCACACTAGCGGACCGAGAGTCAGAACAATAGTAAACACGTCTTAAAGCAGACCATCAAACATACAATAGAACTGAAGAGAAGTGGACGAGCACAGAACCCTGTAGAGTCCCTGTTGTATGTTGTATATATGTTCCTTTGTCCATGGAATAGCCAGCAGCAGCTCCGTTGTTGTGTGTGTGTTCCTATGTGTGTGTTTTAAGGAGTTATAGTCTCAAAGGATGAGGGACACCGGCCTGTTCTCATTTAGAGCTAATGGGGGGATAGAGAGATGGATGGAGAGGGGGACGCGACAATTGGCCGTGACCAATGTGAGCAGGAAACAAGCACTACTCTGTGCAGATGTGCAGCTGGCACTGGGTCAGCTTGTAGTTTTACTGCCCCCCACCACCTACCCCAGTGTAATAATGATGAACTGGATCTCATTATCTCTTCTACACAATTCCTGGAGCCACCGAAAGGCAAGGAGAGCTTGATGGGTATCTGTCTGTACACATCAGCGACAATGAAGACATTCCTGTTCTCGATTTGATCAAAATGGAAGATCAATCAAAACAGCAAAAACAAAACACAAGGTACTCCTCACAGGCTGAGTGTAGGCGAGTTTTGCAAGTACTTTCAATTACTGAATGCTGGTAATCAGTGGGGCTTTTGTACCAACTCATCCAAGTCCTGGCCTCATGAAGAGGCATTCTGTATAATCACATTGTGCTTTGAAAAGAGCTGGTTGCCTGCCTAAAAAAACATGGCACTCAATGCTATAAACAAATATCAGTATGAACCGGGTGATAAACAACATTCAGGTGATTGCAGCAGAGCCCATGTGTGTGGCCACATGGCATTTTAAAGCAAGGAAGTGCAAGGGGCTTGAGCTGGACCCGTGGGAGATGTAGTACCGCCTCAGGCAGAGTATATGGTGCTGACCTGGAATTAACTGAGGAAGCAGAATGAGGGAATACAGAGTTCCTAAACATCTTTATTTAAATGTATTGCTTCCTTAATCCTGGATTAAATAGCAGAGCAGCAATATGGCGCAATAAGGAGGTGTAGAGGGGATTATTTTGAAACCAAGGACTAGATCATTTCATTCTTTTGTCAGCTGGAATGAAAAAAAAGCACAGTCTCTGTGGAGAGCAGAACAAAAAAAACTAAATATTCATGTTTTATTTTATTTTCTCACTAGTCTATGTTTGGTACAAACTACATTTTTTTTACATTTAGAGGTTCGTCACTGCTATGTACGACTTCAGATTCAGATATTTTAAGGGAGAGGTGATAAGTGTTCCGTACATAAAAACTGTATAATAGACAGTTTTCAAAGGTATTTAACTATTTATATGGAGCTGCAGAGAGAGATTTTCCAACATTAAAGTTGCATGTGTGTCAAAGAATAGAATCACTCTAACTGGCTGTGAAAAAGGAAGAAAAGGGGAGAGCCAGAGTAGGAGAAAGATAGAAACAAGCATTTCTTGCTCTTTTTTATGTGTTCATCTTGTTGCCAATTTTAGGACAAAGTCCTTGACCAGGGATACCCTCAATCAGGGTTAAATATAAATCTACATCTTCCTGCTGTGTTGTTTTATGAGTCTATAATCAAGAATAGTGTTACACTGTTTTACATGGCTCTAGTCCAAACCAAACACAAAGGGATGTTTCCAGCATAAACATCAATCTGAGGCTCCCAAAGACCACTAGACCTTGGGCTGGAACTGATACCCAGTGTTTCCACCCAGAACATCCCTATCCCTCTGCTCGGTCAGACGTTATAATCCACAGTGAGCAACTATACCTCTGTCTTGATATGTTTTTACAAGCAACACAGTTGTGTGGACTTAATTTTTGTTTGCACAACACATTAAATGCAATATCTCACTCATATTTTGAGTTCCGCATGTGCAATAGACTCTTTTTCTGCACTGTTTTCTTTAGTCTATCAGAGGTCAGCTACAGTGTGTCAGAATAAGTAAAACTTTACTGTTTTGGCCATGCACTGCCACTGAACCATTGGTTTCCCATTCAGAATGAGTCATATTGCCTCAGGGCATTAGCACAGCTGTTGAATCTGCCATAAACCCAACGGCCCAACAGTTCAACACCATTATTTGCTTACTGCTCGACAGACAATAAATTACAAATGGAGAGCATGTGGAATAATGTTTACATATGATCACAATCTGGGCTTTTTTGTGCTACACTCGCTGTATTTAATAAGTGACTAAATTAATGCCAACTTAATGATGGTTTGAAGTCACGTTGATGCATTTTGGATGGTTTTGGAGTCATTTGTAAAGCCGAACCAAAATCCGCCTCACTGGAGAGCACTGAAGCAGCGAATAATAGCGTATGTCCTGAGACTGATGAAGGACAACTAGCTGAAATAAAACTCCTGCAATCTGGGATATTGCTGTAAGGAGTAAGCAGTCAGCTATCTTGAAGATCTATTGACTCTTAATTGTCAAGATAGACACTGTGACTCACCCGGTGGAGGGAGTCATGATGCAACCTCCACGATCCACTGTCACCCTGCAGCCACACCCCCTTTCTGGCGTGTCATGGTTCATTCCAAAGTTGTGTCCGAGCTCGTGGGCCAGAGTGACTGCAGCACCCAGAGGGTTGTCCGAATGGTCCTACAAAAAAAAATAAAAAATCTATCATCAATCATGCAGAACTTGCCATTTCATCTCACCGATATTTAATCTAAAACCTCTTTACTTTATGAGTCTGATTTATCGAGTATATTTCTAGGCTATACATGATGCCACAAGCAACGCCCATAATAAAATTTGTTCAGCAAACAATAGCTAATTAAAAACAGACGTGTCTGATTACATACTCTGAGGAAAATAACAAATAATAAAGACTGTAATGCTAGCCAAATTGTTGTTCCCCACAGGACCCACTGGAGAAACATTACTCAGAACAAGTATGTGTAATTGCATATTGCCAAGATTAAACAAACAATGCTGTTGGATCTGTGCTTATCAGAGCGTTTCCTCTGCTCGACGTTGTGGCACTGAAGTGAGAAATGAAACAGCAGACTGCGGGCTGTCACCTTCAGCTTGCTCGGCAAACTTTGACAGAGCCAGATGTGCTGCTTCATCCACACAAATGAAGACGTGAACCTCCTCAGAGCAAAAACTAGCAAATGGCTTGAAAGACAGAGAAAAACTCTCCAAGGACCGCTTGAAAATCACACAGCCCATCAGGCAAAGACAACAGAAAGGAAGAAGAAGCACTGTGAAGATGAAGCTACGGAGGCGCTGAGTGAAAGCTGCAGTTGGCTGAGGTGACGAGACTTCCTGCAAGGTGTGTAAAACATGAACACATGAAGAGGACGGATAAATAATGTAGCGGCAGCAGATATCAGCTCTTCGTGGATGCAGAGCTGTGCGTCAGAGCACCTTGCCTCTAGAGTCTTCTGTCACTGTGCATTATTCAGTAGTGCTGTGCAAGAGCTCAGACTGATGAACTGCTCTGCTGGGGGCTTTTGAAAGTAACGGTCATCAGCTGTCAGCACTCGCCGCGATCCAACTGAGCAGCCTGGATTCATGCAAAATAAACCCTCCGATTCTGTTTCCTGGAAAAACCCAGACACCTTCGCCGACTGATGAGGCTGAAGCGCTTATGAGTTGTGTTCTGTGTCACCTCGCCAATGACTTTAATGTAACATTCGGGGCTGGTAAATGGAGATTCCAGATGGTTCGAGAATTAATGTTTAAGATTGAACTGCCGACAAAAATAACAATGAGACCCATAGGGAAAGTTGGCTAATGAGTTCAAAGGTACTCTGTACACGAAAAGGAGACAACTGAGACAACAGGGTCGTGATTTGCCCAGCAGAAGAGTCTGCGGTTGGAGACTAATCATTTATGTCTCTGACCTGATGTATGTGTGTTTGCAGAGCTCTATCATAATGACCAAGTCCCCACTTTAACATCTGGGAGGACAAGAGTGAAGAACCATCTGGGGACTAGCTGTAAACCTTACCATCAGCCAGCCAGGCCACAAGACAAATAGCCACTCAGAGACATGGAGTATAAAATAATAGCATGACTTGCGCTAATACAAAATGACTTGTGCACATAGTATAGGGTTGCAGTTCTGTAATGGGTGATCATTTACGACATGCCCCTACGTTTGCATTCAGGCTGTGATATGCGGCACCCTTAAATTCACTCATGTGTTGCACCTCATTAAGAAAGCAAAGGTTTCCACTCGTGTATTCAATACACACTCTGATTTATCAGCACTAACTGGAGGGTACTCTGCATACCCTTGGCTTTCCTGGAAAAAGACTCAAATGATGTGTGTGCCCCGAAGTTAATATCAACTCTGGAATCCTTAGCTCAACCCTTACACAAGGGACTCTGGGGAGAAATATGAGAGTATTATGTCAGGACAGGAGGGAGGTGGAGAACAAGGCGAAGAGTGGAGGGCAGGAAGAGGAAGAAGGAAAGGCTAAAATAAGTCTGGTCTCCTTTCTGGAAGTCAGCATCACACCAAATATTTCTTTTGTACTCCTTTGCTTTGGGGCGGATTAAAGGTATTTGAGCATGCGTACGTTCTGTAGCACATAGGTTTACGTACCATGACGATTCCTCCCGACTGCTCTGCTGTGCACATACTCATGATGGGTGCCATACCAATGGTGGTGCCCTGGAAATAGACCCCACTAAGCGGGAGAAAACAGATGTCATCACATCATCAACATAAAGTATGTCTTCACACTTCAACTGTCAAGGTAAAGATCCCCACGAGGGTTTCTGACCAGTAGTGGCGCTGTAGAGCAATGTTTTGATGACTGCAGAGGGTTGTAATGCAAATGTGTAGTGGATGCTAGTGTTAGGTTAGCATTTCAAAGCTAACTTTTGCGTCATTAAAATACAAGACTGAGAGCCTACAGCCATACTAGTTGCTCTGAGAGGCTGTACTTAGGCACAGTGGTGATTTGAGCTAAATGCTAAAACATCTTAGTTTAACGTGGTAGCAAAGTGGTCGACTGACAGACAGAAAGACCGACCGACATTGCCATCCTTTGAGCCATGCCTCTAGCTTGGCTAAAAATGATTTTTAAAACTCCTGCCCCATCTCCTTGTTAGCCTCAGCCCCACTACCACCTGCAACTGAATCATTTCTCTCTCCCATCTCCATTTAACCCCTGTGCCACTAGCATCTGTACATGAATAGGTTTAATCTTTCCGTCCACATTCACAGGTAAACCCATATCTACATCAGCACTGGATAATAAACTTTACACACTTTGTGTACTTTGTCATTTTGACCAAGATAAAATGTATTTTGTTAGCATTTTGTAACCAGTCAGAATTTTGTTAGCATCTCATGAGGCTTTCACAGCAAGCATGCAAATGGCTAAGACTGATTCAAGCACAACTGTTACGCTACAATAATAGATCTACCTGATTAGCTGGGCGTTGTCGTGAGGCTTCTGAGGCAGCAGCTTGACCTTCCTCCAGTCTAGGAACTCGTGCAAGGTGGTGAAGGGGTCCTGGGTGACGGGACACTTGTCCACATCACTCCACACCTCCAGGCCTACCAGGGCCACGCGGATATTCAGAGCTCTGTAGAACTGAAGGTTGAGGGGAGGAGGGGGAGAGAGATGTGGTTTCAGGTTCAGGGCTTACGATCCGTCTCTCCTAACATTTCTGTTACTCTCGTCACTCGGCACATTACCTATTAAAACATGAGTGCTATACGATAGTCGCTCTGAACAAATCCTTAAACATTAATCAACATACGACTTTCCATATGAATAAAACATCTTTTGCTTCTGTTTTATTAAACCGCCACCCACGGCACGTTTCATTACAGCGGCCTCTTCACAACATTTCTCAGCCGAGTTATGGAATTGATCATCCATTCATAATCCAATCAGCCCCTTCTCGCAGGTCGGTTAATTCTCACCAGGCTTGGTATGACCTCTAATAAATCACATTCCTATACGACATTCCCTCTGTTGATTTGATTGTTACCTTGTCCACGTAATTGGCGATCTCAGCCAGCCGCTGCTTGACCTTCTCCATGTCCTTGCCTTGTTTCTGAAACTGAACAACACCAGCAGACAGAATAAAAGCAAGGAGAAAAAGAGGTGATCCACCCGCTCGAATGTTTATTATCATCAAACACATTATTTGGGACATATTAACTGTGCGTCTGGAGCTGTGCTACAATCACTGTCATGTTAATTCCACTGGTGCTTCTGCTGCAGTTGCTACCATCAAAGAGCTCCTCAGTGGAGCTTAGGCTAAAGAGATAACCTCAACCACCTTGTCTTATATCCAGCATTCATTCCCTTTCTGTGGCTCTAAAGCACGTGACATTGACCTACAGTATATGTCTCAATGTCTCATGTCAGCAAGGAACACTTTCTTCTCTTTGCCCTCTCTAAGATCTTAAGTCTGAGATTTGAGATAATTCAGAGCGCACATAATGGAACAGTCTCATTTGTGAGTCAAATGATGTATGCAGAGAGCTGGACAGTGAAAGAGATGAGTAAGTGGACACATCAGAGGTGACGACAAGACAGTGGTGGAGCCATCTTATCTACGTCTCAAGGGGATGGAGGGGCCACGCGACCCCCGAGCCCCTTTCCTGTGGGATTCGGCAGCAGAGGGTGAAGAAGTCGACACTGTGTGACCTCTGCTTACCTCTCTATTGTCAGCCACAATGATCAGCTCCACATACTTGGTCGTAGTCTGGGCGTGGCGTTTATGCTGCAAGGGGTGAGTGAAAGGGAATAGGTGGGTGTAAAGGAGAAAAGATATGGGGGGAGGGTGGGGTGGCAAGGAGGTAAGAAAGAGCAGGAAGTGGGAGAGGGAATAGAGGGCGGAAATGACAAAGCGATAAACCAAGAGATGAAGTGAGATGAGGAGGAGGAGGAGGAGGAGGGAGAGAAGAAGGACATTAGGAGGACGCACTTAACCAAAGCTTTCTGGAAAGGGCAGCCTAAATTTAGCAAGTGGCCACTCAATATGGCTTTTCACCTGAACTACACTCTGCACAAAAGGCAGCAGAAACGAGAATCAGCACAAAGCAATCAGATGCACTTCACGTCTGAGCTGCTAAGGTCACACGGAACTCTGATAACACTCTACAGGAAGCAGCTTATTAACTAATAACTGTTTTTGGACAAAGATGCCTGCACTGTTAGCAGTACACAGTATAAAACACATGCACCCCCTGCTTTTCTTTCCAAAATTCAAAGAGCATGTGATATATGATAAGTATTCACAGTGACTCTACCAGCACACTTAGACAGTAGAGTATGGGCTAGTGAGTGTATGTCCAAATAGAAGCAAACTCACTCTCAAAATTAAGAGTTTTCAAATCTCATTTATTTTATATTTATTTATATTTATTTAGGCTGTACTTTAGCTTTGAGCTAAATGGTAACATGGTCACAATGACAATGCTAACATGCTGATGCTAAGCTGGTTTAATGTTTTTCATGTTGACCATCTTAGTTTAGTGTGTTGGCATGCTAACATTTGCTAATTAACACTAAACACACAGTACAGCTGAGGCTGATGGGAATGTCATCAGTTTTGCAGGTATTTGGTCATAAACCAAATATTGGACAAATTAAGATTTTGACCTGATGATGGCACTACAAGTCAGAGGAAGACCAAACATTCATCCTCCGGGGACCATGAATGTCTGAGCAGAATTTCATGGCAATCCATCCAGTAATTGTTGAGATATTTCAGTCTAGACCAAAGAGGTGGACCGGCCGACAGGCAGACTGACCGACATATGCCATCCCCAGAACAACGCCGCTAGCATGGCTAAGAATAAAATGACTAAAAAATTGAATAAATAATAACAAAATTGTCAAAAAGCAATATACAAAAATATTCAAAAATTGGAAAGAATTGAAACATAGCACAACAAGCTATGGTCTGTCTTACATGCACACACACACATGCCCACAAGCTCATTCTTTCCACTCACACACACACACCCATCCTATACTATCCTGCTGGCTAAGTGTTCCGCCTTCACACTATGGCCTGCTTTCAACCTGAGCCTCTTTATCCTTGCTGGCCTGGCAGCCTGGATCCTCTCTGCTCTTATCTGCCTCCTCCATAGATAAGCCAGGATGGGCAAGTGTGCTCTAAATGCACCCTATGGTGATAACCGCGTCTCTAGGAGGCCACTGGAGAGGAGACACACACATGAACGCTATGTTCAGTCAACTCAGCGAAGAGTATCCCTGTTCTTGAACAGAATCCGATGAGTTACAGTGAATTTATAACATATTTTACAACACATTTTATTCACTGTCTCTATAAAACTGACACTACTACTGGAAAATGGAAAATATTGGTTTGTGCGTCCAATTCAGTAGATGTGTATAAAAGAAATCTACTATTTATATCTTGTATTTTTACAGCCCCCTAAACATTCATCCTGTTTTACACACCACTGCTGCTTCAATATTAGAGAATTAAGGCCAATTTAAGAACAAAGCCCAGCTTACTAGCCTCAGAGCTTCCAACCACATCTCACAGTGTGCGTTAAGAAAATTGAGCTGGCTCAGGTGTGGATGGACATGAAAACTGAATAATGGAGCTTTGTGATTAGATTCTCCTCACCATCCACAGCACTGTTTCCAAAGATCAAAAATGAACGTCCGTGCTCAAACTCTACAATCGAGTTTAGGCTGGCATCCAACTCAGTTCTTTCAGTCCATATACTATATTATAGTCCACTGCAGAAATGATCCCTCCACATGTTGTGTTCTGCCCCAAAACTCTGTTTCAACCATGGACAACAAGACACTCTCAAAATGCCACTGCATGCTGTGCTCAGGTTTGACACCTTAGACAGTCTAATTTCCATCTTGTGACAATAGAAATTTGCAGGAACTCATGTTGTTGATGTGCACTTCTTGCCAGCTAGCCATCATATCTTTCTACCATTCTCTGCCCCATCTGACTCTCTTCATCCAGGGGCACTCTGCCAACGCGCCTCTTTATCTTTAGACCCTCAAGCAGGGCACATCGGAGCTTATCAAAGCAGCAGCAGCACACCTCGGCGGCCCATGTGTAACATGCTGAGGTGGGCTTGCTTGCATGCCACCAAGTACAGCAAATCAGACTTATATATTCTCACTTTTTGGTGTACCTTCTCTTTGCTGCTAACAAGACCTCTTGCTCCTCTGGTTACAATTTTTTTGAAAATATCCTTCACTATCTTATCTGTTTTCACTTTTTCACCCGTGGGATTGCCATGTTTGACCACCTCCCATATAAACCGCATCTGTCTTCACTTAGTAGAGATGTTTTCCCCTCTGACTCTTGCTATGTTAGGAGAGGTAGGGACGTACTATTTTAAACAAATGAAAGAGGACATTGTGATCAGATATTAAAGTATGTGGAAAAAAACTCTTTTGCAGGAGAATGAAATCATATTTTTCACAATGGCATAAATCATCAATATGACCCTTTCTAGTCTTCTTTTGTTATCTTATTCCCCCTCTGTTTCTGTCAGTCGGGAACTTCTGCATTGTGCTGTTGTCAGGGTTTCTTCACTAGCCCTCTTAACACTAAAGACAATGCTTGCCATTTGAAGCCAGCACTATAATCATTAACAGGAATCAAACAGTACAGTAAAACATCAGAAATGCCCTATTACTGCATGAATAAATAAAAACTAACAATGTGAAAGGACTGGATGTTTTAGCCAGCACAGCCATATGTTTGGCCTGCTTCCCGAAAACAAACCCAAACTCAGTATACCCTTGATGAAATGATTAAACAATTACAAAAATAAAAAACAAGTTTTAAGAAAATGGAAAGTCCCTTACATTTAGGCTGCATCGCACTTATAATATGTGTGCTTACCCTCCTTTTGGGTCCTTGAACATCTGTTTCATCTTTTACACCACCTATCTGTGCGTCTCTTTGTATTGACCTGATAAATCAGCCGTTTCCGTCCACTCCTGCCATCCTTCACCAGTCAGATAAAGATCACTGGAGTCTGTGTTTTCCACTTATCAGTGCGCATTATCTCTAAAGCCCAATTCCCTCTGAGGATAGAGACTCCCTGGGACCATGGCCCTTATGATTTACCCCTGTCCTCTGTGGGGTAGCAAGGGGCTGAGTGTGGGGTCTGGGATAGGGTGGGGTTTCTAAGAAGAATCTGTTTAATTCTGGATGGACGGATCCTGCTGCAGGGGTGATGTACAAGCCTGCAGTCTGATCTCGTTTTCAGAGCAAATGTTGCCACTTAACAGCCAATGTACTTTCCACAAGCGTTTATCAACCCCCTCCATACACTCCAGATCACTAATGGACACCGTTAGATCAGATGGAAGGAATGAGTGAATAATTCAACAAGTAGTAGCTTCTAAAATACATAACAGGCCACTTACTAATATCTACATTGCAAATGACCTTTTTAAAGAGGGTTAAGGTGAGCAATCCTTTTTATTCAGTGCAGTGCGGCATCCAAAAACAGGCTACAATAAGAAACATCGAGCAGGACATTTTTCAATTTTTTTTCTGTCTTCACATCCTTTTCAGTGTGATTAAAACACCAACTCAGGCATTTGAGTGGCAAACACAAAGAAAAGCAGAGGCAAAGGGCTCAATTAGTTTCAAACGCAGGAAATCTAGGGAACCTTAAGGTGTTCTTGAGTCTAAAAATTGGTCACTGAAAAAAACCCCCACATTCTTCAGCACTCCAAGGTTGAGCAAGGAGAAAAGGCATGTTAAAAGCCTTCATTTATTGAGGCCTTTTAATGGTTAAAAACACTGACCTCACCGGGTCCTCAGGGTTGAAATAATAAAAATAAATTGATGACACCTGGTTCACTATACATACAATCTGCAGGAAGTGATGAAACATTATTTCATCACATAATGAAATGATCACAGATAGAAAGAAAGAAACACCCAACCACTCTCTACCCATCCATCATCCACACCCACTTATTAGGTTTCCAGTGTATTGCATTACAGGGATGACACACGTAAACAGACAACCACTAACACCTATTATACATACATGATGGGCAAGTTGGAGTCTCCAACTATCCTAACCTGTATGTCTTTGGACTGTGAGAGGAAAACTGTGCAGGCAAAGGAAGACCATGCCGCACCATGCCGGCCCAGACCTTATCACAGTATCAACCATGCTAGAAGCTCTATAAAGCTGTTCTTATGCAGAGTGGTGCCTTGAGCTAAATGCTAATTTCAGCATGCTAACATGATCACTATGACAATGCCACCATCAATTATCAACATCAGCCCCATCAATAGATATAGCTAAGAAGAAGGTTTATAAAAAGGTGATTATACTCACTTAGAGGTATGGGGTTTATCGATTTATTCCAATGGATTGTCTATAGTGAACCAGGTTTGATCAATGTGACCTGTTGAAGAACTAGTGAGGTCAAAAGTAGCTGAACTAGATACAGTAAATTCTTTTAAAATATCTTCTCTCTTTGTTCTACCTGAGAGTGCCTGAAGAACATTTCTTCTGAGTGGCAAACTTTGGTGATAGGCCCTGGTGGCCTAGTGGCTAAGGTGCCGACCATGAACCACAACTTCGCCGTTTGTTGCATGTCATTCCCCATCTCTCCCACCCCTAATGAAAGCATAAAATGCCTAAAACTACTTTAAAGAAGAAGGAAATCTTAAAGATAGATACTTTCTTTCAAATCACAGCGTCAGTACAGACAGTTTACTTGTAGCTGGAGATAAATCGCAGGCAGTTCAATAATCCTTACCCTTGTGCTGAAAGCCCTGAATGGACTGCTGTCTGCATGTTCAATGGGAGAGGATATGTTGAAATCATGGCCGCAGGTACCAGGAGCAAAATTGAGGTGTTCAGCTGTGTAGATCCAGTGAGTCCCATCAGAGTGATCAGCAGATGGTTCCAGTACATAGGATTTGCCTTCAAGAGATATGAAACCCCTGCAGAGAGAGGAAAAAGTGCATGGAGAGACCTCTCAGAGGTTAGACAAGGCTTTGCCTCATATTTTATTTATTTTTCCAGAATCCAAGTGGTGGAATTGCACTGAAACACATCAGATATGCAGCAAATAAAGAAACTAGAATGTTAATCTTGATTTGGCTGAAACAAAAGTGATCCAGTGTGTGATATCCTAACATAACCATAAAACATGATACATCATTAGTGATGGGTGCACTCATCAGTCAGTATATTGCAGTATGATAATAGTAATGATAATAACATTCTGCTTAAAGAGCAGTAATATCTCAGATTTTCCACTGATGTGGCCTTTATTTCCTCTTTCTTAACCTTTCTCATGTTTTAACAGTGGCCTCTGTGATTTAAAGCGACATCCTCATGCAGTGAGTTTGGATAAACTGTGAGATTCTCACAAACCTTGCACAATATTCACAACCACATGAACTCTAAATACTAAAGCCTGAGCACCGCCAACCCAAACCAAGATCAATTTGTCTCGGTGAGCCAAGCAATGTGTAACTCTCTGTCAAAATAAAAAAGTTCTGTGCATCTGTCGCTGTGCAGATAGGTTGCAGAAAAACTGAAATAAATAAATAAATAAATTATAAGACCAAGGCCAACAGCCAGGGCTTCACAATCAGGCAAATCACTCGGCAGAGGGTGTAGACGTTTGGCTGGTTTGTGAAAACATTCCTGATGGTTTCCAATGATATTACTGCAATCATTACTCCTGTTTGACATCTGCAAACAGTGTGTTTCCAACACTGAAAGTCCTCACTTGTCTAACGCCTTACAATATGTCAAGTTTACTGCTTTTCAACAGCATGTACAGGGTGTCATCTCAGCTTAATAACGCAGCAAAACTCATTGTTTACTGAATTCTGATGACATGCCATTCCTCAGAGTTGTAGACTTGAGACTTATGACTTGGCCTCAAATCAGGCTTAAGGAATAATTCCTCTTTATTGCAACCTGTGTCCGATTTTCATAGTTTTGGTGGCCAAATCAATGGTGTTGATAACATTGTGCTCACTAAAATAATTAATCAGAGAGGTTGTAAACCAGCCAACAGTCTGTAATAATCACTCCACACAGGAAAAACTCTATGCTCGCAACAAGGTCAAGTGCATTAGGCCTTCCGAATAAGTTTGGCTAAGCTAGGAGTTTGTTTAAAACCTGTGTGATCGTCCTGACTGCTTGTTTCTTGCCCTATGAGACAGCAATTTGGACAGTAAGACAGTGGCAAATGACTTGGACTTGACTGCAGTGAAACTTGACTCATTTGAAACTTAAATGCAAAAACATTCAAGTTTCATCTCATGTTCACTTGGTAAAGTCCTGGACCAAATAAAAAGTAATTAAGATAGTGCCAGGCAGGTCTTACATGTCAACCTGCCATAAACATTCAGTTATATGGTCCATGCATTGAAAGAACTTGGTCTCAACTCTGTAATGGTGAGCATTCAGACCTGAAAATCTTGATTTGCAATTTGCTTATGAAGACTTAGGGCCTTTCTGAGTGAAGTTTGCATGTTCTCCCTGTGCCTGTGCATGTTTCCTCCGGGTGCTCCGGTTTCCTCCCACAGTCCAATGCAGATAAGGCCGATTGGCAACTCAAAATGTATGTGAATGTGAGTGTGGATGTTTGTTCAGTTTGTGGCCATCAGCCCTGTGATTGACTGATGACCTGACCAGGGTGTACCCTGCCTCTCGCCCACTGTCAGCTGGGATTGGCTCCAGCCCTCCCCTCCCGTCCCCTCCCCGACCATCAAGGGTCAAAGCCATTAGAACTGTGCTATTGTCATGACAAAAATGAAAAAAAAAAAGAGTGTCTAACACACTTACTTAACACCAGCACAGGTGCTGAGGCTGACGTCCGAGCTGACATGACCCTCCACCTCACCGTGGTAGTAGCAGTTTGCCTGGGGGAGCACAAACAAAAAGACTTCAGTATTTAAAATTCAACACAAAAAGAATGGGAGTGTGAAACATAACATGTCTTTAGGTTTAAGCACAGTTCAACAACACCAGTCCCGGCTGATAACTTTGAAATATGAGCAAATTAACTCTGGGGGAATAGACTTTCGCAGGGGTTAGCAGGAGCCATTGCTACTCATCACCACAGGCTAATGATGGCTGAAATCTGTGCGGAGTTTCACATTTCCCAGCACAATCATTGCTTGCCGCTGCATTCCCAGGTACCCGCTTTCATGGACCACCTGTCAAGCTGCAGCAGGGAGTAAAGAAAGTGAATTAAGCCCATGTTTATTGAACCAGGCCTAGCAGCGAGAGGGCGGGGAGGAAGTGTCTGGTTTAGAGTGAAAACAGGCCTTCTGCTACAGTTAGACGGCCTCACTCAGGTGAGGTCTAACCAACGGCCCTTCTGCCACCCTGTTCTGGAAAACAAGGAAATGTGAGTTTTCCACCCCTCTTTCACTGCCTCTAAATATAGAGTGCAGGCAGTAAATTTCAATGCCCGGCCTCCTTCAAGGTGGCTAACCTCTAAAGGCTGCTGATTTTGCATGTTCAGTGTCTGAATGGGTTTTTGGTATTAAATGAGATCCTTGCTTAGTCTTGCATCACAGTACTTCCTCACACTAATTCTGCAATAAAACATATAATCCAATTAATGTTTTCTCACTGCTGACATGAGATAAAACAGCATTGATAAATAAGCTTGAGGTTCAATAGCATTTTCTCAAATCTGGATCCAGTGTTGAATCCACTTATTGAGTCTGAATCCTTAGGAAATCCCTCATCAAATGAGGTTTAGCTTTCAGTAATTTAACAAGTTATAAATAATTCAATATTTAAAGGTATAATCTGCAATTCTAATCCAATACACTTTTTGTCAAATTCAGCGAATATCTCCTGACTAGCTGTCCGTTCTCTGTGTGCTGGAAAAAAATCCGGTGTTCATACACAGCCCTGGCTCTGTAAAAGGGAAACAAACAGAGTGGCTCGGACCGAGCCACACAATCGTGCTTGTGCACAGGACAGCAGGACAGGACAGTTTGGACAATAGCGAGTTTGACCGTGGGATCATTTGTGTTTATTGTGAATATTCGCCTCTCTATCTGTGAGCGGCAGTTTCATAATTGGTGTGTCAAAATCAATAAATATCCACTGTATCGAGCAAGTCACACGTCGGCTGAATTAATCTGGCTTTCTACAACGGTATGATCCCAAAATAAACAGATTTTGCTGTGATTTAATGGCAATAAATGAATCAAAAGGATGATGAAATAACTGTATCATGATGCTGACTTGTAAAAAGTCTGACTTCATGCTTTGTCAGGTCTGTCCGCAAGACGACATGCAAACAACTTTTAAAATGCTTGTTTTCTGAATGAAGTTCGGATCGATCAGGGCTCTCCAGAATCGTAGACTCCACCTTTAAAGTTGCACCTATTCATATTATTATATTAATTATAATGGATCAAATGACTATATGTAATGTGAAAGGGGTTGCACAGTGATGTACCCGGAGAGAATTATCACCCAACTCTGTGTGTTTTAGCATTGTTCAGCTCATTATTTTGGTTTTAGGTCCTGCAACTTTACTTTTTTGGTTCCGTGTTACCTCACCAGTGTTGTATCCAGCCATAGCTGGTAAACATGGAGGAGCATTAAGCAGCATACGGCAATGCTAATGTTGCTCCATGTCTGCTGGATGTGTAATCAGGCAACTGTTTGCCAATACACTTGCACGACTTTATATGGTGATAATTATGTCAGTGTTGTGTTTACAGGTTGTTCTGCTGCTGCCAAGGGGTAAAAAAAAATCAATTAATAGTGCTTTGCAAACATAAAAAGAACAAAAGTTAATATTCAGAGTTTTGTTACATATACTACATCTATATTTAGCTAAATGAGTACCTGAACATTTTGTTCTTTCATGTTTGCTAATGAGAGAGTAGATAAAAGATTTGTTAAGAGATTTGTTTATACATTCAAGAATTTTACCAACATGGAACCAGATCCAAAATGGCAACGCTGTAAAATCTACTAATTTTTCAGTTAGTTAAGGAAATTGGACTGGAAACAAATGTTACCAGTAAACATAAACCATGCAGTGCTTACATTTCTTACAACACGCATTTGGCAAAACAGCTACGTAGCATATAAACATTATTTTTTGGAGACAGGGTTGAAAAATGGATTTAACTATCGAAACCCAAACCTACTGCCCAAAAAACAATATCTTATTCAGACGACATTCAAGAAGTGCACCTAAAGCCTTGAAAGCCTTCGCCTGTTTGGCCACTTTCCACATCTCTACCTAGAGGTGTACTGAAGAAAGAACTATCCATTATAGCGAGGTAAAAAGGTGCAAAAAAAGGACAGCCCATTACATGAAATATGAAATTTTAGTGTTATGGGGAGGAGCAGGGCTGGATTTAGTGCACTGAGTTAATGCTACCAGCTCATGTTTCTTTGATGAGATCATGACTGTGATGCATCGATATAAGGGATATGAATAGACTTTCTGTTTCTAAGGTTTCTGCAGAAAGAAATGAGAAAGGAAAGTGCTTACGTCTTCATATCTGGAATAAGGAAGATTAATAACTAATACCCAGATTATTGTGGGAGCCAACCCTGGGTGTGAATATATTGTTTATCATAACTATGCATTTATTATTCCAAGTTAACTCTTTAATATCCATGCTGGTGATTCATATTCCCAGTAGATGGCTTTTGTTACAGCACATGGCACTCATTTATTGTATTGTATGTGGATTTAGTGAGAAAGGGAGAGGACGTAAAACAGGCAGATGGAACCGAGGGAGGGCTGACTCACGCTGAAGTTACTCCCAGCAGTACCTTGCCTTTGACACACAAGTGAACCCTCCAGATCCCTTGCCCAGATCACTATATCAGTCTCCTCCCTGCCGGCAGGACAAATAAATTAACTACGGATCAGTCTCAAAAGATCTGGTCGTTTCCAGTAAAAAGACCCTCCCATGAAGAGCTGGCCATGGTCATGAGAGAGGAATGAGAGGAGGGATGGAGGGCGAAAGATGTCTGTTAGTTCCCAAGCTGGTAGGCAGGTAGCTACAGGTTACTAGCAGTGATCGTTTGGTTCATCGATTCAATCTTTAATGCACCCATCCATCCAGTGCAGAGTTTATTAGTCGATTAATCAACTAGATGCTCCACAGAAAATCACCAGGACGACATCTTATGCAAACATGAGGTAAAAATGCCACACATTGGCTGGTTCAAGCTTCTCAAATGTGAGGATTTGCTGCTTTCCTCCATTTTACATCATTTTCATTTGAATATTTTGGGCTGTTGATCAAACAAAACAAGCAATATGAATGCATCATCCTGGACTGGAACTGTGATGGGCATTTTTCATTATTCTCAAACATTTTATAGACTTAATGATTAATCTCGAGTCTCAGCCCTACACCCATCCATTCGTGCCATGTGCAAGCTATCTAAGTTGTGGACTCTCAGTGTTTCAGAGTCCACTCTGAGCTGACCCACTACAGCTCCTTCATTGTCTTTATGCTTTGGAATGGCAGCAATTCTGGTGAGCTGGCCGAGCCCAGCCAGTGATGGTCCAGCTCCGGTCTCACGGCAGTCTCCAGTGGAAAATATTGTTCATTTTACTGTGTGGGCTGGCCATTATTGAATTATATTAATCTCCCCTTTTGTGGATTTCAGCTTAAGTAGGCCAGGCGTTTTGTACACAGACCGCACAGGCTGTCTATTATTATGCTTTCTGTGTATCTGAACGAAAATTAGATGTTCAATTGCTTTCCAAACTTCAGAAATAAACTAAATCGCTGAAACAAGGCAAGCAGGTGGAAGCTTTGGGGCATAGAAACTGTTCCTCGTGGTACAGCCAATATCATACATTAGAGTATGCTGTACATGTAGTTTCCTAACAGTCTTGCCGCTTCTGAACCTCAAAATAAATATATTTCAATAGAGGGATATTTATGGATCCGTGGAAGAGGTCTTCAAAGACCCATTGTATTTGAAAGCAGAACATATTTTGCTGGAAAAAACCCAACTGAGCTTAATGAAGATGAGAAATATTTATAACAAAACTGAAGCAAATCACAAGAAATTGGAAGAACACCAAACCCCAAGCTTGAATCGTTGAAAAAGTTCAGTTCAGGAAGTATATTTTATGAAGTAATTAACTCATAAACTGCAAAAGAAAACAGATATATTTGTAAATTATGAAGTAAAAAAGCTCTATGTACATCTACCTTGATCTGGAGTCAAAGTAAGTGAAAAAGTACAAGTCATTTAACAGACTTCACAGACGTATTTCAGATAGAGGTGCAATCTCAATTTAACAAATACATGACACATAAATGCAATGATAGGTGCTGAATATTTCACAGTCAGTGTGACTTCTGAAGTGCAGTTAGATGTTCACTAATTTGATATTTTCTTGCAGACCCACGTAACAAACCATTTCTGGGGATGGTTTTGAAGTTTATCCATTATAAAAGACTCGAGCTGTTCCCTAAAACTGAGTCTGTTCCCTGACCCCTGTCCGCCTTTTATTTCATCAAATATGAATCTGCTGGTAGAGAACAAAAATGGGCCCACTCACCTACACAGGCTTCTTTTTGCGTAAGACTACCCAATTCCAGGTGGTTTAAAAGTGGGTCTAACTGCAACATCAGTTTTTCTTTACTTCCTCACTGACCCTAATGGGAGCACGATGAAGCAGAACCCGACAAGAAGAAGGGTTCTACAAAAGGCCAACGTTCACAAGAGCTGCTGAGTGGGTAATAAAGAAGAAAACAGTTTATTGTGTCAGCCTTAATAAAGAAAACAGAAAATAAAAGGTTGTTTAAAACATACCATGAAGTTGTGAGAGCCTGTGACCGCACTGCCATCTTCCAGGTAATGGGTTTCTGTATAGTTACTTGCAAACAGCCCCCTAGAAAGGATAAACAAAAACAACAAGTGAACCTAAGGGGCTTCATCCTAAAAAATCGATCACAATGTCTTAAGCCATTCTGCCACTGCCAGACTTGCATGGAAGAGTCTGATGTGATTTAAAAACTTAACCCTGCTTTAGGAGAGCATAAATTGAATTTAGCAGCTGTAGGCATCAAGGGAAAAAAGGGATAAAAAAAGGCTGCTGTGACGTTTTCTATTAAACCACTTTCACACCACATGCATGCACCATGACGAAGCATTCGATATCAATCCATAACTCATTCCATGTGATACGGTATAACAGTAATTAGCTTATATATTGCAAACAATAGCAAGTAATGAGCAGATGGACACATACGATCTGATAAAAATGGAGAATGGAGAGATTCTGTTGATAGGAAAAAAATGAAGAAATCATTTTTAGTTACAGACGGGAATCAATAACACTATAAAGTGACTCTCCGAGGTTACCAAGTGATCCATTTATAGTTTATATCTAGAAAGCACAATAAATCAACAGAGCAAATCTCTGCTGCAGGCAGACAGATGAATTTTGCACTGCTCTCTCTTTCTTCCTACTTCTGTAAGAATTGATGAAAGAGCGGCATAAATTCAGGAGGTCACTACCATGTAGGGCTGGGAAGATTAACACAATACTTTGGTAATATGGCACCTTCTGCATTTTTGTCCTCTAATTTAGACTAAGCACTCACTTATCTCTATCAAATTCAGGTTTTGCCATCCACTAACCAGCCACTGTGAGGCTGTGAAGCAACAGCTTCTAGGTGTGTAAAAATATGCCTTCTGTATATAAAGATATGGACCATTAAGTATTTTTTGTCAGCAAAGTTTTAAATATTGCAGAGAGGAATGGTAAAACAAGGACAACGAGCTCCAACATGTCATTAACACCATCACCAAGGTAAACGATTTTTTTTACCGTGCTGTTCCTGATTTTCGGAAAAACAGTTGGAACTATCAGCTATGTGGTAATTTGTCATATGAGAAAATACAGTTAAAAAACTACAGGTATTTTGGCATAAGAATTCTCAACACATGGTACCACTTCCTTGTTGTTTACAAAGCTTTAAACCACATCTCATGGCTTTTCCACAGCTGAGGGAGTTGCTACGTTATCATGGAGATGGTTTAGTTGTTTTCACGTCACGGGAGAAAACAAGTAAGTTGGACCTTGCGGTTTCCATGATCAAGAATGAACCTTCAAGCTCTTCCGGTATTTTGTCCCCAAGGGAAATGCATTTTCGGCTGTATAAATAAACTGCTAAATACGCTACTTTGTAATGTTTTGGAGAAACTATGAGTGTTCACGCTGAACACATGGATGGGCAGCATACAGTAGAAGTGGATTGTACTATAACATTTTGGTTTGAGCAGTTTCTCTGGACATTTTGATGCTTTTCATTTGTGCTGTGGCTCTGGGTCACCATTGGAATCCAACGGTTTTGAATTAAAGCGTACTACAGTATAGCTGCTCTCCTCCAAGAAGCAGCAAACTACAAACCTATCAGAGTCTCCTGTAGACTTTTCAAGCCTATAGGGAGGTGATTATTTGACACCCAAAAGATAGATTTTTGGTTGAGTACACCACATAACCGCTGGACTGTGCTATTTTGTCACTGCATCTTAACCATCACAGCTCTAGTACAATGATGGCTGCTCTTCACTGCTCCTTTCTCTGGGGAAGGACACAACAGGGGGCAAGAGCATCAACAGCAGAGATGAGCGGAGATCCAAAAAAAGCTATGTGGACCCCTCCTGGGTTGATTATTACAGCATGAGCATGTGTTTTTGTGTTCGTGATTTGTACAAGTGAGGATGACAGCACCTTTATGTGTTCATGTATTGTACATACAGAGTGCATGTACAGTATTACACTGCAGGACACCAGCAGATGGTTGGCTGGTGCTAATCCACAGCAGAGGAACAAACCTCAGCAGGCAGCTGGATTCTCTTACTGACCTCACCGCTGACAACCCAGCTGGGAGTGTCAGATGTAACAACCCAGGGAGGGGGGTTATTTTGTTTGGGAGCTGTCAGCATGAGACACAATGCTTCCCCGCCCTCTACTCCTCTGCAGAGCCAAAGAGCTGGTAATAATCATTGGATCAAAGCGAGGCCAAAGAGTAGGGAGAGCCAAATAAAATGATGTGTTTCTTCAGTCTTAATTAGGTCTGCGCTCTCGGTCGGACACACAACCTCAACATCTGCCCACAACAGACAATCCAGTGTGGTGAGTGTGTCTGCCTCACTGCTTGCCTGTAACACTCTGGGAGAGTGTGGGTATAAAAGAACATGTTGCAGACACCCATGTGTCATCCATATGTTACATTTTTTGTGCGACTTCCAAAGAATGAGCATGGGAGGGGAGAGGGACTCTGAGAGGACATAAAATGATGTAGTTTCAGTCACTGCAGTGTATCTGATCAAATCTTAATGGATTGCAAAAAAGATATTATCTAATGTCACCAGTCTGTTTCACAGGGAGAACACATTTCCTGCTTTCGAGGTCGACCTAGGTTTCTACTCATTTCAATCAACTCTCTCAAGTGTTGGAGCTTCCTTGAATACACCAGCAAGAAAAGTTTTCAAAACCGTCCGTCCCTTCACAACTGCATATAGACATAGATTTATTCCATTTAATGTACATTTGACCAAATGAAGAACACTATGCCAAGATTGGTTCACCTACAAATTGGGCAATAGGA
>NTHP01000059.1:1063293-1080694 GCA_003416845.1 Oplegnathus fasciatus
CCCCCCCAATTTGCTTCAGTGTCCTCAAGGGTAGCTACGTATGTTCCTGCATCACACAACTGGATCTACTCCTGCCAACTAAATATATGCCTTGTTGTTTTTCACGAAGGACAACCTTTAGCTTTTCTCTCAGCTCATGCGTCAACAAATGCAGTTTCCTGCTTAACCCTCTGTGAATTTACAACCTGCTCGTGACCCCTCCGCTCGGAAACTTTAAAGCAACTGTGTCATGGACTCGGGCCTCGATTCCATGGGGTCCCTGCACCCCGAAGCAGTCCACAGCCTCTTTATCAAACCCTGGCAGCTCCTATTGTTGTTGGCAGCTCACTCCTGTCCCCAGTGCTGGAGGGATTAGGTGAGAGTGAGTGAGGAGGAGTACAGGGGCCAACCAAAGGAGACCCTGCCGTGTCCCATACACCAACAGGGAGTTATTAGAAGCTGCTGACAGCAAGAAAATAAGTAAGGAGGGAGAGGCATAGAGGCAGGTAGACAGAAGAGGAGGAGGACTGCGTTCACACTTCATCTGACAAAGCAAAAAACACCAGAAACCTCCAATCCAGTCATCACATGTCCTTGCCCTGCCTCCGCCTACTCCCTGTGTGTCCATCTCTCAGCACTGTGGGGCCTCAAACACATAACCTTGATGACGAGTGGGATGGGAAACCAAAAGCATCTGCGTTCTGCATGACATGGAGACGGGGGAAGACTCCATGCTCCAGGTCTCTGACTTTCTCTGCCCCATTTCCTTTTATCACTAAGCTAAATTTAGTGATGAAAGAGGCATCTGAACTCAAACTCCCACACAGGTTCTCATTGTGTGGATTTGAAGTTTTAAATGAGTCAAAAGGAGGAACACAAAAGGAAAAACTTAAGATCAAATCGTCTTTTTTTTGGAGAGGTTCATCGGCGAGATGCTACCTTTTAGGGCAAGGAGGGGAAACTGCCGCTGGAGCTTTTTGCTGTGCTAGCCAACTGGAGCGGATGCTGTTTTTGCTTTCCATCCAGCATTCATTTTTCACAAGGACACTGCTCCGCGTGAGCATGTGTAGGGCAACAGAAGAGAAAAAAAAAACACGAGCTCAGCTGAAAGAGACAGACTACCTTCAGCCCAAATCTGACCGTCTGACTGATGACCACGCGTGGCTTCTTCGCTCAGTCAGTGACCCCACACGCAGGGAGTGCTGGTCATAGGAAGGTCAGTGGACTGTGAGAAAGGAGAGAACAGGATGGAGGACAAGCAGGGCGAGCATTCCCTCCCCGGCTGACATTAACTCACACTGTAACTCCGGCAAATCTATTTGTCTGTCTGTCAGAGGGAGGATGGAAGCCAGGTCTGTGAGCCCGGACTGATTATCTTTATGGTCAGCAGCCACAGAGGTCAGAAACTTGGGCTGCTTTTGTTTATTCCTTTTGGCACCCCAGAGCCTTGAGAAAATGAGATTTCACTCGGATTTATGGAGAAAGTTTGCTTAAATAGGTGAAAGGGAGAGATCGTGAGCCAGAGAAAAAGACAGAAAGACAGACAAACTATGGAAAGAGCACAGAAAAGGATGTTGAAGACAGAGAGCCTTGGCTGACGGATTCTAAAACTAACTTTTGCACTCCAAAATCCTCAAGAACATCCAATAAAGCCACATTTTCTGGCGATTCATATTCAAATTATTCTGTCTTACACTTCTGCTACTGTTTATTGAAAGCAAAAACATGTTTTTATGCCTTATAGGCATGCAAGTCAAATATATAATGACTGGGTGTGTGTTTATGCTCTGCTTTCATAGCTGCGTTTCAGAAATACACGAGCCCCTGGAGGTATAGTTATTTTATTTTGCTTATTGCTTATTTCTCCCATGTCTACAGACAACAACTGTGGCATTATTGCAGGCATTCTGGGAAGACAGGGGAAGACAGCATGGTTACAGGTTCCCAGTCTCCAAGTTTTGGTTATTGTTGTCATATATTAACAGGGAAAGATCCACTGCACGCTGACATTTCAGTGCTTTGTTGATTTGTCTTTTTAATTTCAAAACTGAAAAAAAATGAAATGTTATGTTTGCTCATTTGTTTGTAGGATTAAAATTCTATGATTAAAAACACAAATTTTGTGAGTGTGCAAGGGAATATCCGGTATTTACACAATTTAATGTTCCTGCAACTAGCAAATAGATGACAGCAGGAGCTTTTAATCATGATAATGTGTTGTAGAATGTTACAATACATGTGTGATGGCCTCTTAAGTCGAATGCAGACATAATCAAGAATTATTTTTCTAAACATATTCACAAGGAGGATGGAGAGTTATAAAAAAAGGAAGTAATGCAGTATGTGCTTACACTTTATCAGCCGTGTGGAATATGTTGAAAAGTCTTGCAATAAAAGTTCTTGCGGATAAAGCCTTACATTATGCTCTATTAAATGTCAAAAAAGAAGTTACATAAATGTATGAAAATGAAACACATGGCCTAGTCTACCTCCAAAAATCCCCTCGGTTCATAACTTTTAATGCCATCTCATCTTAAAAGATGCATAGGCGCCTGTTTTTACACTGGCAGACTGGCATTTACAGGTAAAATAAAATGGGTTATTGTTCAGTCTTTGAATTGTTACTTTAACACCAAAATCTTGCATGCCAGCTTCATAATAATGCAAGAAAGGGCTCTTAAAAGATGACTCATACAAAAGGTGAAAACAACAGGGCGAGGGCTGTCTGGTTGTCTTGCTGTCATGTCTTCCATGACACAAAAATAGTCCGCTTGCTTCTAAAATCCTGAGCACTACCTACACAACAGCACCCCACTAAATCTCCTATGGCCTCTTACAGGCTGTTGCAGTCTAATGGTTAGAGAGGCAGGTTTGGATCCCAGCTGTGAGCAAGGCACCAAACCCCCAGTTACCTAAATCAAAAGCATGGCCAGAATGATTAACTGATTCAGTTCATTTAGGATTGATTGGATGGATTACAGAAACAGAAAAATCATGAAACGCCTCCCCACATTTTAAACATCAGACTGCTACACCCAGCCTCAATAACAACCTCATTTGCGAAAAGAGGGTATCTTTATCAGCAGGACCCTCCTTAAGCTCTTTGGTGAAGGTAAGCAGCGAGTGATGGCTTGTCCCCCGGAGAGAAACTGCTGCTGACAGTAGGTTTCAGCTGGCTGTGTACTTTGTGGTGAAGGGAGAGGGGCTGAGGAATAGATCTACCAGCTGGAGTCCTCAGACCCCAGTGGTACGTCTGGAAAAAGGCTCAGAGTGGAGAGGGGAAGACCCCTATCGCTGCACAAAAGTTTTTTTTTAACAAGCCATTGAGCCTAAAACTCTTCTTCAGATTTGTACTTAACGTACCCATCCATTCAAAAATGCGTTTTGCTTATTGAGACTTTACTTGGATGTTTGACCTTCAGAATGACGTACATGCACATAAATCATTCACCGTTGCTGTTTCCACATTCATCTGCTGAAGAGGGAAAGTTTCTCGGTGCTCACCTTAAATCCGAGTTTTAGGCGTGTACGTACGAGCACTATTTTGTGGCATGACAACAAGTTTGGAAGCCGTCCTGGCCCAATAAGTCTCTCACACAAGAGTGATGTGGAAACTTGAAGCGTCCAGCGCACATACACTGAGCAACATCTTACATCCAGCAGTTTAGCTTTTGAAATGAGCATATTTGCATTTCATGGCTTCTGGATTTTCAATTAAAGGAAAAAACTACATGAGATTATTATCATATTATTCAAAGCTGAGTATATTTACATGTCTTAAAACATTTCTGTAGGGGAACTCAAAGTAAAAAAAACCCAAAAACATTTAGATGAGACATTTTCAGTTTTCCTATGTAGATTTCAAGGAAGTCACAAACTATTTAAAGTGTGAGCAGAAATGGCCAAATGAGGGGACTGGGAAGCTCGAGAGAGAGAGAAAGTGACATCACTTGGGTTGAGTTGTTTTTGGACTTTGGGCTTTGAAGTAAGCTTGAAGGTTAGGTTGGGATGGAAGACTTCTAGAGCAGCGAGAACGCATTTATACAGACACACACAAAACAGAACTTTAAAGGACACCGTGTATGTGAATCTCACTCTTCTTCATCCTGAAAGAAAGGACAAGCCGTTCTAAGAGCTTTCCAGTGTTCCTGGGTGCTTCCTAATTAATTAGGAACACGGAGTAGCGAATCCACCTTATTAATTACTGCTCTAAGCTTGGAAATAATTGGAGCTTCTGAGAAGGTAATTCAAAAGAGGGAAGCTCCATCCAAAAAATTCCCTTTTGAAGGAAGTAGTTAAAAGGTGCAGGCTCCGGACAGAGACGAGCCTATTTCCATGGCTTGTCTTTGAAACTAATGAATCACAGTATATCATGGCCTTGCAGCCGCGAGGGTAACAAGAAAGGTACAAAGGCTATAGTTAACCTCAGTGCATCCTTCTCTTGGAAGGAAGGTTTGGGGTCTGAATGGATTTTAGAGCATGGTGTGTGTGTGTTTGAATTGTGCTGATGAAAGAAGGTTTATATGTATGTTTGTCTGCAGGAGAGAATAAACGAGCATTGGTACAAGCATGCAGAATATCCCAATAATAATATATGCCTGTTCTCTTCTTAATCCACCTGTTCTTACTCTAGCTCCACAATGAGGGGATGTAAGGACACTGGGCTGGCGCGTAACTATGGGAACAAAGTATTTAATGGGATCTTAACAAAATGTTTTATTTTTATCCAGTTAACCATCAGAGAATTGGAGACTAGTGTTGCTCAAGAAGAAGAAGGCAATTATTGGGTTTCGATTATATTTCGATTCATGCGTTTAAAACTAACATTTAAAAGTCTGTAATGCTTCATACTTTGTATTGTTGGCATGTTTTAAAACTTTGTCATATGGAGAAACACTGGGATTTAACCTAAGAAATATCTAAAACTGAAAAACATTTCGAAACACTCCAAACCAGGGTAAAGTCAAGAAAATAGTGTGTTTTCATCTTGTTTTATTTCTGACTTAATGACTTGGGGAAGGATTTGGTACGCTCCTTGTCTCACTCCTGGCTTGACAAGATTAAGGATCGAATACACATGTGTGTCACTGGGCTTGATGTTCCTTAAACAATCTGTGTGTGGCTCAGCAGCCGAGGACAATAACTCTACAAAGGAGGTCACAGAGATGTCTTTTTTTCCAGAAAGGGTTGGTTATTTGTGCAACGTCTTTCGCCTTCTGTTTGTTCAGTTCCCCAGGAGAGGCTGTTTCCTGTCCATGTTTTCAGTGAGACACGAGGATGTCTTCATTGAGACAAGCTACAGGTCACAGGCCAGCAGCAGTCCAGTCTGAGATATGGAGTTAAATAACATCCCTAAAACCCAATATGCAAACTGGGACAAATTGTGTTTGGATCCTATCCAGGCTGAATTTTATTGTTCTTCCAAACACCAGAGAGATAGAAGAAGTTTGCAACCAGGCCTTTCACTCAGGAAACATATCCTCTGCCTGCCCTCTGTCCAGGGAAAAAGACAGATTAAAGTGTGTGTACATCTGTGTGTGCTCCTTTGTGTCTATTTGTCCCACGGCACAAAATACTCCACAAGATGGATAGCCAACCCTCCAGGCCCCTTCTTCTTAAGGCCAAACAACATGATGAGCAGGGAGAAACCCCAAGTGCAGGCAACCAAGAACATCCTCCACCCAGCTGACGAGCCCCAGGCCTCCTTCCAGTGATCCTGCAGTCCATTAGAAAGGGAAACATGGATGGAGAGCATGCTGCCTGCTCAGCTGGGGACTCATCCTGATATGCCCAGAGGCCTCACATTCAAAGCCACAAAGCGGCAAGAGTTGCTACAACAGCTCAGCCAGAAGTGGTTCCATACCCAGTGGTCAAAGCTCAACAACTGTCAAAGCTGGTCTAGATGTGCCCAAGCTTCTCTCCCCCAGGTGGAGGCAAGAAACTGAATAAATGAATGCATCCACTTAAGTGAAAAGAAATGAATACACGTAAATGAAATGGTAAATGGATGGATATATATAGGACTTTTCTACCTGAGCAGGACAAAGTGCTTTACAAAGTTTCTCATTCACCCACGCGCACACACCCACACTGGCCTGCTCATTTGGAGCAAATAGGTTCAGAGTCTTGCCTTGAAATGTAATAAGGGAACAAAAGGTGCTATTTCACAAAGCAAAGGCCACGTACGTGATGCTTCTGTTTAGACTGACAACTACTAACTAAATTGATCTGAGAAGATGAGATGCCACCAGGGATCAGACTCAGTGCAGCAGATGACAGTGGCCAGGATTGACTTATGAACATTGTCTTTGAGGTAAATGCATATTGCTACATCATGTACAAACAGACAACTTGAGCTTTTCTAATCTGGACATTTTTTGATGTTAGTTTGAGGCTTACATAAATCAAATTAATTGATGCTCATTTAAAGTTTAATTTTCACCTGCTGGACACGTTGATCATCATTACTACCTCTGCTGATCAATGTCCTGGGTGAAAACCTGAGCTTCCTATGCCTGGAGGATGTTTTAATAGCCATCTGTAGTTCAGTCAGGCAGGTTTTATATGCCACCTTTCTATGGTATGGTCAGAGAAAGTACAGAGTTTAAAACTGACTTCATTTTGAGCAGATCTGTAATCCTTGACAACATCCCCTGACAAAAATGGGAAAATTTATATGTTTGGCATTGAACACTGGAATCAAACTACTCATTAGTGTTGCAATATCAACATGCACTTCAGGGCTTTCTTCTCTGTTGGTTTTCCTGCATAAATGCTTCTCCAGCTAACCAGAGAGAACTAGAGTAGCTAATGATCAAAAATACATTGCTTACAAAAATACTTGTAGCTAAAACCAATACTGTCTAGAACATATGCTCTTTTCATGTGTGTAATTTGTTGGCTATTTCCCTTCATATCTGAGTGTTCGTGAGTCTATCTGTAGATGCCTTTCTTTATGCACACAAAAATGTAACCTTTTTACAAATAAGGGCAAGCATCATTAACTGCTAAGTCACGCTAAAAATTGTTAATTTGATGTTGATACTCTAATCTAGAGTGATTGGATGGCAGTCCAGAACTAATCAATATTCATATTTGCAAATGTATTGAGTTAATTGAGTCTGAAGATGCGGCAATGCATGGGTGCATAAAATGGCACCACTTCCACATGGAGAGGACCTTGATCTTTCAGGCAGCCATCTTTTGAACCATAATTTGGAGCGCCAGTTCGCACAGTTCACATATTGCTCCAGGCGGCACGCGGCCTTTCCATCCCGACAACAGGCTGCTTTCAAAGTCTGGTGATGTTGTAGGAATATCTGACGCCTATGTCTCCTGCTTCCGCAGTCCTTAATGCCAAGGAGCAGACACACCAAAGAATGCTCTATATTGGCTTACAAACGCACTAGCTTTGCACTGTCAAGAATAGTTTTCATCATATGGCAGTCCAAATGTCATCACTGCCACTGACACTACACAGCTCACCAACAACAGTGATTTATTACAAGTGGACATCCAAAACAGCAAACATCTTCTCAGATATTGATTGGAAATACCATAAAAATACCAAAAGACAAGGTAACAGTTTTTTGAACTGGACATTGTCACTAGAAGATAAATATGATACATTGTCACTTACAATACACAAACATCATTAAGAGAAATAATACAGTATGAGGTCAATAGTTCATGACTTCTTTTGTGAGTATTTGTAAATTCACTGATTTACCATAAATGGACTGATGCTCAGAATGCCGCTGGTGTCAAATGGATTTGAAAGATGGTAAAATGTGAATTTTTTGTAAGAATATGAATAAAACTGATATTTGGTCCTCAGATCTTAGTATTTAAGTCTCATACATCGAAATGGGTATAAAAAGTTAAAGATTGTAGCATAAAACTTTTTGTTTTTCAGTGTGTAGTTCAGGAGGACCCTAACCCTGTAAAGCTGTTGGGCTTTCTAATAAAAAGTTTGGTTTATCGGGCCAACACTGTTACAACAGGGATCAACACCCGACGCACAGCGAAGCGCAACTGTCATTGCTAGTTTCGCGCGCCCATATTGTGTAAGTAGCAAATGTACTTGCGCCCTTCACCTTAGGGAGCTTTGGTGGATTCCTGCTGTTCCCGTACAGTAGATGGTCTTCGCTTCTCCAACTTGCCAAATCTGCCCCGTAAATAACAATGCGCCAGGTGCAGGTGCATCTGGCTTTTAAAGGGAATGGGTGATGACACTCTGATTGGTTTAATTCATGTTACGCTCAAAACACACCTATGATTAATTAAGAGACTAAGTACAACCCCTTTGCGCCTTGCGCCTTACTTTGCGCCCAGATTATGCGCCGTATAACTGGCAAAAGTGGAGTTGGACACGCCCTAAATGCACTTGCACCATGCACCATGTGCAACAGATCATCTAAATAGGGCCCATGACCTTCAAATGTCAAAGATCTAACCTTCACGATAAGTCCGTCACCAAGCCAAAGTAACATATTACAGAGACTTAAAAGATGTGTTTCAAATCGTCAGATTGTTTTTTTCTATTGTTTTTGGCTTTTAGTTCAGCCATTTAATACACTGAGTTAAATAAGGATGACTTCAGTTTTGCAACAAATAGGCAACGGTCCTCTCTATAAAATAGAAACAAAAAGGGATTTAATTTCAAGCAGTTTGCGATAACGTTTTCATGCACCCCAGCTTTTCCTAGGCAACCTCCACTGCTCTCTATTACACTGCAGGGGTGATGTGAGTTCAGACACACACTGAGCATGTTCACCTCTCAGTACAATAGAAATGATCGCATTCAGCTGCGCAGCCACCTCGCCCGCGTTTCCTTGCCAGCGATATTTATTAACGAAAACCTGAGAAAACAAAAAATAAATCTGGGGGTTTAATTCAAATCATTTCATTCTGGACCACATTTATTCCTCCTCCACTGATGCCGGCTGTGTTTGAACAACTGGATTTCATCAGCGGCACACAGCCAGTCTGCCAGCAACCTCAGACAAGAACCCTCACTTAATGTCAGCACAGCAGGTTCAGTTCTGGCTCTGGTGCACTGATCCGCAGAGCAAACTCACTCGAAAACACACATCCTTCCTCGTCAAATCCACGTCCTATATTTGTGATTCGTCCTGTCAAACACACATGGCAGAAAGTAGCTTCTATTTTGATTTTCTGAAGTTGTATTTTGACTTGTCACAGACGTGTGTGAGAATCCACAGATGATGAAAATTCAACCCCTGCCAATAATTAAACGTTGTTCTCCAGACAGTGTTGAGAGTAAATCCTGACACGTTTGTATTTGGAATGCACGGAGGTTTGTTTGAGTAAAGTCTTTCCATCATGCTCAAGCTCATTAGAAAGATCTAGATTGCACCTCTCCATCGCCTCTGTTTGTTCCTCTTGGCCCGGGGTTTGAGCTCAACTGTGGACTTTACATTTAATGCTATGGGACAACGATGATGGCCATGCTGGATGAGGATCATGCGGGCGATGCATGGGAACGCGGGGTGTTTTTCCACTGCAGCTGATCACAGGGGAAAAGGGGAGTTCACGTTTTGAGATGAAGTGTTTTTACTGTAAGAGAACGTAATTCCCTGCTATAAATGGGGCTGGTGAAAATTTGACAATCTGCGAGTCAGCTTTGCAAAATCCCCACCTGTGCAAAGCAGGAATGTTATTCAACAGAAAGACCGAGTGTGATTTCCCATCAAAATATTTTCAAAGTAGGTAAGCCATAAAATTGCGGTCGCTGGTGTTGAAAGCTTTGTCCCACAGTCTGCAGGTGGAATTTACATATATTAAGTCTGGAAAACAAGTGAGATTCATGGCTGACTCTGACATAAAAACCCTCTCTCTCTCTCTCTCTCTTTGCTTCCCCCTCCCTTTTTCTCTCTATCGCACAGACAGCTCTGCTTGTTCCTGGTTGCTCATGTGTGGCAGCAGAGCTGGATGGAAAACATATTGCTCCATCAATCACGTCCCATTCTTCTCGGCGACACACTCGACTCGGAGATTGTCGGAGACTAAGGCCGCATTCAGTCAGCCCTTGTGCAAAAATGCAAAGAAGAAAAATATTCCTCTGAACAGATCCGGAGCTACGTCTCCGTCAAACTGCACCTATTCCGATAGCCTGATCTCAAATGATGTTCCCCCTCCCTGCCGGTCCCTTGGCTGACACTGTGTTGACAGTATCTTAATATACAGAGCGAGGAGTGTGTGCTGTGTTCAAACAAAGCCTCCTTCTCCCCCGTGTTATGCCAATAGATCAAATGAAAAGATAGAGGGAGAAGAAGGAGGAAGATGTCGGTTTTCATCAGTGTCTGGCTGATGTATTCAGGAATTTCTGTCTTTCAAGTCTTTGTTTCAGCACACGAGAAGACCAAAAGCACAGAGAGCACTGCCATGCCCGCACTAGCAGTGCAAGAGAGAAAGGCTTCCTCTTTCCCACTTCCCTGGCTGTTATGTGTGACATGTGTGACACACAGCTTGGCTACAGCCCCAGCTGTAGCCCCTGGGCAGTGCATATGTCACCCATTTGTACTCCAGAAAACACTCAGTTCCGAGCTAAGGCCAAGTATGAATGGGGGGAACACTTACTCGTTTTTCTCCAGAGCCAAGAGCAGCTGTTCACCTTCTGCTTCAATCAGGAGCTTCAGTGATGCAGGGTGACTCTGATGAAACAACAGACAGGAGAGGGGATGAGAAAGATTGGTTCTGGAGTCAGGCAGACAGCATTTTGATTAAGGAAAGCTGGCTCTAGTTGCTGTTCAAGTCTGGCAGCGTTAGTTAGCATGGTGCTATGTGTGGCAAAAAAACAGCAAATAGTTCTTGAAAACATCAATTACAATCCTGATGAAACTGTGACTGAGCCACCCAGCGCTGTGAGAAAACATGCGAGACGACTGCTTTCAATTGATGAGAGCAGTCGGAAATCCTTATGAAGCGACTTTGTATCTTAGAACAAGAGCTGAGAGGATTAGCTTTATGTTTCTATTCCTTTTGACATTAATCCTGCGGAAAGCCACGAGTCTTCGCGCCCCTGAGTTACAACACTGAGAGAGACCATGTGTCTCTGTTAGAGTCAGATGAAGTGGCAACGAGTCGTACATCACTTCTGTCAGGTCGTGCTGTGCAACAAACGTGGCTTAATGTGCACCCCCCACCCCCACACACACACTCATCCACATGTCAACACATAACCTTGTGTGTCGCGCTCCCACTCAGGCACAGAAACAGACAAAAACTCTCACATTCTCCTCTCTATCGCTGGGCAACCACACACACACAAACACATTTCACACACGTAGTTCAATCTGGGTCAACTGTGGAAACGAGCGCCGCTCTGGGTGAAGTCATCCATCACCCCCCCGTGGAGAAGAATGTCTAGTGGATCATGAGAGGATATGGAAGCAGAACACTTAAGGTTTTAGGCAGTATCATTGCAAAAGCCATGTGGGACTAAACTTCCTGCAATTTTCTGTTCAGACAGCTTTCCATATGCATGCTTAGACCTCTCTCACACTGCATAATGTTTATGACAACTTCAGGGAAAATACAGATAGTACACTGCATGTTTGGGCTTGTTATTAGGGGACTAATATATTTAAATTAGTACTTAATTTCACCTTCATCGTGAGTATTCTTTAATTCACTGATCTGAGGTTTTGTTTTGTTTTTCGGGTAATAACATCCCAATGAAACCTTGTGGCACCATGTCTGTTTGGTTAAGCCAGAACAAATTAATTCACAAATGAATTGACTCAAAAGCACAACCTGGAAACGCAAGCTGTGTGTTTAAGTCTGCCTGGCAGCCCTGTATTTTGTTTTTATAAAGTCTGGGATTATAACACCAAACAGAGCCAAGGATCCCAGATTTCAAACATTTCATTAATGTTCCAGTGGGTTGTGCAGTGTTGTCTTCCTTTATCAGGTGCAGATATTGTACAGCTGTCTTGGGTGCTTGAAATGTACTGAACTGAACACTGTTATCTCTGCCTGACTGTATGTGGCCCTGCACCCTTTTACATAGCTGACTCTTGGTCCTGACATGTGAGCAGGATTCATTACATCAAGACTGAGATGCACCATGCAGTTCAAAGATAATCTAATTTTTACTTCAAATTGCATTAAATTTAAACAATTATCAAACTAAGATTATTTATTAAATCCACGAGCAATGTTCATTTTAGGCTATATCGCATAGGGGAATATTACAACAGCCTTTCAAGGCTGCAGTTAGGCTGGCCTGAAAAAAGAAATTCATCTAATTATAAGCTTGCTTAGCATAAATCTACAATCTGTTGCATTTCACACAGTTGATTTGGAGCCCCTTGATTATACTTCAGCTTTAAATTCAAGATGCAGTGTAAACCTTGAATGAGTCCAATCTTACATTCATTTCATTAAGATTTAATGTGAGGTTAAATGTTTGTGCAACAGGTTTAAGAGCAAATCTTGATTTTGGCAACGCAGAGGGCTCCGACAAAACAACACGTGTTTCTCCGGAAAAAACGGTTGAACCTGGCTAAACTTTTGCTGCAACACAACGTGAGGTCATGAAGCAAGGCGCTGCGTTGGCCAATCGAATACATGCAAGCGCATATTCCTAGTAGATTACTTTGTAACGTGAATGCTGTATTTCTACTGCATTTCTACTCTATTTCTACTATGTTGTGATTGTCACGACGAAAGCTAAAATAGTTGCCTCCGTGATGACTTCACACAAGTTATCAATTCCTGTCTCAGAGTATTATAAACCTCTGTGCAGTGTTTTAAGCCTTCAAACTCAAGGATCTGTTACTCAAACTGGACTTCCTGGTTCATATTTCACTGTCTCACTGGTACCTGAACACGCCCCCCGCCAATGCAGCCCCCTGTGTTGTTTTAACACAGGGCTGTTTTCGGTTTTCAGTAAGAGCCTTCCCACTAGTGGGGACAAAAATTTTAATTTATTCCTGCGGGTGACGCAAGGCCATTAAAAGGGCCATTAAAATAAAAATGGTTTATCCCTTCGGGAACATGAATGTGTTCAACAAACTTCATGGCAATCTGCCTGCTGGATATACAGTGTCATGTGTGCAAAGTTTTGGTCTGATGGTGGTGCAAGAAGAAAAGCTCCTGGGTGTCCAAAATAAGAAGATTTCATCCTCCGGGGAGCAGAGGAATAACTCATAGGTTTTGATATTTCTTGCGTACAAGGGGACATTTTCACCTGGTTAATTTTGATCCGAAAGCACTAGACCAAAGGCGAAGAGGTAACCAAAATCATTAGGAATCATCTGCAGGGGACAATGAATTTCATGATAATAGGCTCAGTAATTTACTGCTGTGGGATAGACAAATGGGTGTTTGAAATAACAAGCAAAAGCAAAAGTGTTTAATTTTACCAACTACTATTATTCACCTGGGATTTGAGCTGGCTGATAGGTTTCCAGTCTTGTCCAATAAGCTGAAGAGGTACTGTAGTCCCATAGTGTTTCTGCTTTGCTGTTGGTCTGTGATGAACAGTCGTGCTCCAAAGATCTCCTGCAAAAGAAAATATAAATACCATGTGAGAATACACGCAAAACTTCAAAGTGTTCCTCCTTCATTCGAAATTCTCTCAGCATCTGTAAAACCAGACCATGTCCATCTTTGTGGACGCAAACAATGGGAACATTTTCTAAACTGATTTTCTCCAAACAATACTGATAATGAATTCCTCCCCGCTATTAAAGGCCTGAGCCTGGTGTTCATTAACTACATCAGGACACAACCTGACAGTACAGCTGCCTTGTAATATAAAGTGTCACTTAAACAAAATCACAGTATTTGTATTTGATGGCTTTTCTGTGTCACAGCACACAAATAATGCTCTCTGAATGTTTTGTTTTTCATAACTACCAATTATCTCTGCTGACAAAATCTCCAATACATCCTCGCCCTTCCTGAACATATGTTCACCTCCTTTTTTACAGGCTGTCAGTAGAATAGAGCCTGTCTCCTCTGCCATTAAGACATGAATACAACAGCACTAATCAGCACTCTCAGACATCAAGCACCGAGAACCGCTAGCCTGTGGCAAAGCCGTAACCACCCCCTCTGCCACTCAAGCTGCATAAATCTCCACAGTTCTTCAGGAACGGAGAGTTTTGAGCAAAGAGGAACTGGGGTTGCTGCTGCTGCTGCTGTGATAACTCCAAACACAGGGCTAGTGTCCAGGACGCAGTGCAGGGATTAGACGTAGCTTTGGGGCATTGTTCCCAGCATGCTTTTATCTCCTCTCTCTCTCTGTTCTGACAGGGTGTTAACTGGGCCTCCGAACGGCTACAATTCTTGGAGCTCTGCTCTGTTGCCAGTCATTTAAGAATATATTCGTCCCCAAATCCAATACTGACGTCCCCGAGCGTGCCGGCGGGAGACCAAGTGGCAGGAAAAACAGCAGCTATCCCGAGCAAACCTACCACTTATAACTGAGACAGGAGCTGCAATCACTCTAAATAGCACATCGTGAGCACACAGAGAGTCAAAATGCAATAGTGAGCCACTGGAGGACATTGCTAACAGGGTTCCTGCAGTAATCAGCTCACGCAGCGGGGAAGCTGTTTCGGAGCTTGGGTCTCTTACTAAAACAGCAGGGATTGTTAGAACCATTTGTTTCAGTGCAAACATCCTAAATCAAATGTTTGCTTGTTTTTTTGTTTTCTTCCACTGACGCTCTACCGAGCATTTCCAAACAGCAGGGAAACAGATTTAGTTTCCAGGATGATGTCAGAAGACTTGTGAGAAGTTATGCGTGTGGTCTGAGCATAATTTCCGTGTGTTTTGAACTTGAAACTTTGTTACTTCTTAATTTTGAATCCCATTTCAAACACATATAAACAGAAAACACACTCGAGGGGACACGCTCGTCACAGATTATTATTACCACCAGATTTGAGGCTCTTCCTTCGAGGTTCACATCCGTTCTCTCTACGCATGACTCACCCAGCTAAATTGCTGAGTCTGCTTATTATCCAGCATTAATAACCCAGGTCAGGCGCAGTGCTCCCCAGCTGAGCTTTGTTCTGGTTCTCCTCTGAGGAAACCACCACTCTGGTGTTCATCACAGAGCTGCTCCAGCTGATAGCGGAGAGCCAGAGGTGGCCAGCTCAGCAGTCCTCATCCAGCCCCAGCCTGATGATGAGAAGCAGGCTCCGGCAAGGACAGGACAGCATCACACACACACACACAACAGCGGGACGAGCATCCTACCCTCATTAGTCCCAGAAAACCACACCGTCTGGGGGAGGTGGGCATGCTGAGTAAGGGAACGCATGACAACCTCTGTGAAAAGTTCGGATGGATAAACACAACAGATGAGGGGAAAACAGAGAGAAGTTTTGACAAAGAAAAGTCAAGTCCACATTGTGGTTAGCCGATTTATGAGGCTAGCACACACACACATGGAACGGTCATCTCCTTTTCTGTGGCACGCTCCACATCTACTTTGAAGACAAAGTTCACAACCATACACCATTTGGTTCCCTGACTTCAAAGCCCGCAAGTGAATAACCATTTTGTTAATGTGGTGTGCTATGAGGTTTAATTCCCGCTTATAAATGGCATTATATTAGTGGAAATAGTCCGTAGGCTCGTTTTTTCTCCACGTGCTTGGGGGAGACATTTGGTAAAGTTGGAGCGTGGCAGGGCTGCGGTGTGTGGAGTGTGTAAGTGGCTTTTGTTAGTTAGAATGTTATAAGAGCCACCAGAAGCATTAAGGGAGCGGTAAAAGTGGCACCAGAACCCAAAGCCTTATTTATATGTTCAATAAAGGAGAGTGTAAACAGAGGTCTTAATAAAGGCGAGTTCTGGCCATGATCGGCTCCCTTTATGCTCCAGTGTACACAAGGAGAGTTTGTGCCATTTATATTGCCTCAATAAAGTCAATGCTAGTTTGGAGGATTGTATGTCTGTGTGTGTGGAAATGTGGCTGTGTGTGTGTTTGCTCGCATGTGGGTGACTGAAATGTGATACAGACCTATGACTGAATAAAGTCATAAGTTTGGCTTTCCCTAATAGTGTTGTTAAGAAAAAATACTTACATTTATTATGTGCAGCTATTCTTTTGTTGTTTTACACACTGTAGTAGTGTACATGATTGGCTGGTTGTAGCTTAACAGCGCTGTAGCATGTTCACACTAAGCACGGATTAAGTGATGTGCACGTCAAAAGGTGTCTAGGCATCTTAAACTGGGCTGAATTTGATTGAAAAGTCTTTTTAGACGTCTAGGTCAGAGGTCCTGGAGATTGGGATCTCCCGAGGGGTCGCAAGATAAATCTGCGTTGTCGCGAGATGATTAACAAGATAGGAAAGAAGAAGGAAAAACATTTCTGCTACACAAAATCATGTTTTTTTCCGGGTTTTCTCAAATCTCTCTAAAAACTACTATATTGAAACAATCTGAAAAGGGATCTTTGTTTGAACTCCTCACAGCTCATGGACACATGCACCTTGTGATGAGGGCACTGCTTGGCCATAAAGGGTCACAAGACAAGAGGTTAGGAACCCGTGGTCTAGGTCGGTTTATGACCTAGCCTACTTGTCGCCCATCACCATGGGTTGGTTGGTCATGAGCAGATCAAAGAGTCATTTCTCCTTGTTTTATTTGAGTGATTTTTAGACATGAGGAAACAAAATTATCGAGTCATTCACAGTTAAAATGGAAAGATTAGAAGAACATCAAACAAATAAATAGAATTTTGTATGCACAAATGGTTGTGCTAGCTTTCCCAATTCGCTCCATCCTTGCGGGGTCCTGACCTCCCGGTTGGGATTTTGTAGCACATATATGTTGCATTGATTTGGTGATATGCAAGTCAAGAGATGCTGAGAGATGTTTAAACCTGGGACAGAACTGGTTGAAAAACGAAAGATTTTTAGACATCCAAGTACGATATAACATTTGTTTCAACAGCATTTCGACTATATTTCATTCACTTTTCAACCAAATTTTGGCCTCTTTTAACCTCGACATCTAGCCGTCTAGCCGGGTAAACTAAATCAGTGTTTACTGGGGCAGTCTACAGTTCCTGATGGTATTTCACAGTGAATCATTCCCTGGTTTTATCAGCGCTCCCAACTTAATGCATTCTCCACAGCCTATGAGCTGCTGGTCCCAGGGAACAGATGACCTTCCTCAGTTCTTTGCAGATCTCAAGACGTCCTTTCTTACCGCCCTTTCACAACTCCAGCCCCTCTCTTTCCCCCTCACTCTGTTCCACCAAAACAAACCAACAACTGTTCGGCTTTATTAAACCCCAGAGCCTGCTTTCTCGCAACCAACCGCAACTCACTCCTTGACAGGCAACCATGAAATAATGTATTCATAACAATCTTTGCTTTTCCAACACAAATGGCATGCTGTTCTTTTCATCTGCACACTTGATGAGGCCGTGC
>NTHP01000059.1:1083315-1118177 GCA_003416845.1 Oplegnathus fasciatus
AAAAAACCTGAAAACACCCAAACTTTTAACAATCTTGCATCGGTCAAGGTCCTACTTGAAACTTTCGTGTATATGTAGCTATTTGATGTGCTGCTTGCTCTGCTTCACTTAAAAATACCTTACAGCAGTGGTTCTCAAACCTTTTGGAGTCAAGGACCCCCAAATTGATACACATCAGGCTGCGGACCCGTATTTGTAGTCTCAGGGATCCCCGTCTGATAAGATTTAATTATTCCATAACAGTCTATACTGTAGACTGGCAGATTAACAGTGAAGAGTGTGAAACCTATGATCAGAATAGTCATTCTTATACATTCTCTCACTGGGCTAACTTTTAGTCAATGAAATAATAGTGAAATTAAAATATTCATCATTTTTCTGGGGACTCCCTGCAACCCTCTCAAGGACCCCTGGGGGTCCCAGGACCCCAGTTTGAGAACCGCTGCCTTACAGGTCCACCTGTGGAACATAACTCAGCCAGATGCAGACAAAACAACTGGCAGCAGCAGAAATTTGTTTGGGCCAATTTGTTATAAACTCACCCGGGTAGGAGGTGAACTGTCTCGTTCCTGTTAACACATCTGCCTATTAGGAAACATATCCTGGCTTTTCCCTTCTCGTTGCAGAATAGGGAGGTGAAATCTGGGCGGATGCTGTATGCCAGGCTGGAAGATGGATTATCTGGAGCTCAGACATAAAATTCTGTGTTTCAAATCTCAGTGGAAGTGTAGTACAGTACATTAATCTGGAACTGCAATTGATTCCTGTTCTGGCAAGGTTATAAAAAGGTAGATGCCAATATGATTTTCAAGTTGCAAATAAGATCAATAAATTAACACAGACAATGTGAAAAGCGCTATTTCCTGTGAATTAAAAATGTTTTTAATCCGGTGATTAGAAACATGATTTCAAATGAACACATTCACCACAACAACTCGTTATGGCGAGAATATGTGAATGTTGTGTCTACAGCTTCCCCTGCACAAAGTAAATTAGTGGTAATTCAGGCACATTAAAGCTTCATTAAGCATGACAATGACTATATTGTCTAATGTAAAAGGCATCACAAGCCAAACAGAATTATCACCCAACTCTGCAGTTCCCCTCAGCTCTGCAGAGCTTTTCAACCTCTGGTAGCTCATTAATTATTATGGTTTTACAGCACATTTACTTTATTAATAAAGTCTCACCACTCTCTTCAGTCCCGTTTCCAGTAAAAGATGTTGCTGTTTTCGGCAAAAGCTTTCTGGCAAACCTAATGTATGTGAACTGCTCAGGGCTGAGTCCTAACTTCGAGCTAACGAAAGTAGAGCAATTAGCTAACTTTAAGCTAATTAAAGTTGAGCATAAATGGAAAATATCAGGCTTTTAAGGCTTAAAAGACAAATATTTTCAATTTCTGTTGAGACCAAACCAGAACTAAAAGGAGAGTGAATGTCTGACTTACATTCGTCAAGGAGACACACAACTCCAAATGCATGCTAACGTTGCTCCGCGTCTGCTAGAACATACGCAACTGTTTGCTAATATGTTAGCCGTAACAACTTTAAAAGGCGATATTTAAAGTTGTAATCTCGAAGATTTTCATTTTGTTGTCTTTCATGGCACCTACGGCAATAATCGGTAATTGCAGGTGTGTTTTTGGACCTCACTTAAGTTTCACTTTCACTTTCCTCGTCTGTAGTCATCAGGCTTTTCTTTGTTTGTTCGGCCATAATAACCGTTTACTCACAACTCCAGCAGAGACTGGAAAAAACAGTACGCGGCTTCACACACAGGTGAGTTGAGGAGCGAGTCTGTTGCATTAAAAGCCTTGTTAAAAGCCTAACTGTGCGTACTACTGCAAATGCAAGGGCTTTCATCATTGGGCCATAGGCTCAGTCACCATTGTGTTGCCTCATTCGGCGACAGATAGCGACTTAACAGACATTTATTTAAATGAAAATCTTCGAGATTATATCTTTAAGAATGACATTCGTTATGCTACACCTAAAAGTACCGCAAAATAGAACTCAAGAACAGACCAGAACAAGCTTATTAACTTTCAGTGATTTTTTTTGTGAAACACTGATGGGGTGGAACTTGAACCAACCCAGATAGATTTGACACTGACAAGAGATATCTGAGCCAACTGGGCCCTCTGACCAGACGAGGGAGAAAACGCTCGGGGAGCGGCGTGCTGAGCTCAACTCTGACCTGTCTGGGTGTGAAAGTCCAATGAGAAAGTCCAGAGCCAGCATCAGGTTTCAGCTTGTGTGTTAAAGTTTTTTTGCGAGGGGTGGGGGGGTCAAATGAGTCCAAAGCAGCTTCGAAGAAATTCATGCAACACATGTAGGCTCAGGCCACATGAGCGCAGTCCAGCTATTTTCCCTTCCTATATAAATATCCCCACTGCGGAACAGCAACTGGTTGATCAATCTGTCTTAATGCACAAGCACACATTGGCCAACTCCTCTTACCAGCCTCCTGGGTCTTAACTATCCTGAACAACTCATCTGGAAGATCTGAATCCATTCATAGTGAAAGGATACTAAATGCCTCTGACTTGAGATGGGTCACATCGTGATGATAATGTCTCTCTGGGGGAGGACACTGTTTGCTGAAGGAATGTTTTACTACAGTCCAAAAATATATTCTCAGCTCAACTTTCATTTGTCTGAGCATGCAGCACGCAAGCTGCATGCGGCAGCCCCAGGCGGAAAGAGTCATGTTGGCTGAGGCAGTACAGCTGGCTAGTAAATACTGGCTGACACTAAGTGTGTCAACCATCGGAGGAAATCATTCACAAATGATCCCCGGCTAGGACAGAAACATGCACAAGACAGACAGGGAGAGGAAAACCGACAAGAAAGCTCAGGGAGCGGTGTAATGAAATATGCATGCCAACATGACGTTGCATGGAGCTGAACTGCTCCATCTTTTCTGAGCAGCCTTGAATTCCTGACAGCAAAGACAAAAGTGCACAGTCTGGAGACGGAGCAGAGACTCATAAAAAGGAGCACTAATGATTCCCACTCATTATGCTTTAGCATGAAGTAAAGCTGCAACTAATTATTTTCATTAATGGAACAATCGTTTTGTCTATAAATAGTCAAGAAAACAAAAGGAAAAAATTCCTCTCACGAGTTCTGAAGTCTTCAGATTGCCAACAGTCCAAAACATATTTGGTTTTAAATTATATAAGACTGAGAAAAACAGCAAATCCTCACATTTGAGAGGCTGGAAACAGCAAATATTTGGCATTTTTACTTGCTTAGTTAACCTAAGTGATTGATATATTATCAAAATTCATGTAACCCCATCTCCTGTGGGTGTAAACAAGTACTTGATCACACCGCTCCCTCCCTCCATTTATCTCAATCAGCCGGAATTACTCCCAAGCAGGTAAAGACCCTGCCAACACAGATCGGCTCAGAGTTTCCCAACTGCACACACACACACACACACTGGCAATGATGATTTTGACGAGTCTGAACCCACGGGAAGGAACGCATCAAGGCCAACTTCTGACGACGATGAACTGTTGATGAATAAATGAAAACCTTCCCCGTGCTTCCGATTCCCACTTTCACACATTTGCCCTTGCTGGTTAATTAATTCCCAGGATTCCGCAGCGAGTGTCGCGACCGGCAGCGTGTTTAGATGTGAAAGTATTCTGCAGGCGAGGCCGAGGAATCCTCCACTCCGCCGCTCCGTTGCACACGCTGTACTGTGTGTAGTGTCCTTGTTGAATCTCACCTGGGGCGTATGAGCACTGGTGACTGAGATGTCATGAGCCACAGCCCAAAGGGTTGCAATCCCAGTGTAAGACAAACACACACACAAGCACAGACACAAACACACTCTGACATCACATTTGAACATTTCCCCCCCCAGAGCTCTCAAGCTGCTATTTCACATGTGTTGCTGGGATGCCATAAACATAAGAAACATTGTGCAATTAACAGGTTTCTAAAGAGCTACTCAACTGTTTCAAGTTCAAACCAACAATGCGACTTTTATTTCATGTCTGCCACTAAAATAACCCTGGAATTCATCCATAATTGAAGGATTGAAGTATGTTTGAAGTGCCTTGAAAAACTGAAGCACGCTTAGAGCGCCTGCGAAATGCCTCAAGTGCTGCCACTGATTACCAAAAAGAGTTTCAGCATCATCAATTATACAGCGTCTCCTCTCCTCTGAGGTGCACGCTGGATGGACTGCGAGCTAAGATTTCATGTTTTCACACACACACAGATCATCTGTTGGAGAGAAGTGTGACAGAAAGCCATGAATTTAGAGAGCTTGCCTGCACTGGAGACATTTCATTCTGTCCAAAAACATGTGTTACAGATCTGTAAGTCTGGTGTACTAACAAAGGCTTTCATAAAACATGATGTACTCCAAACAGCCAACGGGGAGACATGAATGAAGAATAGGCAAATGGAATAGAAGAGAACAGACACATAGCAGGCAAAATACACAATGACAGATGCAGACAGGTTGATTTCAAGAGCTGTTTCTCCATGTTCCAGGTGAGAAGACTTGTCCTTTAAATTTGACAGTCACCCAAAAACAATTAATAAAATTATGTATTCACTACTTTTGCGCATGGGTCTTTAATATAACAGGAAAAGCAACATAAATTTGGCACCTTCACCTCCTCTTCGCCTCTTACCTTCAGCAGATCTGGAGAGCGCGCTGTCACGCACCGTCACAGAGACAGACAAAGCCTGAAGTGCTGTCAAAATCACAAACTTCAGACTCCGGCTCCCGGGATTCATGATGCCCGGCTGAAGCGTGGACGGGACTGGCCAACTGCGCTCACTGCTGCAGCGCAACCATCATACAGTCGCAGTCCACCAACAGCTGATGTGCGAGAGGCCCCCCCACAAAATAAAAACCACTTCCTGAAATATGATCAAGTATGTGAGCGGTGCTTTGGGAAATCCCTCGCGACAGCTGAGTCAACTCCGCTGCACTTTCCCCCATTCAGAGATGCCCGAGTCAAAAAAAAGGTGCCTCGCGCACAAAAGAAAAAACCAAAAGGTGAGGAAAAACATGAACAAATAGCACAAGCCGCTGCTGTGTCACTCGCCCACAGGAATGACATCAATTCCAGGGCAATTACTGAGGAGAAGTGTTGTCTTATGAGTGAGGACCATGTGCTTCAATGAAACGCTCCGCGAGGTCCTAAAGCCTCTGGCGCCAGTAATCAGTAAGCGAGCTGCGTCAAGTTACCCGAAACAAACGAAGCACAAGTTCCGGTTCCAGCTTTCAAAGTAAAGCCCCGCATGACCATTATAATGCACTTATGTTTGCACAATAAGAATAAAATGTAGAATATAGGCTCAAAATCTTTTTTAATTAAATGCTGTTTTAATGTTATTGTGTTTTTCCTCTCCTTTGACCTACTGTACCATGGGCTACACAGAATACCACTTGTTTTTTCAAAAAATTACTGACAGATTGATCATTCTTGACTTTGGAAATAGTAGTTTAGTAGTAGCCTAATAGCAGTAGACTCAAGGTCTACTTTTTTTCTAGAGTTTTGCAGTTGATGCAGTTGAAAGACCATGAAAAAGCCAGTGGGCTAGCTGGACCTCATTTAGATGGTTCAATCCGGCATAAATGCCATAAATGTTTGCTGGTGCCAGCTTCTCAGATGTGAGGATTTGCTGCTTTTCTTTGTGCAAATTGAATATTTGAACACAGTATGTTTTGAGCTGTTGGTCAGACGAAAGGAGCAATTTGAACCTTGCACTGTCAGAGCTTGTGGTGTCCTGAAAAACCTGGACCTTGGGTCAAGATTATTTTGTCAAATCACAGAGTTTTGCACGAATGTCTATGACCTTACAGATGTTCACTTTAACCCATATGTCATTGTTCTTAAAACGGCCTGGAAGGTGCAAAACACAAAGCGTGAACCTATAGTGTTTTACTTTGAAGGCAAACCACTTCATTTCCGGCCCTTGTCTTGGTATCCCTTGCTCAACTTGACCTAACGGGCTTGAAAGGCGCACACATACTGTAGCAGCCCACACAGAGTGTAAATTTGAATAATATAGCCCACACAGCCCTCACTCACAGATGTTATTATGGCTACATGTTGTTGTTCAGTCAGACTAAGCTGAAAGCAGCATTGTGTGGAGGAGAAAAAAAATGCAGTCTTGCAAATCCAGTTGAATCTCTTGAATCCATGCATGCAGCTCCTGGCTCAGTCTGCTCTCTGTGAGCAGAACACACACACCAGAAAGTGGCTTTACTTTGAACACACTGACATTTCAGAATATCAGCATCAAATACATCCATGAGACTCACAACCAGATACTCAAGACTTGCACTAAAATATTACTGTAAATATGGACATGGCCCATTCAAACACTGGCTCAACTCAATTATGCTCTTCAGCTGTGTGCACTCTGCACTGCACCACATGGCCACCCACTTCAGAAGGGAATGCAGGCAGAAAACAGGCAGATGTTCGCATGCAGGCTGGGTTCCTGAAAGCTTTTTCTCCAGCAACAGGAGAATATTTAAGTATGGCATTTCAGGTACAGTATGCTCTCAGTATGGAACCTTGAGGTAATGTCACAGCAGCACATCCAATTGCTGCTTTACACCGTAGGAACTATATAGGGTGCAGCCTGGTGTCATCATGCTCAGAGAACTCCATTTCTCAAAACTCTTCCTCCAGCATCAAATATGAATGGAAATAAAAGAATACTGAGGAGTGTTTCTCTGCATGCTGATTTTTACTGGAACTCAACATTCGGCTGTGGGATGGTACAAAGAGCTGATCTTTTGCTCTTTTTAAGAACCAGGGGGTGCTTGGAGGAAGATAAGGTGCAGAGAGGAGCAGGCAGTAAAATAGGACTTTCTGTTAGTGTGCTAGGACAGATAGTACTCAATAATAAATCCCAGCGTTATGGAAGTTATTCCATCTAACCTCTGTTACTGTGTTGATGCGGTTTGGAAAAAACACACTTTCCACGAATAATTGGAGACATTTTATGAGCACACCTGGAAGAAAATTAAACAAGACAGCTCAAATATAAAACACATGTAATTAAATTCAAATATAAAATACATAAAGTTGAAGTATAAAGAATTCTATTATTTGTTTAATGTTATATTGCATAGTGAAACCTTCTTTGTAAAGCTGAACAGAGAAAACAGCACACGCAGTAAATAACCTTCTTCAAGCAGCAGTTATGGGTCATAGTTGTCTTATTCTACTTTCTAGTCTAAAATTACTCATTTTATAAAGAAGGAAACAATTATGAGCCATGAGTGCTGTTATTAATAATCTCCTACTGTCAAAATACACCCACATGAGCATGTGCACTGACATGATCAAAAATAGTCAGCGACAATCACCTGTCTTCTCCAAGACATCAGAGCAAATTTAGATGGATGGAACAGCTGAACTCCAACTTAAAGGCTAATGAGCAAAATAACAATTAGGAATAATGAAAAGAGCGTCTTCTCTGTTTGTCTATTATTCCAAAAATAAATCTTCACACATCTCACTTTTGATTTACGCCCAGTTCCATCATGCTGTTGAGCAGCACAATGAGCACATTCGCCTTGGATCAAAACACACAAATCTAAATCTGCAACAGCAGGCCCCGGTCCATCCTGCGACAAAGACAAGAGACAAAAGCCCCATTCAAATCGGCACTGTCCATTAACAGGGCATTTCCAGTGAGAAGGGGTCACATTCCTCCATCTTACAGCTAATAGCTGGCACTGAGCGATGGCAGAGCCCACTTCAGGCTTCTCTCCGCTCGTTGGTTGTATAATGAGGGTGTCGGCTGAAGACCGTCCTGGATGGGACTGCGAACACATAATGAATGATTCTGTCTCATATCACTGCTTCACATCACATGAGATCATGTGAAAGTGGCTGCGTGAGGACATCGGTGCTTTATCGTGCAGCGAGAGGTTGCTCTGCATCCCATTACGCGCAAGCATTCTGGAAAGAAAAGGCCACTTGCAATCAAGTGAAAACAAGATAACGCTGATAAAGCAGCATGCGTTACTGGCTTAGATGTCAGATATCAGTCAGTGCGGTTTTTTTGAGGCTCAATCTAATGTCTGATTACAACCAAAGCAGAATGTTGAGACATGATTTCATACAGCACATCCATTTTGGCCATCTTCATCTTTAATTGCATACCAAAAGGGCAGCAAGGACAGCTGAGTCCCAGAGATAAGCATCTGTTTTTCTCAAAAGACTGAGTCTATGGCAATCTTTCAAAAACCAAGAAGGTCATTTAACAACACTTAGTGCTGTTCTGAAGGTTTTTCCAGAATGCTTGAGGACTGAATCAAGTGCATCAGATATATTCTGTCCACTGCATAATAAAAACTATTTTCAAGCTGTCCCTACTCTGTTTCTTTATCCAAACAAAGATGGACATGTCTCCTTGCTGGATTTGTACAACACATTAATGAAAGTGGTGTCATACAAAATGAGCAAGGAGATATGTCACTTTCAGGCCACCATCTTTTGTTGGATTAGGAAATACAGCAGAGTCGCAATAAGGGAAACAGGTTATTTTTATCGTGCATTAGAATCTATCTTTTTTTATCCAGATGGGCAGAGGAGTCTTTGAAGGTTCTGGAAAAGCCTTTAAAACGGCAGTAAGCGATGTTAAATGACCTTCTGGGTTTTTTGAAAGATTGCCATGGATTTATCTGTCGGAAAACCAGATGTTAAGCTCTGTAGCTCGAATGCAATGGTGATACACGAGAAAAGAAAACAGAACAGGTAGAGTTATATCGTGACCCACACTGACATTTTCAGTCATGTTCAGCGCTGTCAAAGGTCAAAGTTCACTTCATCAGTCTGTTGCGCAATGCTACAGGCGTTGTCATGTCATCATCTTCAGATGTTGCTCCTTTGAAGAATCTGATCCAACAGTTTCTGCGAAAAGAAAAGAAAACACACAGATTATTAAAACACTTGTGGCAGAATGATGGCGACAGATCACCAGTCCAGTCCTTGCAGAAGCCATGTGGCTTTTTTGCAATCCAGGCACGAACAGGTACATTCTCTTCCAGCTTCAGGTGGGAATCAAACAGTCCTGCACAGGGACAGGAATGAAGCCTGGTCCCCGCCGTCCTCTCACCCACACACCGTTCAGGCTCCCAGCCCCTCTTTCAGGACCTGCTGGATCTCTGGCATCGCCCCTCTTCCCTGTGTTATCTGCCACAGCAGCAGTGTGGGTGGAGCAGCTGTGTGCGGGCACCCACACTGTCTGCAGCTCGGCTGAATGGTGGCACTGCACTGTAGCTCTCTCTGCCACTGAAGGGCCTTTTGTTTCACGCGGAACACAGGCCTCATACACTCAGCACAATGAGACTGTTCACGGCTTCTCTCCATAATGAGAGAAAGGGTGTGGGATGCAGCGTGGAAGAGAGAGACTGAAATTTCTCTAGCAAATCAAACTCTGTCCTGCAAAGAGTGATAATCATTGACCACACTGTAAAACAATTAATAACACCCACTTCACATGTTGAAAATGCCTCTGATGTGCAGTTTTTTAAAGATCAGCTTTGGGGGACGTGCAAGAAAATAGCAAAAATTAGGCAGCAGCGACCTCTGGTGGAATAATAAACTCATTGTTCTGAAAGCAAAGATGAGCTCGAGCAATCCCTCAACAGCTTAATATAATGTGACTCCTTTTAGAAAAAGGCAGAACTGACATTTACATATTTTTTCCAGTGTTACATCTTGACCATTTCTTTCATGTTTCAGTACAGCAGCAAAAAAGTTACCAAAAGTAAGGAGTGCACATAACAAAATACTCCTTTGACCCTACAATAATTATTATCAGATCTTTGAGGATTGAATTGAAAAAAAACCCAAACATTTATAAAGCTGTTGATTAATTTGCTGTATGGAATGAGTGCTTTTGACAATGACGTTGAATATGAGGTAGAGAAACAGTGACCAAATACTCGATACATATGAGAATTCCTGCTTCAAAAATGACCACAAAATTTTTTCTTCAGAGCACTATGAGAGGGGATAAAGACCCTCAATCACTGTTAATCAGAAAATAAACACCAGGCTCTGTCATATATTATTTATCGTAATTTGTTATTAAGCCCTCAAGGCCAACCAGTCCGCCTCAACAAAAGAAAATCCAGAAATACGCTGCGCATGCCATCCACCCCCTTGTTTTTGTGTTTCAAAGGTTTCTGTGTGAATATCCTTTAAGTTAAACCCCATGTGTCCAACACAATGCCAGTCCATAAGGGAGTTGGTTGGCGATTTGAAGCCATTATTTTCCACAGCTGCACTGCTGTGAAAAGAGAAAAAGCTGCATTATTGCTGTAGCCCTTTAGCGTTTGGCCATTACTGCGAAACATTTCACCTTTTGCACGGTTTAATTGAGGAGAAAGGTGTGTTATTACTTGCTCAGTCGCGTGTGGGTCATGTACAAAATTAATGTTCTGTTCAGTGTCTCAGACAAGTACTTGTTAACACTGTGGCAAGCTGTTTTTAGGTTATATATATATATCATGCCCTTGATATACATTTTTTTATGTAGTGTTAAGGTGGGAAAATCATCTTATTCCACTGTCTGTCAGTATCATATACTGTATAATTTAGTATCAGCTTGGTCCAGCTCTTCATTCAAACTATTTGAAATCATTTTACATAGTGAAATATTAAAACCCAGCACTCCATGTTTTTTACGGCTGCACCATTCCATCAATTGGAAATGCTCTAGATGTCTTTTGCATCAATCTATACATAAATCCCTGAAATATTCTGGCATATTTGGCATATTTGGAAACTTTTGAAACTTCACAAGAATTGACCGCAGACTAGTGAGGTTTAATGGGTTTATTTATCCAGATTACCTTTTTGAAAAGTTCAACTCGCTGTCTGTTGCTCAAACACACCTCCCTCTTCTTCTCTTCCGCTCTTTTCCTCTTCACCTCTGCAAGTGTACTGTAACAAAATAATAATTTTGTGTCTTTTATGATTGTTGGTAGAGTTTCTGGTAAAGAACAAAATACAGCTTAGGTTTGATATTTGAAAAATAGTACCAAAAAGTATCGATTGTCCAAAAACAATATTTATCAACCAAGAATTGAGTCACCTACAATCCTTCAAAAAAGGAAAGGAATAGTTAATTTAAGTATTTTCTAATGGCAGGATACAGTCATTCACTTTCCATGCGCCACTACTTACTGTATATCAACTATATGCAAGACTATATTCTGTATAAATCCACAGTCTAACACCTCAGTCTAACATTTCTTCCTAATCAATAGGTGGATCTGTCAGGAAGTAAAGTAAACAAGTGAGCAAGGAAGGGAAAAAAACATAATTAGAGCAAAAGTCTTGGCAGGGAGACAAGAGCAGCATATTTTGTATGGAGATGTCACTGATACGACCTCCACCTTCACATGCAAAAGCAATATAAGAGATAAGGATGAATCTGCCTACAAAGAAGAAGCAGTGTGCCAAGGCAGAGATTGAGATGGAACTCACCGCTTAGATCTGAGCTGCATCTCTTTCCCAGCAATGGCTCTATCTCTGGTTCTGAAAAGGTTATCTGGAAACACGAGCATATTCACACACACACACACACACACACACAGACACACACATACGCAATGCTGATTGGGTTGAAGGCTCAAAAGCATGGCAGTAAATCACTCTAGCTTTTTCTGGTGTTTGAAGAGACTGAAAGCGTCCTTTCTTACACAATCTCCAGCCATCATCAGAAAGAACAGACAAGATTATTTCAAACAACAATGAATTCCACCTAAAGCTCCTCATTTTTACGAAGTATCATTTTGCATCACCATCACGCAAGAACTGTGACTTCCCATAAACATTTACACATGTTCCTCACATTGATGAACACTGAAAACATTGGTTAAGATATGCGATTTCTTAAAACTCTCTAGTGGAGTGTAAATCTGTCACTTTCCCAGCTGTCATTGACCCACCGGTGTATCTTTCTGTTACAGCCAGGAGAGGGCAGAGAGAGCTACAAAATCTCTGTCACAAATCTTTAAATTCTTTATTGTTTACCGTGAAGGCACTCTGAATGGAAATCAGACAGAACACTGCATCGAGAGCTTAATGACATTTGAAGGTCACAGAAATATTTCTGCTGAAATCCAATACTGGCAATCATTCTGAAACCTTGTTATTCAATAGAGGAGCACTTGCATATATATATATATAAATATATATATATATATATATATATATATACACACACACACACACAATAAAGCCATTTGTTTCATATCTTACTTCAAGTGCCTTTTATTGTATTTAGTCACAGCTTAGCCCAGTGTGTCAGTTCTCTCTCTCTTACTCTCCTTCCTGTCCTTTTTTCCTTTACAGTTGGCCTAAAAATAGTTTAGACGATATAAGGGCTGGAAATGTCCTTTTATTACATTTCAGATATTGGCCATTCAAAATATAATACATTATTTTCCTTATAATTTTTCTTGTACTTTTTATCTATGTCATTTTATTTATCCATTTAGCCTTTCTACGCAATTCCGCAAATTAATTCCTGTACTTGAAGAATCTCAGTAAGGTGTTTGCCTGTCATTGAGTAGTTGTGGTGGATCACCCTGTCTAAAGCTACTACTAACTCAGTGTTTTGGGTTTCAGTAGAGGATTTTAGTGGATTAGCACCCCTTCAAGTAAAATATAAATGTGAATATATTGTATAACTGAGTAAAATGTTACCTATCAGCAGCTTAAATCCAAAAATATTGGTATGAGCCTTGAAAAACAACACATATTGGCTGAAAACTACCCCCCTTGCTCTTTGTTCTGTGTCTGTATGTGTGTGATTTGTCAAATGGCAAACAGCCACTGCAGCTGCAATGGGACAATGGGCAGCACAGTGGATGAGAGAGGTGAGGGTGGCTGCTGGCACAATACCGTTCAGAGAGGTAGACCAGGCACCGTAAGCTCTCCTCTGCCTGGGAGCTGCGTCCAACTGTGGGTCTACTGAATCCGCCAGCTCCCTCCTCTCCTGCGCCCTTCGCTCCAGCTCTCGCACTCTGCCCTGGGAACGAGTGATGAAGTCTGGTCTGGACCTCTGCAGTGCGTCCTGCCAAAACCAGAAACATATTGCTCTTCTTGACAAAATAGTTAAGCGCAACCCCCCATTTCCAACTCCACCCCGCCCCAGAATATAGCACTAGGGCATCCTATGGAAAACGCCTGTATAAATGTGTCATTCCCTTTCGCTGACATTGTAGTGTATTTCAGTGGTTGCCAGCCTGGGTTTGGAAATCCCCACTGGGGATTAAGATAAACTTGAGGGGTCAGATAATTACCAACATACGGATAAAATAAAAACGAAGCAATTCAAGAAAGGAACAGCATTCTTATAGTATACGGGTTGCAACACACAAACATACTGCATGCTACAAATAGATATTGCATTGTTCTAAAGGGTCACACAAATTCACTTAAATCCCCAAACTTTGGTTTCATTGTTTTAGTAGCTAAAAAATACCTCTGACCTCACCTGTAGAGAAATAGTTTCAGGTGACCTTTCAGGCTCAAGACTCAGTGGAACAAATGCAGCATGGAGCTGGTTGGGGCTTTGATCCAGATGTGGCGTCATACAGCTCCCCTCATCAGTCACTACCAAGGCAGAGAAAATCAAATCGTTTGCATTTCATTTACACCTGGCTTGGCTTCACATGTCTGAGCGCGACACACAGTTGCTCAGAAGCCTTCTGGGCCTGCCACGACATATTACTTCACGGCATGAATCAAATGGGCGCACTATGTAAGAGCCAAGGAATTTCACCGCATCTGTATTGATTCAATCAGCGCTGAAAACACAGTGTTGAGCTTGTAACATTTTCAGTTAATTGTAACAAAGATCAATGTTTTATAAGGTGAGAAATTATGATTATGATTATGAAGAGAGAGGTAATAATACCAGTGTTTCCCTGCGGCAGTGCAGTGGAGTCCTTCTCAGAATTGCCATTTGGTGTTTTCTTCTTACTAAGTTGTCTTTGGAGTTTGATATTCGCTATGATCGCAGCTGCATTGAGGGCAAGCACTTCCTCTGGAGACTGCTGTGAGTGGGGATCTGAAACGCGAGAGGGCTTTGATTTAACTGAGGAGTGAGTAAAAAAGTGACACTGGCCGATATTGAGCTCCCATTTGGCTGCTGTGCGCCATGAGCAGATCTTAACACAATTTCATCATGTCCTGCCTCACTTGGAGGGTTGACGATATCAAACATTGAATTTAAATTATGTTGCCTCGGGCCTCGGTAATTAATTGATGACACTGTTAATGAATGTGATTAAAGAATAATTAATAATTTCACACAGAAAAAAGACATCATGAATAAAGAAACACACTTGAAAACTCCCTCCTCGTACTACTAATTCACCTCAACATTCAGCAATCCTAAACAATAGCTTCAGCTGACTATTTCAGCATTTTTGTCACTTGTGAGGATAATGTACTAACTTACATCCATTCACAACTGTAGACTTCAAACTTGGACAGACTTAAGTCACAAAAATAGGGACTTGACTGGTTAAAGACTTGGCTTCAGACTTCAGCAAAAACATTCAAGCCCCGTTTTTTTTAAATCACGGAGCAATAAAAGATAAATAAGACAGCAAATGCCAGGTCTTGCATGGCCCCACATCTTACATATTTAATTATTTAGCTAAATCATTGACAGAACTTGCATCGTGATGTGCAGTTTACTTATCAAGACTTGTGACGTGACTTGGACGGCTTGAGATAAGACTTGGACTTGCCCCAAAACAGCTCTGCATTCATTCCAGGGAGGCTTACCTTAACCTTTCTAATATTTTTGACATTTAGGGATAGGCGTTTCACTTTCTTGCCAAGACTTAGATGAGAAGATCGACACCACTCTTATATCTGTACATTAAATATGAAGCTACAGCCAGGAGACGGTTAGCTTAGCCTAGCATACAGACTGGAAGCAGGGGTCAAGCGCCCGGTCAAAAAATAGTCCCGCACATAACCCCCCCAAAAACACAAATAGTCATGTCTTTATTTTTGATTTTTGTACAGACTAAACAAACGAGATATAACGTGCGCTGTAGAGGTGCTTTTTTAACCTTCAGTAGGCTAGCTATTTCCCCATTTGCTGTCTTTATGCTAAGCTAAGCTAACTGTCTTCTGATAGTAACCTCTTATTCAACAGACAGATATGAGAGAGGTGTTGATCTTCTCATCGAATTCTCTGTAAGAAAGCAAATAAGTGCATTTACCAAAATGTCGAACCCAACTCATTAACCTTAACCACGCTTTGTGAGACTGGACTTTGGCCCCCCAGATGGCCAAGGAGTCCCCACAATGTGACCGTGTGAACAGGATCTGGATGCCAAAATTGATTCGAACACATCCTAATACCTTATTTCCGCCGTGTTTAGCAGCTTGTGATTTCTCTTCCTTCCCTGTGCTGTCAGTGAAAAGAGGGACTAGAATAGATTATACATGCAAAGAGATGCGTGGGAAAATGAAAGAAGGTGAAAATGAGAAAGCAACTGTAGGTGCTGATGGGGCCTCTGCAACTAGGCAATGCTATTTGACATCGGCGCAGCTATCTGGCATGAGTGTCACTTGCACTCAAGGCATACAGATAAAGGAACCATCTCAATACAATATAATTATGCCTATCAATAAGACATCAAAGGTGAAAGACAATATCAAACCTGAGAGTTCAGCCCCAGAACGCTCAAGTGTGTAATAACTTCGAGCGAGAACACACAAAGGAAGTGTATATTTAGACATTGCCATCCTTTGAAAATGGAGATCAGAGACAAAGGGAGTCTGTGTGCTGACAAGAAGACTGTCAGAGTGGGACAGAGAAACCTACCCGGGGCCTTGATGAGAGTTAGACAGGGGGACGCTCTCCTCTCTGCATTCTCTGGCGGCAATCTTTCTTTCTCGCCTGCGTTTGGCTTAAGGGTGTCTGCCACTAGCTGACCTGCTTCTTTCACCGCTGTTCGAGGGCTGATGAAACTACTGTCAGAGTTCACAGGGTTGATATTGGTCTCTTGTGGAAGCCCAAAGCTCCATTTCCTGGCAGCTGGTTGTGTCACACTCTCCTTGCTTGGCTCAGTGTGTCCAGACACATTGCCATAGCAGCTCAGTGGTCTGTGCGGCCTGTCCGATCTCTGTCCAATAGCCCTCAGAGAAAGCTCTGAGGGAGCGGGTGCTGCTATGGCAGGAGGGGTGCTCACAAAAAGGCTCAGCGTGGACCTGTGTAGTGTTCCACCATTTTTCTCTGGATCTGGAGTGGATATATTTGGTGCCAGAGCAAAGTTTGGCCTCTTTGTGGAATCCAGATGGTGATATGAAGGAGCTGCTTTGTGTTGTGAATGGTTTCCTTCACTCCACATGCTGTTTTCCTTGTACACTCCCTCTGTGTAGCTGTGTCTGTACTCTGGGTGCCTCGTCCCAGACCCTACTTTGGCTGGACTGTAGCTCTCCCTGTGCTCTGTCACTTTGATGATGGTAGCCTTTCTTCTGTGGACCACTGTGTCCAAAGCGTGGCTAGCTGGTGGGGTCCCCGCCCTTTTTGTGCTTGGGACAGGGCTGGACATCGTCCTTTGCTCTGTCACTTTGACTATAGTGGCCTTCCTCTGTACTGTGACCTGCCTAGAGGTAGCATCCATGGACTGGCGGGCTAGTGGCGGAGAAGGGGATTCGCTGGAATGGGAAGACTGGTTGCAGGTGTCAGACCCAGGCAAACTGGCTGATCTGCTCACTTTCCTGGAGGAGATGGTAATGGAGGAGAAGCTGGCTTTATTCTGAGGGATGATTGTAGCCACAGCAGAGCTTGTCTGTACGTGTGAAGGCTGTGAGCTACCGTTTGTTCTACACAGCGGGGCTGTTGCTCTTATAGGCTGAACACTGCCTGTCCTATGAAAAGGCGTATATGACTTGTATGTCTCTGTGCTGTTTGTCCCTTGCAGCAGAGCGTGTGGTTTGGAGGCATCAGCAGAAGTCGCTCGATGCAGAGGAATATGCTTGAGGGGCTCTATGCTGGTTGTTTTCATTAGAGGGGACTTCCTGTTGGGGTCTGAGCTGGTGCCTGTGGGGAGCTCATTGGACTGACTGCCTCCAGGGAACGCTGACACCCTGTTGGTATTCCAGCCTCTCCTCAAAGCTTGCCAGCCTATGGTTCTGTCCCCTTCGTTAGCCGGAAAGCTTCGTTTTTCTGGCACCTACAGCGTGTGGATAAAAGAGATTCTATGTGATAAATGTCCTTAATTATGCATGGAAACCCCATCCCACCCTCCTGTTGTTGCTAATGTCTCTTGCTAAATGTTTTGCCATTAATCAGCACAATAAAACATATGCTGTGCATTCATCTTGCCAATTTGAGCTCCTGTTTTCAAGGGGCAAATACAGAAAAAGGAGCATAACCTCATTTAATACGGCATGAGATATTGACAATATGACACCTCTCTAATACTACATTTCAACAGCAGGTCAGCTGTCTTGTCTTTCTTCAGGGCTTTGCTGTTTGTTCCTTAGTCAGATGACTCTCCCCATGCTTGACACAGTGAATGCCCCAGTAGCAATGGAAGCAGCAGCAGGCAAAGCCAGCACACAGCGTGACTTATCCCTCACAGAATCACAATGAGACTCTATCCTCAATAGAAAGTGAGAGGCAGAAAAGCAAAAAAAAAAAACCATTCTGGTCCTTGGGCTAGAGGATTCTGATGGTGTTTATGGAGCATGGAGAGATGCTGATATGTCCCTGTTGCCAGCAGGTTTATGTGTGTGATGTGACATACCTCCCCGATCCCTCATTGATCAATGTTGCATACATCATGGCAGTTATAATTTCTAAACAAAGTATGAGATTTACTTATGTTTGAGAAATGTCAGCAAACTCTGATGCTTTTGAACAACACCTTGTGGCTGTCAACAAAATGATATTCACCAAAGACAGTAAACAGTGAAGATAAAAGTGGTACAGTAGTAAATAACCTATTTATCTTGTTTTAATATATACACAGATTCACTGATTAAATGACTTGAGATTATGACAGGCAGTGGTTATTAAGTTAGACCGCTTAAATCTTGTATAAGGCAACAATACCTTGCCTTGGCTGAATGCTGCAGCAGGTAGGGAGCACACAGACACTGACATCAGTGACGATAATGGTCCATAAAGCAAAGAAGTCTGACACCAGCCAGCTACCTTTGCGATGAACATAAGTAATTTCTTTTTTCTATTTCACTGACTGTTCTGCATTCCGATGAGGCACCGTTTGTAGAAGCTTTGACCTGCTGTATTTTTTCTCTGATTTGTTAAGCCACTCTTTCAAGTTCCATAGAGTATCTTTTTGTTCAAAAAAGTTTTTCATCTTTGATCCCTTGAACTTCTCCATCCCTCAGCTTTTAAAGGGGACGGCTTGCAACATAAGCGATGTTTTATCGGCTTTTCTTCAAGTAAATGAGACTCTCTCGTCACATGAATGAGGCATCAGAATGTGTGGGAGTCTATGCGTCCAAGAGACAAGCGGAATCAAAGTAAACGAAGTAACAATGAAAAATTATAACATTCTTCAATTGTATGCACGGGCATTTACATTTTTTCTTGGTGGCAGTGAATTTTGACCTCAACATAGTGTTGATAAATGATGCCCTTGGTTTGTCCAGTATTGTGAGTGTCCTACCGAGCCAACACTGAAACACTACATCTATCATGGTTAGAAATTGGAGACCCTGACCTAAGCAACGGAAAGCATAATACAAGCATAACACTAGGATAAGAAGACTTAATTTCACTTTAGTATCCAGGCAGACATACTATGCTCTCCCAAACACACACAGACCCAAAAACAACCATACCAGAGGTGTTATCAGTTACCTGTTTAATACTGGGAGAGCCTTGATCAGGTGTCTGCCACGTCTTCACACCCAAAGCACTCGGACTGGTGTGACTTCTCTCCACCCCTCCATCTATGTATCAAGGTAAAACAAATGATCCACTGTCACATTCCTCACAAGGCATGCTCTCTCTCTATCTCTTTCTTTCTCTTTTACACACACAGACACACACAGACACACACATACACACACACACAACTGACTGTATGGCAATGTTGACACTGTCAATAATTGACGTTGGCACAGTAAAGTGAATCCAGCACCGCCCCGGAGCCTCTTCTCCACTTCCTCAGGAGACGCAACAACTTGACTGGTCTGCCTCTCAGCCCTGACTGATACTCTATTGCCACCCTGACTGCCTGCCTGGCTGCATTTCCACCTGCTGCTGTTGCCATGGCGACTGGCTCTCACTTTGGGATAACCCTCGAATGCTGTGTGGATAATCCGCTGTGTTTTTCATTTTAAGGGAGAAAACAAGAGACAAGGTGAAAATTGCACCACTTTGCAAATGTGATTACAGCTGAAAAACAAAAAAAATGTGTCTTTAGAGGTGTCAGAATGGACTCTGGTCTTTCTGACACGTTGTTCCACCTGCTGCCATCACTACACGTCTCATCTCTTTCTCTACAAAGGGCCACACGCCAACTCGTGCACCCCCTGAAAGAGCTCCTGTCATTACATTCACTATAGCTGAGCTCAAATAACCTTTTTTTTCTGAATCAACAGCTGACCTTAATATCCCAGAGGAAAATAAAGAAGCAAAGCCATATGGCAAATACCCTCTGAAGTCCCCACCCTCTCAATTTATTCCTCATCCCCATGAGTTTTATAGTAAGTGTGAGCAGGGTGAAAATTAGCCAGCCTGTCTAAACATGAAGGCCCTTGGAGCACAAGATCCAATTTTATTATCATTTGCTCATTAACACCAGGCCATTTTAAGTTTGTTATATGTGACTTTTATGGAGGGAAAGGGCACTAAGTGTCTGCTATAAGACCTCTAGTCTGATTAAAACTACTTCTGCAAGGGTTGTCAGCAACAACCAGAAAGAGAAGGGGAAAAAAAAGAAATGAGAAAGAGGTGGGATCATTTGCTAGCTGGAGTGTAACTGAGTCGATTCTTGTTGGAGTAATTGTGGTTGGAATTTCTGATACTTTCATTTGGCTTCAGATGTGGAATTGTGAATTTAAATGTACTGAAAGCAACTAGCATCAAAACAAGGCGTATTTGAATGCAGTCTTGCATAGAGATTTTTGTTTATTGTTGATCATCTTTCTTCAAGTCAGTGTCGAGATTTCAGCCATGGCCAATTTGTGTACATGCACCTACATAGTATTATTATTCACTGAGAAGTAGCTGAAAATATGAATATTTGATATTTGATAACATTTGATTGAGTAGCAAGAGATTTATAACTGACCTAAGAGCATCGCAGCACATATTGTATGTCAAATGCAAAGCCACATGTTGTTTTTCAGTTATTCTTTGACACTTTATGGTTCATCATGTTTCATCATGCTGAATGCTGATACGGCATTTTACCCATATTATAGACCATATGGAGATGGTAAACAATAATTAATAAGAGTTTAACAAGATTATACATTTCATTATGTCACCACAGCCTGTGCATATAGCTTTTAACCAACAGTATGTGATGTTAATAAGGTTTGGGGTTCTCAAAACACCTTGCACTTCCTATCAAAGTTCCTTGCTGCCATGGATGGATTGCTTTGATTTTTGCAAGCAGCCCGAGCCTTGCCAAGATAATCTATATATAAACAACGACAAGGTTGGAAGATCAAACCTCAGATCAAGCCCAGAGAGTGCGGGACCGCCATGTTCAAAGATTAACAGGGCTCTTTTTCCAATCAGTCTGCATCTCTCCTTATCTTCCTGCCTCTCGCTCCCCAAACTCCCCCCCCCATCTCTTGCCATCACCTTTTCAAGCCTAATAGCGCCTATTTCCTCTACCTGCAATCATGCCAGAATACTATGGCACCACAGTCAGGACCAGTTGTACTTGAAATTGACTTTGTTTTTGGGGGGGTTGTTTAAAGTGATCAGTCAGTGTGGAGCGTGTGAGAGAGGACAGGGGCAACACTGCTGCAAGGAGCTGATTAGAGGCAGGTAAAATGTGTGGCAAGTCAGCCCTGAAATAAGCTGTTGTTCTCCCACTGGCTGACCCGGCCCCTGCAGTTACCCTGTGGCCGTATTTGTTCGAGCACTGATCAGGCACTAAACGTCAATTGAAACAGAACCTTTGTGTGTTTCGGGGAATTTTCTGTGATGCATGAGAGTTACTTCATGTTTCTAAATGTGTTTTTTCCTCTTGCTTTAAGGTACAACTCTGTGCATTTGGTGGAATTATGAGTTGTTTTTTTTACTGCATTCAACTGAAAACCCAGTTGTTATACAAGTGATCGTAAGCTGATACAGCAAGTTGCATGTCGGTACATACCCTGGTGCCTGTTGGCTGTTGCTTGATTCTTCTGAAATGTTGGAGTGATGGGTTGTTTCAATTTCACCTGTGAAAAAAGGCCCATTAAAAGATGTCACCAAAGAAAGTACCTTTGCATCAATATTACCTGGCCTAATAACCTTGGCTTTTCTTTTGTAGAAAATCATGGCATCTGATACATTTAAAAGAATATAGTTCAACATTTTGGGGAAAACACTCGCTTTTCTGCTGAGAGTAAGAGGAGAAGATTGAAACCACTCTCATGTCTGTATGGTAAATATGAGGTTACCGCCAGCAGCCGGCTAGCTTAGCTTCTCAAAAAGACTGAAAACAGGTAATAACTAGCTGGGCTCTGTCCAAACAAATGTAAACAAAACATACCAGCATCTCTAAAGCTCACTAATTAACACGTTATATCTTGTTTATTTAAACTCTTATGAAAACTGAAGTGTAAAAAAAAAATTAGGCTAGCTGTTTCCCCTTGTTTCCAATCTTCGTGCTCAATAGAGTACAGTCGTGAAAGTGGTACCAATCTCCTCATCTAACTCTCTGCAAAGAAAGTGATACGTTTATTTCCCCACAATTTAAAGCTATTTCCTTTAAGCATAATCTCTCAGAACTATAGGGCTCATAAATATCAGTTAAACCAACCTTTTATTTAAGTTACTGCGGTGAAAATCAAAAAAAATCTCAACACTGACTTCACATAATATTTTTTTTCCCATTGAGGAGTCACGAGGGAAGGGATGTGCTTTGTGCATCAGTTCAGTCGGATCTCTGGTACAGCACAGCAACTTATTGATTTTGAAGTCATATTATCAGTTCACTGGGTAATACTCCCATTGAGTCTTCTCTGTACATTGACTTGCATCCTCTCAGGGCACAGAGCTCTATCTCTGCCACCACAGCTCCAAATGAGTCGTAAACCTTTCGGGAACGCGCAGTGTTCCTGCAGAGTAAGCTGTTTTCAAACGATGCCGGGGCTCTGCCTTCTCCCTGGGTAACTGAGACTTGACTACAAATGGCTCTCTGTGGCACTCTGTGTGCTTTAGTCTGCCTTGCACTGGCACTATGCACCGCCACCTCCATTACACAGCACTTCGCCCGCAGACTTGCAGAGCTTACACTGTCTCACTAACATGTAAGAATCACAATCACACACCCTGAGAGGATGTCAGTGCCAAATCCAGGGTAAATCAGTCCGGCCTCTTTGCAAAGCCCTGTTTCAAAAGGTTGATACCTTAAAGAACAGACACAAACATTGTTCTACGAGGTTTCTCTGAGAGAAGAAAGACAGAGAGTAAGGGGGCTTGAAACTGCCAAAATGAACTGGGTTGCTTATTTTTAGTAGTAACTGTTGGCTTGTATTTCTCTAAATTCTTCAAAGATTTCCAATCTAAATGTAGATTGAAGAACCCAGAAACTTCTGTAACTTTTTGAATAGACTTTATTAGGTTTTACCTGGCCAGAGGAGTGGTCCGAAAACTGGTTTTGGTTGAAATCATCAGCCACCATCATCACTCTTCTTTGGATAGGCAGCCACCCAATTTTGACTGGAGCAAGATAACTGAGTTGAGCCTCCTCCTTCCTTGGGGCCTGCTTGATATGAGCCCTCTCCCAGCTTCCTCTGCGCTCTGGCGGGGGAAAAAACCCGGTTTGAAGGGACTCCTGGCTTCCCAGTGAACTCTCACACATGCTGGGACTACCACACGAAGATGAACCCCTGCTGAAGGAGGGGATCCCCGGCTGTCTCCAGACACGTCCGGCTGGCTCTTTGTCGAGAGCGGGCATGGATGTTGTCCGATCATTGAAAGCTGGAACCTGATCATGAACTGGGGCTCTGAGAAGGTCGCTCTGCATCCTCTGCAGATGCTCCAGCCAGCCGTCCAGCTGGCCTCCTTCAATGGCACTCTGGGGCCGAGGTGCGCGTCGGGGGTGAGAGACATGGGGCAGAACATCCCCCTCTGATATTACACTCTCCCAGTAGGACTCATCTCCTGATCTCCTCCAACCCGGAGCTCTTCGTAGGTGGGCAGCTGGCCTGCGGAGAGTCATCCCACTGGAGCTCAGGTAACCACTCACAGCTCTCGAGTTTCAGCCCACAATAAAAGCCCTTCTTTACAGTGGAGGCATCATCTTTATTACGGATCTGTTATGAGAAGGTATCAGAATACAGTTAAGAATGAGAAATAAGTGCAAATTATTCTAGATCACAAGACACACTTATTGCTGATGATTCTATTACTTACCAGTTAGTGACGAACCATCCTTTTTCACTTAAGTAAACACTCTCTGTCTTGATATAAACTAGGTGCTAGTGGGTACTGTCTCCAGTCAGGCATGTAGCAATGTGAGGGATGCTTTGGTGAACAAAAGAGTTACTGAGCACAAGGGCTGAACATCCAATACAGAGAGGGAGATGGAAAGAGACAGAAGGGTGGGCGGGCAGAAAGAAAAAACACAAACACTTGTTGGTGCAACGCTTGACATAAGAAGATCTCTGTTTAAACAAAGAAAATCATTAACAGTCAGCATTTTAATTATCAAAGCGTCTCATTTCGGGTTTATGCAAGTCAGACACGCCACGCAATGCTTAAAAGAGCGAATCAAACTTCCTGACATTCAGGCGTCCTTACAAATGATAGAGCATCACTAATGAGCAGATTATCCATGTTATTCCATGAGTCACTTACTGCTTCAGAAATCCTCTTTGTTGAATTCCCCCTGTTTCTGCTCTTCCCTGTGATCTCGTGGTCGGTGGCTGGTGATGAGGCATCGCTATCCTCGAGCCTCTATCCAAGCCATGTGACTTTTGCAAGACTGTTTTAAAAAATGGGCCAGTGTCCTCTCGGATAAGTAACTGTGACCCACATGATGTCCCACAATGCATGAGTGAAGGGTATTTACAAGACAGAAGGAACGTCTGCCTCTAGCTGGAGGCGAGATTCCGCTTCAGATTTTATTAAGAGGCCGTTAAAACGCAAATTTGCTAAGATACAAGTTCTTCCCAAAAAGAATTGGCAGTCGCTTTGATGTTTAATGAACTTCAGTGTTTCTCAGTGGATTAACAGTCCCCAGATGTCTTTCAAAGCAACATCAGTCCCACTCGGTGAAATAACATTTTCCAAATGTCTTTCAAGACGGAGATAAGACAGAGATATCTTAAATATCAATTGCTGTGACCTGCTTTAAGACACCTTATCAAGCTGAGAAGCTACATGTAAAAGGAATATGCAACGGTGTAAAGCAATTTGCATCCTTTTGTCTGCTCTGCCTGGGAGATAACATCAAAACAAATCAAAAGCTCAACTGAGTAAGGACAGATTTGAACAAGGTTCAAAGGGAGAGAAGCTTCTTGTATACAGTATGAGTTTGAAAGCAGTAGCGCCCTCTGCTGGCAGCACTGCAGCACGACAAGCTGGGGAAGTGAGTGCAAAGGCGGTCATGGGGTCATGCTGTAGGTTTGAGAGACTTCTCTCAAAGATGGGATGCTATCATAGGATGCAACATTTGTGCAAACAAGATGAATAAAGATGAGTGGACTCAAATGCGTGCACCAGGTGCATCTCTCTCATGTCTTTCATTCAGCACCTGCAGCTCTGAGGAACAACTCTTATTAATCCAGCACATCACTGCTCGGAACAACAGGCCCGTGTAGGGTTCCCACAGTTTCATCATGAAGTGCAAAGAGGGAAGGAAATAGACTGCATTAATAGTCTATCAATTCTGTGGTCGAGACAATAAGAGGAACAATCTCTGTGTTTTACCATGAGGTAGCACCATAAGGCCAGGTCACCATGGAAATATATCTGTTTACAGGAATACTGTAATAAGGTCTTTTAATGACAACATTAAAATAAGTTGAAACAGTATGCCTGTAATTAATGTGGTCTTTACTATTTATTTATATATATATATTTATTTATGCTTATAGTGAAGCAGAAAAACTCTAATTTTGACAACTGCTTTATAGTCCCCTACAGTTCTATTATGCCTGCATAGAAAATATAAAACACTTTTATCTCTTATATCTGTGTGTGTGTGTTTACCATTGCTATTAGTAGTTTTAGCATTGCTTATTCTTATATTTTTTTAATCATCATATATATTAATCCCATGCTCTAATGAATCTGTGTTCTTTATTTTGGATATCTGTGTTTTGTGTATCTTTTTGCAAGTTATTATGGCAGAAGAAAACCAAACCAAGCCATCAGTGTTCACAGCAGCCTAAACGTTTTAAGCTTACTATATAGCCTATGTGATGCACATGTAGAAAAAAACAAACATAAAAGAGACATAAAAAAAATTGTCATCGTGTATTAGTGGGTGTGATGTCCACCAGTTTATGTCACCGTCAACTAAACATTGATACAAAAGTTTTCATCGGTCATGCAGCAGTTTCCGCCTCAGTATAACCAGCAGTGGGGCTTGTAGCAGGGCGCCTGCTGTATGAACGCCTACAGGGTGAAAAAGTTGGGTTCCCTTCCTCCCCCTTGCGGAGCGTCCTGTCACTGGTGGAAAATGGCTGCTCGGAGTAGCTCCCCAAAGCCCAGAGAAAACTGAGGGAAAAGTCTGCATTGACAACAACAGGTCACATCTGGACCTCTTCTAACAGGCCGAACAACAACTCGGGGAAGCCTCGACGCTGAGAATGTCTCGCTGGGTGCCCACCAAAAAGGAAAAGTATGGTGTCGGTACGTAAGAAAACTTGCATGCTCCATCGCTAGCTCGCCCTAGCTCTCCGCTCTCAGATTGCACAAGTTTGGGAAGGATTGTGATTAGAAAGCGGCCGGCTGTGTTGTTTCTCGTGTGGCTGTACACGGCTTTTTTTTTTTTACTGTCAAATTTGCCTAAAATAGTGGGAATGCAAATCTCATGTGTCGGGGAATTTGCCAGCTAGTTTGCATGAAACGCAAAACAAGGAATGTGTGTCTATTGTGAGGGAGAGGGCTGTGTGTGGATTGGGAATTGTTAAGAGGCGCGCCTAGTTATAGCGCTGTTTCCTGTGTTATGGGGCCTCCGCTACAAACTAACTAGCAAGTATCAGGACACGCATGACTTGTAACTTTTTAGTTAGTTCGTTTGTTTGTGTTCACTGTTCCGTCTTTCACACGGAGAAAGCTTTTGTTGGTGGTTATTTATTGTCACTTCCTTAAACGCGTTGAAACCAGGCGTCCTGGCCCGAGAACACTGTCCCGTTCAGCTTCCACTCTCCTTCAGGGGATTATTTAACTCAACCGCATAAGAAGTGTCTTGTATTACTGGACTTATGTTGAAGGGTTTACTTAGAAAGCCCAACATAAACTCTGTGTGCCATTGTAGAACTGACATTGATTTGATAGTAATATTTATTTAGGGCATGTTTTAATCACTTATCTTACTGCATATTTGTATATTTTTCTACTATGACTTGGTACTTTTCTTCAGGCTCTGATAAGCCATTTCATTTAAATAACTTGTAAAAGTGACACTAACACCACAGGGTTTAATTTATTTACATTCTGTCTGTTAGTGCTTTTGGCATTAGATGTAATTTTTGAATATATTTCCATAAGATAAGATACACCTTTATTGATCCCCAGCTGGGAAATGTGGTTGTTGCGGCAGCACAAGAACATAAATAAATGCAGATAAGAGAGTAACAGAAATAAATAATAAGAGGTGCAGAAACTTTAATAAGAATAGAGTAAAGATAGAAAACATACAAGAGCATCTAGAGACAAAATGACATGCTAAAGTGACAGTGGTGTGATTAATAGCAGCAGAGTCAACTAGTCTATGTAACCAGTGTACACCAGACTAATGTATGATATTGTTAAGTAAAGGTACTACTCAGATAATACACACTTTTGTAATTAAGAGTGTTTTTTTTTCCTCTTAACATAGTCATGGTTAAACATGCTCGCTGTGCTCCATGTGAATGCCTGAAATAATAGTATAATGGAACTAATCCTGATTTTTTCTGGGGATCCCCTGGAACATCCTGGTCCTGTTCAGTCAGCAATGTAGAAAATTACATGTGTTTTCCAGAAAGACTCTGGTTTCACGACAATGGATTGGAATTTTAATGCGCGTGTACTGTACCCCGCCACATGCATACTGAGTCCCTTTTAGCTGTGTCCATCAGTGGGACTGCTGTATAAGGGATGCTGATGCTGATTAATGGATGAGTTCAGCAGGTTAGCTTTGATTGGCATCTCAGACCGCAGCTTCCAGAATGAGCTCTGTTGTTTTTGGTCCAGTCCATGCTATATGTGAGCCTGTGGCCACTAAGTCTCTTGAGCAGATATGGTTGGCGGTGGTTTGTATTAGTGTGTGTGTGTGTGTGTGTGTGTGTGTGTGAAAAGTATACTATTCTGATGGCAATGATTGCCCCGATGTATTCTCAAATATCCATGAGATCTTGAAAGTGGAAGTTCTTCAAAAATCTCAGGAGAAAATTCTCACGGGGCTCACTGAATGCAAGAGTGGATGAGTCATTAGCAGAAAGAGAGGCAGCTGCCACATCACTGCTGCAGAGGATTGGTGGGGTGCACAGCCATTGCACTTTTAATACTTCATGTGTTGACCAAGAAGCACTAATGAGCACTCTGTGAGACCTCTTATGCAGGCAGCGCTCACTGTAGACCTATTTCTGTTTCAGCAAAACTTTTGTCACACCACTCACTACTCTCATAATGGCCCCATGGCTTTATTAGTGTATGTAGGAAAACCGTATCCTTTAGTCTTTTCACAGCAGTATTAATAATGAATGCTACTGTCTTCTTACATAGACCAGTGATAATAAAAGGCTTTGTTATCATACCAGCAGATTCACATTACGGTATTTGGCTGATTATGGAAGCAAGGCTTTGCACAGTAGCTAGCTCCGACACAATAACCGATACTGAAATTAAATCATGTTAGATTTGTGTCACAGCAATAATTAAAAAAAAACACATCTGTGAAAAATTCATGATTTATGGTCGTCTCTTCTTATTCTCCGCTGGTTGTTATGCTCCTCCGTGTGGCAACCAAAGACCTCACCAGCTGATTAGTCTTTGATTTTAATGGCAACATCATGATTAGGGCTGTAAGTACAGGCTATTTTCATTATCGATTAACCAGTCCATTATTTTTCAGACGAATCTATTAATTGTTTGGTCTACAAATTGTCAGAAAGTAGTGACAGAGGCACAGACGTTTTTTGTGCACTGGTACAAAACAGAAAATACTCACACTGAAGAAGCTGGAACCAGCGAACAATTATTAAAATTGTTGACTAATTTTCTATCAATCAACTACTTAAAAATCGACTAATTGTTTCAGTAATGATGTAACTGAAACTTGTGTTTGTCTGGTCTTAAAAGCTTAATTATAAAGTGGCTGTTATTGTAATATATGTCATTTTTAAGCTCTTCTACCAGGGTGAAATAAACACTGAGTGCTTCTATCTGTTTGCATTGTACCCGTGATAAAATGAATTTTCTTTCAAAGCAATTCCTTGCATGTATCTCTCAAATCTTCTCAAATCACCAGCAGTTATCTCCTGAAGTATTGTGAAGTATACTTGTATTTCATTAATATCAAAGTACTTCATCAAAATATCATGACATTTATATTTTGACAATACTGCCCCGCCCTAGCTGCAGTGAGGAATGACAGACTCTCTGCACACCATGCTTAACGGGGGCCTGTGATGTTTTCTTGTAAACAAACAAAAGTTACTTTTACATTCAGTGTTTCTCACCAAAACTCACTGTGTGTTTCCTCGAGGTGCATTTCCTGGAGTATTGTCACATAGTTGTATTGCTGCTTTTACTTAAAATAGCAGTCAGAATAACTCTTCCATCACTGGTATACAGAGAACAGTCGGTGTTGTAAGACTTGTTCCCACTGAACAAGGTTTTTGCTATGTGAGCACCTTGACTTGGTTTTGACAACTCTTGGTCTTAATGCAGCTGGAATCCTCCTTATCCCGCCAGAGGCAACAGACTTTATTGCTTTTTACATTGTTTCTAAGGATAATTATTACCCTCAGGCATTAGCTCGACTTCCTCCTCCAAACAGTGTCTTCAGTTCCACTGGCATGCTCAGAATGCTGCCTATCAGCCTGCATTTAACTCAGCTGATCTGGTGAATTGACAGAATTCATCGTCATTCACGAGGCGGGCGCACACAGAAGGAACTATTGACCGTTTTCAAATGGAAGTTGAGGTTTTGGGCTCAGGGCGCGACTTCATTCTTCGACCCGTATTCATATGATAAAAGAGGAGTAAGGCGATCCATTCATCAAAGAAATGTTAAAGTCATATCTCTCTTGACCTTGAGCTAATTTCATTACACAGTTCTTTTTTTTTTTTTGTCAAATGCCAACCAGCCCAGCATAAATCAAGGGGATCAGGAGTTTTGAAGCCTAGTTATTCTTGTGGCATCTCAAAAGTGATTTAACAGGGCCGGGGGGAGATGTTTTTTAGCGTCTCTCGGTTCTGTGATGAATTAACCAGAAATACTTTTTGATGCTAATTTCAAGTGTTGTCTCATTAATTCTGTTTCATCGGGATGTTGCAGTTCCTTAAGAGAGACTTCAGAGGCTTGTGGTTCTAGAAAGCAAACCAGGGAACACTCAGCAACAGGACTATTTACTGGATCCACACATCGCTCTTGAGACTCGAGCACAAATTACCCTTGAGAGCATGTGCTGTCATGAGAAATGTTTTCCACCCCATGATGCTTCTCCCTTTTGTAATTTAGCTTTAAGTAATCCAATATAATATCAGCTCAGAACATAGAAAATGCCGTGATTGTTCAAAATGCATTGGGACATTTACTTTTTCTCCGGCTTGCAGTTGCAGGTTTGGGCGGTAAGGAAATGCTGCTTCCTGTAGGTCAGGTCACAGCAGCTTATCTAAGACAACAATTGGACACACACATAACACACACTGAGCTCTAAACGTTCGCTCCGGTGTGGCTATGATTCATATTTTTAAACTGGTGTGTGTGTGGCAGACAGTGGGCCAACAGGACTGACAACCCTAGACAGCTCTCATTTGGAACAGGTTAGCGGCGAGTGACACATTGGGAGCAGAAAATAGAGATGCAGTCACTTTGTCTCTCGAGTGAGGCCGTAAGTAATTTGCGAAGCCCCCGCCCCGCACACCAAGAAAAACCATCCACCCACAAGTGCAGCAAGCTAACAAATATGGTTGCAATTAAAACACAGCCTCGGTTACTGCATAAATTCTAACCATGTGTTTTCTGCCTCGTATTTTACCCTTCTCTTACACCCTGGGCTGAAGCCATTTGGTGTAAAATACGGGAGAGTGAAATTTGAGTCATTCCCTTTTATCAGTTTACTTCGTGGTTTTATATGCTTGGAGCAATTTCCATTGCATTTCAGTCAGAAAATGCCTTGTCTCACGTCTGTTTGAGGCACAATAAACATGAAAATGGAAAAGGTGCGGCTCTTGTTGTCGCCGCACTCCCTGCCGGATATGGCGGCTATTGATTCTGACATAACAGAGCATTCAACAATATTGACTACACAGTTGAGTTTTAAAACAAGGCACCTGATTCCTCTCTGCCTACGTTTTAAACTTTGTCCAACAAAAAAAGCTGAGCTGACAAAATCGGAGGCAGAGTGCTTTTACTAGAGTGAAATAAAGCAGCTGATTAATGGAAGGAGCCGGGAGATGGAAGGAGATGCTGTGGAGACAAGCAGAAGAGGGGTGATTTTTTCTTGTCAGGAGGGTAACAAACAGTTTCATCTTTGTTTGGTCTGCGTTACAGCCAGGTGGTGTTTATGATCAGCCTGGCACCTTCGCTCATAAATAAAACTGTACAAACAGAAATTGCTTGTGTTTTCGCAGCAGAGGGAGGCGATCAAATTAAAGGATGCAAGGAGCTGAAGTGTGATGTGGGTTTTTTTTTTTGTTTCGCACACCCTTCCTTTGATGTGGTGACCAGGGTGTGTGTGGTTATGTTTGGTGGCAGGAATCTAAGTGTTTTCTTTAAGTGCCGACTGTGAGAAGTGTGCAACTCTCCTGAGCGATCACCTGGAGCCTGAAGGCTAAGCTAACATAATTATTTCCAATTTTATGAGTTTGTGCACCCAGCCGTTGGACTATTTTGATTATTTTTGTTGGCGTGCAGAGTGCCGAATATACCCTCCACCTGGGACCTCATCCTGCTTGAGCCCCCCCCCATTTAATACAACTGTGGTGCACTTACTGAGCTGCCTACAGATCTGTAAACAAAACGTCAGCCAACTCTGCATAAACATCTGTAAAACTTGATTTGTGACTTAGTTTATGTGCACTGTCAAATGTCAGGTGCCAATTAGATGACAATCTGGGCTAACTGTGCTAAACCATACGATTCATACCTAGTTTGGGTATTGTAACATTTCCCCTCATGGGTTACTTTTGATATTTGACATGATATGGGTATACTAAACTTTTGCACAAATAATATTTAGAAACTCAAATGCAGTGATCATTTACTCCTGATTGTCTCGACATTCATTAGACACTGTCATAGTCAAAACTTTGGCCATCATCCTCCTGTTCCCTCTTTAGAGGTCAGTATGACTTTGCTATTATCCATTCTGAAAGGGAATTATATATTAACTATGGGCCGCGGTGCTTGGTGAGGCAATTCTAATAGTACAGCTCCCAATGGCTTGCTGTGAGATGGTGGCTAAGACAAATGACAGCTGGCCTATTTAATCAGTGCATAGCTAAGTGGTTCCACACGATTCCTTCTTGGCTCACCACTGAGACAAAGCTGGAACACTTCTACATCTTGTTTAAGTGTCGCTGTCATCCGAAAGGTTGAGGTGAAGGGGGGGGGGGAGAACTTGTGAACATGTTAACCTTGGATTTACACAGGTGAAAATTTGATTTGTCTCTTAACTACTAATTATAGTGCAGGCCAACTGGTATTTGTTACCATAGTCTTAACAAAGTGAGAATGTTTAACCTTTTTTTTTTTGGAGAGCGCTAAAAATTTAATGTTATGATTCAGAAATGAGTCAGCATCCTGTGAAATCACCATTTGTACCCTTTGTAAGGACTTCTTGTCCTCATTCTCGGTCTCAGCTGTTTTTGTTTTTACTGTAATGTCTGGAGAGGCTGGTTGGTGATGACAAATGTTATCATCAGTACGTACCCTACATGTTGTTTTTTTTTACAAGATGTTTCCCTACATCTTCGGATACAGAAATAGGTTGTTTAGCCCTGTAGTACTCTTAAGAGCAAACCTTTGCTTGCCATCTCAATGAGATGATGCGAGATAAAAAACAGATTTCACTTCCTTTAGCTGAACTATTAAAAGACCTCATGGTTGCTTTAAGTGGCAGACAGTGACACGATTTGACTTTACAGATTATCTTTTCAGTGAAAGTTGACACAAGTAGGCGTGAGGTGCGTGTGGACCTCCATGGCAATTGCAATGGGCCGTGATGTTCCTTCTTGGCAGTTTGTCAAAGGCAGCGAGACATGAAGAAGAAAGGACACACAGACACACACATCTGGGCTGATCACGTATGATGACGCCGTATGTGCGAGTGACTGATGTGGGTCGTTGCTATTGCTCGGCTACACAGGCAGGCGGTCTCCAGCAGCACCCTCGGTATTGATTGTGGACATGCCAAGCAGCTTGTGCATTGTCTGAAAAGAGTCCTGCTGTGCTGCTTTTGCTAGCTTGACAGATGGCTAATGGTGTGTATCACGTCAATGTGATACAAAGGTCACTGATGTAGACGTGTGTTATTACATAATTTAGATTCAGATGGATGAAATTAATATAAGAGAACCTTTCAGCTGTCATATCGTATGAGGCAGGCAGTTAATATGGTTGTATGAAGTTCTTGGTTCATATTAAGAGACTTCAGCTTAGTTTAACATCTAAAGAGTTTCATCTAAAATTATAGTCACCACCAGAATTGAACTGTCTGTGACAAAATGACTACTGGCACAGATATGTAATTCCCAGTGGATTATTAAGGCAGAGCACTTTCCCTCTATGACAAAGTTAAAAAAACGTTTTTTATCAGGGCGGCATAGGAACAATGACATTTTTAGCCACAGTCATTTGAGGGCCTTTATCAGAATCCAATCCAAAGGAGTAAGTCGAGTGATCATTCAATCAGGGTTGCCAGCAGGTGTGAAAGGAGTTACCAAGGAAAAACAAATCGCAGAAATCTGCTCTGATTGAACTAAACTCGCATCTAGACAGCTTTTCCACACAGGAAGTTGTTTAGCCAACGTGGTAAGCCAACCTGATTGTGACAAATCTCGTCTCGTGGTCAGTTTAATTATTAGATGGCCTGACCAATAGCCAGGCTAAAAATTATTGTTTTTGTTATGTGCGCCTCTGCTGTTTATATGGTTTTATCCTCCCTATGGATTACTATTAAAGTTGTACTCTTAACATACTCAGCCATAAACATCAGGAAGCGTTTCTTTCCTTAGATTGTCGTCTTTCTTAAGACAGAATAAGCAGCGCAGTTGCTTTGTGGAAACCGAGTTTAATGTCTGGGAATAAAAGCTAGAGGAAAGAACTGGCAGTGAATGTAAGACTGTAAACTCAGTCTGTATTGAGTATTCTTAACAACATGTCGCTGACCGCTCTGGCCGGGGCTTTATTCTACCAGAGTGATGAGCTTGCAGCTGAGCTGAGGCTGTGCCAGGCTGTCAGTGGGTGAGCTGACACTGGACGACCTGTCTGTTTCTGTGGGTCAAGCATGGGCTAAAAGGACCGGCTCCCTGGGAAAACTCACTTCCCAAGTACCTCAGAAGACAGAGTCTAGCTGTAAGCTGTTGGCAGGTATGACTCGGGGTGTATGCATAAGTTAAAGGCGAGCGCCAACGGCATCAACATGCAAGCTGTTATTAAAGTCCCATAAGCTGGAATACATTCTCCACTGAACATATTTATTTTGCCTAAGTAAACTTCCCTAGAGTTGTGTTGTCCAGTCATTATACTGTATTGGTTTTGAGTCTTCTAATCCCAGCTGCTGAAGATCCATGCTTAGCAGAAATCATAGACCCCAGCAACTCTGAGGCTATTCAGGTTATAAAAATGTCAACAGTAATATCAGCTGCAGTCCATATTAATGTTGCATTTGTCACCTTTAAAATGCCCCATGGGTTGTTTTGGGGACTTGTAATGGAGTTGTCAGTCATTGATTGTGGTCGCAGACGGGCTTGGGATTGCCACGTGCAGAAAGAGACAGCCTTTCAGTGCGGCTGGCATTTGATGAAATGGCCTTTTGTGTGTTTGTGTGTGTGTGTGTGTGTGTGTGTGTGTGTGTGTGTCTGTGTGTGTCTGGCTAAATACTTGATAAAGTCAGAGGCTTGCAGCTCCGATGTTGGTGGGCCCTGGAGGCAGTTTTAGATTCCCAATGAGTGGCAGCTCTACTCTGTGATCAACCTTTAGGGATTTAGATGAAGTTGTCTCACTGCTGTAGCTGACACCCCAGTCTCCTTTTGTTTATAAAAAAAAAAGAAAAAAAAAAAAAA
>NTHP01000059.1:1125278-1157405 GCA_003416845.1 Oplegnathus fasciatus
CATAAATTTCACCCGAAAGTCGAATATAATATATATGTCAGTACACACCATAGACTCGAGAATTGGAAAGTCACAGTTTTAAGTTTTGCTAACGGTATAGGCAGGGCAGCAACATACAATTTCAAAAAACACAATGTTGCTTACCAAACACTACTTTTAGGAGCCAAGTAGAGATGCAACGAGCAATTACTTAAATCCAGATTAACCTGCTGATTATTTTCTGGTTCGATTGATTCATTGTTTGTCTATATAATGTCAGAAAATGTCCTTTTTTAATGTTGAAAAAGGGATTAACAGTATACAGGGTGTCTGCAGTGAATCCACAATGGGAATCTTGGAGAATATTATGGTTAAATTTTGATTCTCTGGGTCACAGTTGGATTCAAAATCAATTCTCAGGCTTGCCAAAATTTCTCTCAGGGGTCTTTCACACAAAGACGTGTTGCTTAGGACAAATGCTTTGAACTCAACGAATTTCAATGGAAGAAAGTGACTAATAGACTTCCGACGGGGCTGGTGAGCGGCTATGCGCTTTTGTAACGGAGCCCCAAGTGAACAACGTTGGAAAATAGTTCAACTGCTGAGGACGTGCAGCATGGATTAACTGTCAAACCTTGACGGGCGACCAGTGACTGACAAAGTGTTTGAGTGGGGCTGTAGTACTGTATAGTTCACCTTGTTTTCTTACTATAAGGATTTGCATTAATTGTTAATTATTTGCGTCCTCCTTGAGGCTTTTAATGCTCAAAGAGGCACACATATAGATCACCATGGGTACAATTTGAAAATCTCTGACTTTGGTGATCCAGTGGTGGTATCAAAAACAAGGCTGGCAGATACCAATGCACGCTGCTACACCAGGTGGTTATCCAAGCTTCCTGGGTCCTTTAGTCTGAAGGGGGTAACACTTTTACTCTCGCTCACTTGCACATTGACTCCCATGCTAGTATTTCTGGCTTGGAGGCCTGTCACTCTGGCCAGACTGAGTTGCTGCAGAGATGTGATGTCGTAGCTGGGCAGGCCCCTTGACGTCATCTACCTGCTGCTAGACATTGCAGGATTTTCTGCCAGTTTGACTCTGCAAAAGCCCAGCCCAACCAGACCGACAGTTGCCTCTCATGCTCCACTCTGCCTTTTCCTCTCGAAGAATCCTCTTGTCTGGGATTTCCTGGCTAGCTCTCTCTTTGCGGGCTTACAGCCCACAGGGACTTTATACAAAACATCAAGAGGCTCAGTCTCTTTCCAATGAGCATTTTCTCTTTCCTCCCTTTTTCCCACCCCTCCTTCATCAGCATACTGTATTCTCATCTGAGTGTAATGATATGTTATACTCTGCGTGGATTAGTGCAGGTTATTAGAGAGCCCAAAGTGTAGAATTACAATCAGTCCAGTGTTTAGATGAGGCTGCTTATAATTGTGGAGAGGGCGTAAACGTGCGCTGGCTAAGTGGATAGGTCTGTAATCTGATTCCTCACTCGTTTCCTCTGATGATCATGTTCAGTTAGTTTGCACAGCCTTATGCAAGAGGTTATGTATGGTAATGAGCCCCCAGCAAATGATGTTGCTGTTTATCACGTTTCCAGAAAAGCATTTGCATGCCATACTCCAGGGAGAATATGGTCCACTTCCTCATCCTCTTCGTCTTCTTCCTCTGATGGGTTTTCTCTCCCTCAATGCTTCCAAATTGACATCAGTTTACCCTCGGGTATGCAAATACAGGTTTATGAGTAATCAGAGCTGTCATTCAACCCCCACGTGACAAGAATCACTTTGGTTCCCATGTTAAATTGCACCATCATTGCCTCAACATGCCAGGGTTGTGTTTGATGGTTGTCATTTACTCAGCATCTTCCCAGGGTGTCGTTTGTGTTCATTTTGTGATTGCCCTTCTTGCCCAGTGAGAATCTCCCCGGTTCTCTGAGCTCCCATTTGTTTGTTATGAGACATACTCTCATTGGCAGTGATCACAGGGGCAGTTTTTCATTTTCTCATGAAGTATGATGATTTATGTCTCTATCAGAGCTGTTTGTTTGGGCTCTTCCTCTCTCAGCACCTGCCGTTTAGATAACATGCTGAATCAGCTGGACCTGTGACCCAGTTCCAAACAAACACACAGATGCAGCAGTTGATGGCTTTACAGGCTTTTCTGGCTACTCTTAATGATGGTTTAATTGAGCGCACCCCGCTGTACAGTGACTAGGCTGCTCTCTGATGGCTGCACACAGATTAATCCCACCTCCCTTTTGATTGTTTTGTTGCTTTCTCCCCCTGTAGGTACCTTTTGTATCCCAGTGTGGTACCACTGAATTCATTTCCTGGGGTCTTTGTTGCATTGTCAGCCCATGGCTCGTGTTCTGGTGAATTCGCTGGGCTGGTTGGATTGTTCTGGGGATCGCAAAATGCATTGTGGACAACGTGCACGTGTATATGCACATACACTTTGATAACAAAACAACACGGGGCTGAATGAAACAGGCCACACATGGCATTTCATGCCCTCCACTAAATGGTGATGTGGTTGGTTGCCTGATTTGTGCTATACATGCTGAACATCAGATACAGACTGTCAGAGGCTGTCAGAGGCATTATATAACTGCACCGTCATTTTTGAGGCTGTACTTTGTGGTGGCGTTAAGCAAACATCCCATGAAATGTCTCTGTCAGTGTCGGTGAGAGTCTTACTTGACCACTGACCAGCCTTCCTGTTTTCGTATTGCATAAGTTGTCATTATTTTTGAGACATTTCCTCTTGCCAAATTTCAAACTTTTTTACAGTGTTTGCAAGTGATGGACCAGTCTTTCAGCTACTAGCTCTATGGCCTCTTTGTAACTTTTTATTAGTTGCCTTATGTTGCCTTGATAACTCAATTATACACTCTTCCAAGATTGTCTGACCTCTGCTATAGCTGACGCATACTGTTCTGCTAATTGGAGTTCTCTGTAATCAGAGCAGCCTTTGTAAATGTGATGTGACTTAAGTCAGTGCTTTAATCTTTAATGTTTTTTACCCTGTCCAGAATCAGATACAAATAATAGGTGGTTTTCTTTTTCAGTTAATTGATAAATTAATTGGTTTTTGAAGAATCAATAATTATAGCAAATACCCAGGACTTTGCCAAAAATATTTTGCTTACTTTGTCTGACCAGTAGTTAAAAAACAGAAAGTAGAGCTTTAAAAACAAAAACAAAAAACAGTTGACTTCACTTACTTTCAGATGATCTGTTACAGGAAAGACTCATGTGGGAGTAGAATCCAAAAAACGATTTCACCCCAGTAGCAAAAGCGAGAAAAACAAAAATGCTTTGTACTAGATAATTGTCCACCTACAACTTAAAAGCTAAATGGTAACCAAAAAAAACATTGCTGTGTGCCACCTGATATGGTAATGAAATATATTCAGCTCCTCTGATGGCAGGTGATTGTGGGACACAACAGTCGATTCACTTGATGTACCATCTGCATGCTGGGAAGGCTCCAGTGCCTGGGGCGATGGTCTTTTTTAATTAAGCCATCATTCACCTCTGGAAACCTCTGTTGAAGTGTCCCTGCATGCATCCCCTCAGCAGGACATGCATACACACACACACACACACACGCACGCACACTTGTCTCATTCCTCCCCGCAGGTGTCCTCTCAACACGGCCACCTGTCATGCTGTCAGTGCATAGGTTGTGTTTAAATTTCTGTGTGTGTGTGTGTGTGTGTGTGTGTGTGTGTGTGTGTGTGTGTGAGAGAGCTTGTAGGATTTCTCAAAGGCAGGTGTCGGTCATGGCTGGTTTGACAGCGACATGTTGTTCACCTCTCACTGAATGAGAGGACAAGTGTCACCAGTCTGGATTTTGTCGTCGTGATAACGTGACCTTGACATGTTGATGGAGCTCAATTGACAATAGATGTGAGATGCTGTGTGTGTGTTGGCTGTCGAACCGATGACATCAATAGCCTGCATTGTATTGTTAGATCTACAAGAAAATGTCCACTGATGTCTTGGCCGTAGTTTTTTATGTGGTACTGACTGCTGACTGGAGTATTTTTGCCAAGGAGATTTATGTTTTCTGCCCCATTTGTTTTCTGTTTGTTTGTTTGCTAGCAGGATATGGCACTTCTTAACAGATTTTGATTAAATTTGGTGGAGAGTCTGGCCCAAGATATTAGTTCTTTGTTTTTGGAGCTGATCCAGGGATGTTTTGGAACGTTTTCATAACACTGCATGAGAGTTGTTTTAATTTAATTTAATTTTTTTCATTTTTCTCATGAAATATGGCAAAACACGCATCCCATGTGTCAGATTAATCAATCTGTCTTACATTATGGACTATATGCTGTAAAGATTTTAGGCTTTGGTTTACTTTGTAGTTGCTAAATTTTATTCATTACACTTAAATGAATTGTTACACTGTAGCTGCCAACACACTTTTCCTTTTGGCAACTTGCCGAAGTCTAACTTGCCAGGACATGCTGGTGATTTACCAACCAATTATGGGAGCACCTGTAATGTGCTCTATTGATTCCTGTTCACAAAAATATGCTTCTGTGGTGTTGACCAGAAAACCAAACAAGCATCTTCATGTCACCCGTTTGCTCTGTGTTTTGAGGACACATAAGAAAATCAGGAACACTGCAGTATTTCATTATCTCTCCATCTCTGTCCTGTAATTCTTCGCAAATCTGTTTTCCGCCGGCATTATTGCTGTTTTGGCGTTCTCCGTCATTATTGCTTTCTTTTAAGTCGGCGGTAGAAATGTGTTGATATTGCAGCTTCGATGGTGCCAGGCCCAACCATGGCTGTGTCAGACTGCGTGGGCGGACGTCCTGTGGATGTGTGATGCCTCTACTACACATCGCGATGGCACACAATTAGCGCCACAAGGGAGCCAAATGCTTTATTGCCTTTTTCCTCCTCCTGTAATATCTCCTCCTCTTATATTGTCCTCTCTCGTCTCTCTCTCCAGCAATCTATAACTATGATGCCCGGGGAGAGGAGGAGCTGTCGCTGCAGATTGGAGACACAGTGCACATACTTGAGACATATGAAGGTGAGAACAGGCTTATTGATGACAGGCATGATCGAAGCTGACACGCCAATGTGGGACATTATTTTCCTGTCATCACTAGCACCTCTTCTGTTCTGTCAAATTTTTGTACATGTGTTCAATAAGATAATATATTCACAATAACGATTATGATGGTAGAAACCCTACACCCTTCACTTTGTCTGCTAGTGTTTTATTGAGCGTGTTATAGTCACAGTGTTGTTATTTTCAGCTTTAATGCCATTCTTTATTGTAAATTGATTAATAAAACAGTCGACCTTTAGCGCAGGTTTTATTGAGTTTTAGTTTATTTGTTCTTTTTGTGTACTGTGTATGGGAAAAGCAGCTTACATTTAACACATTTCTGTTCCATTTCTTTCCATTAGACTGGTACAGAGGGCATAGGCTGAGGAGAAAATCCAAAAAGGTGAGTGGCCAGTAAACAAAGGATTTACACACTCATATCCGCCATTGAGAGGTTACTCTTTACAGCTTCAGTTTTTCAGTTGTTCAACTTCTGTCGCAGTTGTACCGTAATGTTGTTTGCATTGTCATCTCTTCCTCTTCTAGGGCATATTTCCTGCTTGCTATATACACCTGAAAGAGGCCACAGTCGAGGGCAGTGGGTTAGTACTTCTCCACTTCTGCTTTTGAACGACCTGTAAATTTGTGATTTTGTTTTCACAATGGAAAAGATTGCGTCTACTTTTGTTGCATTTGTATGTAAGATTATTGAATTATTATTATATATATTGTGATTATAACATTGCATTGAGCTGAAGACAGCAGCAAGACATCAAACAGGAAACAAATAGATGAGAAGTTTGTCCTCCCGACTTGTTTTCTGCCCTACTGGGAAGCTTGTTGGCTAGATGAAATGGAAGTTGTACGTAGACAGCCTCTGAGGTTGTTTCAGTGGAAAGATCTGCACTTGATATGATGTGACATGTGTGTTTGTTGTTGCACAACTTGTGGCACTGTTTTGTTTTGATCTGTCTTCTTTGATTTCACTTGCACAACACAAAAAAGATAAACCCCGAACTTCAAAGTCCTTGAATTCAACCGAGAACCTTGAGGAACAGATAATATTTTTTTCATACAATTTATAACTAAAGGATTTGAACAAAGCAGCAAAATGAATCTGAATTTACTCGGATAACAGGCAACATGTTTAATACTGGAAAGGGCAGAAAGGACACTGTATCAAATGTGTTCACTGTCACTGCAGGCAAAAGGAGACGGTCATTCCCACTGAGCTGCCCCTGGTTCAGGAGGTTACCACCACACTGCGGGAGTGGGCTACAATATGGAGGGACTTATATGTGGTAAGTAAGCCTGTTCTCCCCCAAGTGGAAACTCACACATACATGCCAGATATGTGATTTTTTTGTGAGATAAGGCAATGTATGGATGTTAGAGGGCAAAGAAACACTAGGTCAATGGATTTCTTAGGTGGTAGAGCTTGGTACAGTATATAAATTTATTACAGATGTATCAGTATTGGCCTATTTGTTGCCATACGTGTAATTTTTAAAAAAGGTGTGTGTTAATGTTTTATAGGCTGAATTTTTATGTGTATTTGCCCCTTATTGCTCTTAATTTGGGTTAAATATATTTTCTTGTATTTGTTTTTATTTATTGCTACTGTTTATATGATAGAATGATTCGTACAACTTTATTATCTTTGATTATTGACTTGGTCGTTCTAAATTTCCTCCCTGTGTCTAAGCTGTGTACATGTTCACCCGTCTGTTTCCGCCAACAGGGGGACAAGCGAGAGATGTTCAACTCTGTCCGTGACATGATCTACGACCTCATCGAATGGCGTTCCCAGATCCTGTCCGGCACCCTCCCGCAGGACGAGCTAACTGAGCTCAAACAGAAAGTCACCTCCAAGATAGACTACGGCAACAAGTGAGAATCCAGTCTTTAGAGGCTTTTAGCCTTGCCCTTCTCTCCCCACAGCTTATATCCCTTTATCCTCATATCTATCCGGTAAAATGACTCTTGTTGGAATAGGTCAGCAGTGTCAGTCAATAGAAAATGACAGGTCATCACTTAGCTTGAGGACAAACTGGAGGGATTTAGCTTCAGCAAACCGTACTGTATTCCATCACGAAATGACAGCTCTTGCTGTGTCTGCAGTGGGCCTAGAAAATCGGTTGAAAATGAAAATTGTGAAGCTTCATTCTGCTCCTGTGATGAAACTTTAAACCTTTGGCCAGGTAGAGAAATGGCTTTTGCCTCTGCAGAAGCAGGGAGTGATGAGCTGATGAAATACATTGACTGCATGTTGGCAGCCTGCAGAAAGAGTTGAACAATATAGGGGAGCTGAGGGAATATTATATGAGGAGGAGAAAATGAAGCAAAGGGAGAGTCAGCGAACAGTTAATGTGTGCTGTTTCCTCTTTCACAAATGCACCCACACATTCACAATATTTACCTTGTCTCTTATTATGCTATTGTATATTTTTATCTTGGCGGTCTCTGGGCTCTCATTAAGTCTCCCCACATTTTTATGCAAGGTACTTGGATCTCGATCTGGTGGTCAGGGACAAAGATGGAAACATACTGGACCCCGAGCTCACCAGCACCGTCAGCCTGTTCAGAGCACACGAGGCGGCCTCAAAACAAATTGAGGACCGGATTCAAGAGGAGAAGGTAAACATAGAGAGGGCCCGGTCCTACCCCATTTTTACACCTGCAGCTAAACTCTGGTCTTTATCCCGATAATATATCGAAGATAAGTAACAGCACATTAGTGCACAGTGTGAATGAACATGGAAAACAGTGTGATCTGAATGTAGTCACAACTTGATCTTTCTGGCTCATTGCATCTCAGCCAGAGTCAAACAGGTGCAGTTACAGTGTCTGCTCCATCTCTATGCACAGTAATATTTTCAGACACACTATGGGTATGGATCTATGGATGTCAGTGTAGGTTGGCTACTCCACCACTTTGGTTCAGACTGAAGTACCTCAAATATTGGATGAATTTCTGTGAAATTTGGTACAGATTGATTCAAGGTCCCTGGAGGATAAATTCTACTGACAATCTGTCCAATACTTTGTTTAATGACTAAATACCTGCAAAACTAACATGATATCAGCTGTACTTTGTACTTTTGCTAATTTACGAATGCTAGCATTCTAACACGCTACGCTAAGATGGTGAACACGGTAAACGTTATATCTGCTATCTACTATATCTGTTACACTATTTTATTGGTTAACTTTATTTAGCTTTTGTTTACATAATTTATAAAGGCACACTCATTTAGATTTGATTGTTTACATGCAACAATAATCCCACTGCTTCCAAAATAGAGAATGAAGATCAAGCCATTTACATGGTTACATACACTATCCAGAGAGCGTGCTATTTTGCTTTGAGTCCTGTCCAGTGACAAGGGCATTTGTTTTGGCATTGAGTTTTGGCATTTGCACAACTTAAGCATAGAAGTGGGGAAAAATAGGGCCACTCCTCGTACACAAAGACGCTTGACTGCCTCTTCAGAAAGTCGGGAACTCAGCCAGGTTCCCTGTCTATTTTACTTTAGTGTATCAGTGGCATCCCTCACCTGAATGTCAGCTGGCAGTATGTAGGAGTGCCAGACGCTAAGTGCCCCGCAGTTATGTGGTCTCATCTTACGTGACCTTTTCATCCAGAGGTCTTTATTGCATATGCATGGGCTATAAGAAAGTGTCCAGGTCAACGTGATAAATATTAATGATATGGCCCCAGCATATTTTTGAAGGGCGTGCAGGGTATCATGCAATCAGTCCACCTTTCACTGCAGATGCAGTTCTGGGGATCAAGCGGATGTGAAGACTTTTTATTCCCGTGTGGTATACATTATAATGAATTCTGATGGATTTATAGACATTGTTAAGTCTTGCTTCTTAACTTGTTAAAATTCCAGAAAGACACGGAGGCAGTGGCTGACATTCAATAATCCGCTGTGCAGTTGCTAACCACACCTACATACAGTACAGTACTTTCTTCATACGTTGATGTTGTCCCAGGGATCTTTGGATTTTCTCCTGGGCTCATTGCTCAAACTACACAGGCCTGAGGTCTACCTGCATGTGACCGAACACCCAATATTGAATGCAATACCTCTGTTTCCCTCCGACAGTCTCAGAAGCAGAATATTGATCTGACCAGGCAAGCAAAGTTTGCCTCCACGCCAGCATTCGCCCTCTTCGTGACTCTGAAGAACGTGGTGTGTAAGATCGGCGAGGACGCAGAGGTGCTCATGTCACTCTACGACCCGGTGGAGTCCAAGTTCATCAGGTAAACCCATGGGTGCATATTCACTTTTCTCTCGCCCTCCCTTTTTTCCTCTTTCTTTTTTTCTTTGCTTTACTCACTCACTCACATTCACAAACAGTTATGATGAAGCATTGGCTTCTTGAAGTATTTCAGCTTTACCTTTTTATCTTTACTGTTGTTGCACTGACAGTTGAATTCTAAATCTCTGTCTGTCGCTACTGGAAAATTGTAAAGATTATGTACTTGCGCCTTGAGCAGCAGTGTGAAGTGGAAACAGAGCACCCATGTTCCTCTGTATTTGACTGAGATGCTGTTCAAGTCAATTGTAAGCACTCATGATCAAATACTGTTAGTATTTCTAAATCGAGTGATGATGAGTTTCGATGTTCACTTCGCGTACTCAAGATTGAAACAAAAGCCCTTTATGTACCAGGTAATATGTCTAGATGGATTTTGATGTGTGAGACTTACTTATACTTTCCAGAATTGTTAACTACCAGCAAGCACAAGCACTGACAGACACTTGTAAACACACTCACACACAGACACACACATACCATGCAAGAACGTGACCAGAACAAGTGCTGCCTGCTTCCCAGGGATTTGCTATTGTTTTAGGATTTTGACAGCAAATTATCACAAGTAGAGCAGCTCGGCTGTGGAATGTTTCTCTTGCATCCAACATCAGTCATGCATTTTGTTCCCCAAGCGGATCGGTGTCTGGATTAACATTCAAGCTGCCGCAGCTTTTTTACGGAAACTATAGTTAATGCAACTCAACTGATTCCCTTAATTCACCGAATCACAGATGTTTCAATGTGAATATGAGAAGTTGCTGAGACAGATTGTAACGCAGAGTTGTCCTTTTTTTCTGTCATCTCCCCCTCACAGTGAAAACTACCTGGTGAAATGGTCAAGTTCAGGTTTGGTGAAAGACATAGACCAGCTTCATAATCTGCGGTCGGTCTTCACGGTGAGTGTGTTTGCTTGTGTGTGTGTGTGTGTGTGTGTGTGTGTTCGCTCGCCTGTGGTAGTCCACTGTTTATTCAGCCATGTTATGAGGCATGTGGGAGCCTGTTTGCGGAGCCTGTATTTGTTAAGCTCTCTCAGAAAGAGCCCGGCTCGCTGTATGTATTTACCAAGGCAGTCACCTCTATCTAATGGAAGCCCAAGGGCGGAAGGGTCAGCGTGCACCCACTGGGAGCTCTTTGCTAGTTTTGGAAGGTTTTGCCCACAGGAAACGAATCTGAGGACACAATCACAGATGTTGCTGAAGCAATTTGTGGTGAAAAGTTTGCCCTTAACTAAAGTATAAGTCATTGTTATCGTCTCTAAGGCAACAGCATGAGCACTTTTTCATAACTTTTCTGTTGTTCCCCTCCTCAGGACTTAGGCAGTGAAGATCTGAAGAGAGAGAAGATCAGCTTTGTGTGTCAGATTGTCAGAGTGGGGCGCATGGAGCTACGAGACAACAACACGAAGAAGCTGACGTCAGGACTGAGAAGACCCTTTGGAGTGGCAGGTAAAGCAGACTACACAGAGACTCTGTGATAACCTGTCGTTCCAAAACGAACTGCAAGGTATACGTTGTAATACGGTAGTCAGAGGCTACCTTTTTAAAAGCGCTGATTATTCCCATGTGCGTAAGCCTTGAGAGCAGACCCCTTGTTTTTCCTTACAGTTCAAAGTAAGTATTGTGCCAAAGTCCTTGCCCAGATGAGTGAATGTATTTTGGCTAAAATTCATGGATATCCAGCTAAAGTAGAAAGAGGAATTAGGGTTTGATTTATCTCCTGTTGGCAAGCTGCCAGGCATATCGTAAACTAATTAGATTGGCGTTTTGCCCACAGTACTCCAACAGAGAAAATTATGCCCCTCTTTCAGTGTCTTTTTCCCAGTGCCACTTGAAGAGAAGGTAAATGACGGCCTGATTTACGACGGCTTATCTTTAGATGCCATCATCATTGCCGCGGTACACAGCATAATGCAGAGGCAGGTTTTCGAATGTTGCTCTTTTTGAGACAGTTATAAAGGACTTTATATGCTTGACCTCTGGCCTGTAGGGTAATAGAGTAAAGGTGCTGTCACACTAGCACCGGTCACTGTGAATATTTGCGCCGTCTCTCATTCACTTCAGTTGGAATGAACTTGCGCTGGTCAAATTCAACCTCTGAATTTGCACGCTCGGCAAATGTCAAGCGTTTTGCCTTGATGCCTCTCGTGTTTGGAAACGCTGGATTCATTATTCTAGCATTGTGACACCTCCCCATTTTGTGTAATATTACACTATCAGGATGCTAACTGCAGCACTGCTCTCAAAGACTGTTTAGTGTAAGATCGCGCTGCTCAATGTTTATTCTTTACCTGCCTCAGACCTGTGACATCACATCTTTATAGGGTGCAGATATGTTGGAAGGCAAATGTGACTGAACCTCAAGGCCCAGTTCTCCACACTGCTGTAACTAGAGTACCTAACACCAGACTGAAAAGCAGTCTCTTGTTGAAAATGTCAACCCTGGTTCACCTCTGACCACACCCAGAATCACCTCTAGGTGTGGTTGGCTTTGGTCACAAGTGTGCTCTGCTGCACCTGTATACACACCCAGTGATGGTGTCACAGGGTCCTGGAATACGCCTGTACAATACTGCAGCAAGGTGAGAAGTTAAACAGCTGGAAGTCAGCAAAAACCATACTTTCATGGTGTGTTAAGTTATTCTTTCAGCTGGTATGCTATCATCACTTTTGAACATTAAATGTTCTTTAAGTCAGATCAAAGATTTGTTTCACAGACCCCTCATTTCCTCTGCTTTTTGTGACCACCATGCAGGTCACAGAAATCAGAGCTTACTTGATTTCACCTGAAATGGGCACAAACCATCACAGCGGCGCGTCTGCTTTAATTAGTGCCCATTGCTCCATGCAGTCATCTGTATCTCTTTCGCAGCCATGCTACACTCTGCAGTGCCTTGAGAATGTTTTAACCCTCTCTGCTTCTTTTTTCACAGTGATGGATGTCACTGACATCATAACGGGCAAAATGGACGATGAGGACAAGCAGCACTTTATCCCATTTCAGCCGTAAGTGGATTGTTCAGCAGCACAAAATAAATCACATTCATACATAAGAGAGTTCCTTTAAGCTTGGGATGATATTGCATAAAATAGCGAAGCTGATAAGAGTTCTGCTCTTACACTTATTTCCATTATTTTGAGTATGTACACTATGTCAAAGACACAGCGGTTAGAATTTTTTTTTTAAAGTCTTGAATCCTTGACAGCTGATTAGCGAGGGTTTTAAGACAGTAGCGCTCCCCTATTCCCTGCTGACTCAATTAAGGCAATCTCATTAACTGCTGCCATTCTCGTAGGACTGCGTACAGAGCCAGAGTAACCTTTTCCTTAACGTGATTTCCTGCATAATTGGAAATGCCTCAGATTCAGGCAGTTTAGCTGGCAGATCACCTCACTTAACGGTTTTATCTGTGAGCATAAATCATGGAAATTAGAGCCTTCCGGTGTGAAGAGAAGGACAGAATCTACAGGGGGTTATTTATGTATTTATGTTTAAGTGTGAATATTTGCTGCTGAATTTTAACTGATGGAGTTTTGATATAGCAGCTCCACAACCCATTATTGAATGTGTTTTCAAGGCCAGCAGAGGCAGGAAGTGAAGGAGCCATTTAGGGAAGGTTTGACATAGTGATGTAATTTGGATAGACTCCTGGCATCCAAACAGAAATGGAAATGGCTTTCAGAAATGGACTAGATAAATGCTGAAATAGTTTGTTGTTCTTGTTTTTCCCAGACTTTCATTATAAGTCTGACCTCATCTCTGGCATGATGGCAAACTTGCATTTAGATAGAAAATCCCACTGTGTCCAACTATTTTGTAAAAATCAGATCCAAATACATTCAGAAATGTCATTATTGCAAATCTGAGGGAAAACCTGCCTTGTTCCTGTTGTCCTACAATGTTTTGTCCCGTGAATGAACTTCTCCTGTCCCTTATTCTACTTCCTTGCTCGGATTGGTTTTGGACTCAAGGTTGGAGGCACTGAAGACAGTCTGAGTGATCCTTTACTGCTTCCTCCATGCTGGCATCACCACTGTCTTCTCCTCCATGCTCTCCTTCTTCTGCTTGGTTAGAGTCCTCTGTACTGCGATGCCATCCCCGCCCACTGCACACATTTCTCTCACAGCTGCCACTCGGCGTTTCCCTGATCACATCTGCTACTTTCTTATGTTCTGTATGTCACTCGTCTCAATCAATCTGGTATTATTTACACCTGAAGCCCTATGGAGTACAAAACATGATGTTATATTTTAGTTTGCTTTCTCCCTAAAGCAGATGTGTGTGTTTCAGATTGGGTATACTCTGGAGCTTACAGCCTTGGGTATTAAGCTTCCTGCACTGAAAGCATTTCTAGACTGACCATGGGCAGGTCAAGCTTCCCACTGCTGCAGTGGCGCTATAAATGCTGACTGGGCATCATTTCCTAAACGATGATTTCTCTGTGTGTTTCTTTCATTACCCATCCTGGCTCACTGTTAACTGCTAACAAGCGGCTTTGTGTCTGTCACGGTATTCGCATCACTCTTCGGTGTGTCTCTCTCTTTCTCTCCGTCTCTCTTTTATCCCACTCCCCTCCTCACAACCATCACTTTGTGGCTCCTCTGCCCCGCTCCTCCTCCTCTTTCTCCGCCATCTCTTCTTCCCTGTGGTGTTTGCCTGTTGTGTGCATACTGCAGGCTAGCGTTGGATGACGCCATTCGCCACAAGCAGCTGAACATCTCCCGTTTTTCACCCAGGGTGGCAGGGGAGAACGACTTCCTCCAGACAGTCATCAACAAAGTTATCACCGCCAAAGAGGTCAATCACAAGGGCCAAGGTACAGTGCAAGGTTCAGACACAAGAACCAGGGCCAAGAAGGAAACTCACCACACTACTGCCAGACTTTTCTCAGTCAAATTTCTGTCTGTCTCTTGTGTTATAAAACGGTTATACTAAGTCAGGATCGGATGAAAATCCCACCAGGATCTGAAAATTGTCTGCTGTAATGTTTATGAAGATTCTTAGTCAACTAGGCCACCACATATCCAGCACTGCTTAATTAAAGGCAACTTGGCTTGATGTTGGATTCTTGTACACATCTCTTCTAATGGTTAAATGACATTAGAGTTGGTTGACATTAAAGGAAAGACACACTCATAACCCAGATGCAATCTTTTTATTTGTAGTGTTTTAGCACATGTTGTTAGGAAACTGGGGAATGAAATATCTGCTAAAATGTGAATAGAATAAAAGAAAAGGTTTGCATCAGAGTTGGAGTGTGCAGCTGTCCCCTCCCTTTCTTTCACATCTACTTTACCTGCAAGCCAGCACCTCATTAGGATAGCTGTGGACTTTCCCTCAGCTCTTCATTGGTCACTCTCGACATTGGCATTGATTTCTGATTTCTGATCTCATCCTTTGTCTCTACTAAATATTTTAAAATCCTTTCAAGGAAGGCCCGAATTGTAATTAAGGTTATTTGCCAAATTTAACCTCAACTGCATCTTAGTGAGCTGTTGTAATTTTCTTTCATGCTACATTTTAGATCTGTAAGTACCATTACCCCCAGCATACTGGCAGGGCATTGAAACTGTTCATGTTGCTAATAAGAACATAATTCTTTGTCAAGTGCTCACACTATAAATCACTGCTCATACTATAAATAGTTGCCCTCATCACCATGACTACAGGATCTAAGTAATCCAGCTGTTAATTAAGCTGGCGAGTCTTCTGCAAAGACTAGATCTTATCAGTGATTTGACATCTGTGGTGAGAAGAACAACATTAGCCATCTAAGGGATTTGTGCTGGGTGGGGGGAAACAACATGACAGCCTCCATGGTATTGTCATGCCCTATGAAGATGTACTTGGATAAATGTCAGGCCTGCTCCGGCCCACACAGGGAAGAACAGCGGAGCACTGAGAGCAGCTGTTTCGGTCACGCTTGCATATCAAAAGGCTTCCAGCTTGGCTAGTGAGAGATGTGTCACTCATAACAATATGGGGCCTGTAAAGTGCGAGTGAATGAAGCTTCAGGGTTCACAAGCACCACTCACTTTGGTGGCCTGTGAAGGGGCGCATTACAGGATGACTGCTTTAATTGGATGCCTTGCTTTTAGTCACTTTCAGTCTCCAGTTCAGAAGTATGTATCTGCGGTGCTTTGTTTTTTCCTGAGAGAATATTAAGAGTGAGTGTGGTTACACAGCTGAAGCTGGCACACCATGCAGTGTCTGCAGAAAAGAAGCTTTCCTCCCAACCTGGAGCAAAGCAGAACAGCCACTGGTGTTAAATTGTTAGGAAATATGACCCATGAAAGTCCCCTGAAGGCCCTTTTGTTTCAGAATTATTCAGAGCCACATACTTTCCTCTCAAGCTTCACACTCTGAGGCTTCCCAAGACCAATTATTTAAGTCTGGGAATTACTGCACAATTTAAATATTCTACCATAAGTGTCACTTATTCTCATAAAAACAAAGAGTGCCTAAAGAGGAAGTCTGGGGCATTGGGGACATTATCATGAATTTTGCAGTGGGATAGAAAAAGGTCCTTTTTTTTTCTTCAAAATTTCCCATTTAGGGTACCAAGTGTCTGTTTAGTAGTTATGGAGAAACTGTTTCTTTTTTTCTCTCAGTATTAGTGCTCAGACATAGCACTTTTATTTATAGTAATGGTATGTTATGTTTAGACCTATAAGAACGTTAATAATCCTGCACAAAGGAAATGCAGTGTGCTCATACACAGGAAGTATGGTGAATGTCAAAACAGGCATCAACCATCTGAGCTCAACACATGAAATAATTAATTGTACTTTTTTTTTCCTTTGTCACAATAACAGAGCTCTTTGATGTCACCAGATAGAGATTTTGTAGTTTTTCCTCATTCCAGTTATGCACACCCTACTATACTGCACTTTTAACTGAGCACAAGGAAAACACACACACACACACGCTCGTTTCCGCTGTTATTATGTTTTCCTAATCGCATCCCTGAGGGTAGCTTCTATTTAGAGTCTTGCCCCAGAGATATTAGATGTCACTGACAGCAGAAAGCACAAGAAGAATTCTCTTTTTAGAGTTTTCCTGGGGCTGTCTGCTCTCACGCTGTCTTCTCCTGACGTTATCTTGGTCCCTCCCCTCTTTGCCTCGAATGCATCACCAGGCCTGTGGGTGACTCTGAAGCTGCTTCCTGGAGACATCCATCAGATAAGGAAGGACTTCCCTCACCTGGTGGACCGATCAACAGCTGTGGCTCGCAAGATGGGCTTTCCTGAGATCATCATGCCAGGTTGAGTGTTTTAAAAACCTTTACCTTGGCTGCCTAAAAGTCTCCTTTTAAATCTGATTGGCTGAACACATCATTCATTCAGAAAGTGATTTAGAATTAAGATGTAGTATTTTAGAAAATGAGAGTGTGGGAGGAAAGAACATATCATACTTCATTAAGGTTTGATTAAGACATTAGTTATGTAAAGGACTGAAGTCAGCCATAAAGTATACAGTGCCAAATATCCACTTAGGCCACCTAAAATGTCATTAGTTATGAAGTAATATTCATATATATTAAAAATGAATGAATGAATGGATGAACCTTGATCTCTACGAAGACTGTGAGGATCTGACCTGCCTATTTCTGTTCCCTAAAGGTGATGTGCGAAACGACATCTACGTGACTCTGGTTCAGGGGGATTTTGACAAGGGGAGCAAGACCACACCCAAAAATGTCGAGGTCACCATGTCTGTTTATGACGAGGACGGCAAGAAACTGGAGGTACAACTAAGGAATGTTAACTTAGTTTTTTTTCCTGGGTTCAGCTCGTTCTCAGCATTCAGGACACAAGTGCTACAGCCGATCGGTCGCTGAGACAGTCCGTGATTCACTGGGCTTTCTTTAATCTCATACAGCTCAGCACGCTGCTTAACTGACCAGGACTCCTATAAAGCAGCGTGATACACAGGCCAGACTGTACACCTTTGCCACCTGTCAAAAGTGACAGAATGGAATATTGGTGCTTTGTGGTTGATTGACTAGCCTAAAATTTGTCTCACCGCTGCAGGAATCAACCTTTATCTTTGTCAGAGTCAGTTACAGACCCAAGCATGTGGACTGGCAATATGGGCAGCATAGTTTGAAAGTTGCAAGTGATGCGAGATGTGAAATCAGCTTTTCCCTTCTGGTATATTTACGTTTGCTAATGAAGTTAGAAGGATCATTTTCTCCCGTCTGTTTGTTTGTTCGCAAGCTGTCTCAAAATCTTGCGAATGTGTTTGGATGAAATTTGCAGCCCTTGGCACAGAGATCAGTTAATTTTGGTGGTGGTCAGCAATTAACTATTTTAATTTCAGTTCATACCTGTTGTAGACATCCAGGTTTGCAGCTTAACACAATTAATTGCATTGAATTTCTTAAAGCAGAAAGACACAGACAATTAAACATAAATCATTATGGCGGCTGCCAGTTTGTAAGTTGGAGAATGTTTAATGGACTTCTACGTCCGAGTGCTATGTACTTTTTAATCATGTGCCAACCCATCAGTGTCTAATGTCCTAATAAAGCTTTTGTTTCATCCAGAGTCTCTAGCCAGTGACCCCTTTCTCTGATGTTTAATTATTGCCACCCCCTACTTGACTTTACCTCTTTTTCTGCAGAGGCCATCAGTTAATGGGGGATATGAGAGGTTTAGAGCAGTTGGACATGAGGACTATGTGGGAAGAACTGGGGCAGGAGGTGTGTGTATGTGGGAGTGTGTGCTCACGTGTCAGTGAATGTCCACTTTTAATGTTTTTGTTATTGTTGAGACTTTTGGTTTAACTCTGTCATGGTTTTTGCAGCCACAGTTTGTAGTAATCTTGTATTAGTTAGCATTATGCTAAGGTATGATATGTTGTTGCAAGGCTATTGTATTAAATCCCATAGCATTCTAAAGGTATTAATCCTATTATGTCCACGCAGTACACTTGTATGAGAGTGGAAGCTGCAAGGGCTGATGATGAGGGAGTGATTTGAGATGACAGATCCCTGGTCATGGGGAGGCTTCCTGCAAACACTGAATCAGAAAAGAGCGCTCTTACCCCTGGCTGCCTCAATTATACACATTAGTCCTAGATTGCGAGGCTTTATCAGTGATTTGGCCCAGCAGGCCGAGGAAGTGTGAGGATCACTGGTGATTGCACTGTAAATGCAGTTCTGGAGGAGCAGAAAGCAGTGACGCTCTTGACTTCCGTCAGATGATACAGTATCTGGCAATACAGACAATGCTTGGTTGTCTCTGCCAGACGAGTACTCTCACTGTGATTATTTTTGGATGTTGTGATTGCAGTATGATTTGTAATGCATCTTTTACATTTTTTTTTTTTTTAGATATCTCACAAACACAGATGAAAAACAGAAGTTAGTGCTTCTCAGTATTTGAGTGCACATGCTCTGTTTTGNTATATATATTTGTTCTTTATTTGTATACCATTTTATTTGCAATTTTATTACTTTTATAGGCTCAAAATTAGAATACTAGTCCATTTTAAGCATCTACAAGCAGCTATACTGTGTCATATACATGTATATTTGTATATACTCATGTTCATCAGGGTTTGTATGGGTGCTGGAAATCCTTGAAAGTGCTTGAATTTTAATGTGGTGTTTTCAAGGTTTGAAAAGTGCTTGGATTTTGAGTAAAGCGCTTAAAACTGCTTGAAATTCTAATTGCATTGATATAATAAATCGCTGACTGAATAGTTCGCTTTTTAGATAAAGAAATAATATAAGTTGGACAGAGTCTAATTGATTTGAGTATAATTTACCACATAGCTGTAAGGTGCCGGAAAAGCTTGAAAATGCACCTTAGAAATGCTTGAAAAGTGCTTGAATTTGACTTAAAAACGTGTAGGAACCCTGTGTTCTGTGTATAGCATGAAGTGTTTACAACTTTCATTTCATTGTGCAACCCTGTGTTGTATAATGAATGAATTAACCATGTGACCTTGTAATACTGTGTTTATTATAGTAGACATGTTGTGCATGAATAGGTGTTGAATAAATAAATAAAGCATTTGTAAAGAAGACCGTCTAAGTGCTTCTACGGTAACTAAGATTCAGTACACAACAGTTTTTGATAGCTGTTGGTTAAACACAGTTAATTTGGTACAATTCACCAGGTTCAATGCCCAGCCCTGCTCAGTCAGTGTCAGCAGAACATTTAACTGTGTATATATGTTCAAGGCTGCTGGATTCTTTGGGCTGTAATGATTGGAGTCAGTGACAGCAGTCGACAGTGATCACATCTATGGGTGTCATGGCCGTGCTGTCCTTACAGCACGGGAGCTCCTTTCTGTTTCATCAGTCTCATCTGTTCGGCTCTCCAGGGATCAGCCCTAATTAGTTAAATTCTCCCTCTTCCTTCCTGGATTTTAATTGGCTGAAAGGAAATTCTGTTTCTGAGATGAGAGGTGCTCCCACCTCCTCGTCTGTCACTTTAATGTTTGAAGTGGTTTCAGTAAGATCTTTGATAATAGAAACTATCTTTTTTATTCACCCCAGACATAGTTCAGGGTCACAACGACTACTTCAAAAGAAAAAAGGTTTTGTTTTCATCAAGCCATTTATGTAATAGAAAAAAGAAGCCTTCATACACTAGGCACTTGAAAATAGCTAAATGTAATTACTCACATTGAGGCAAGTTTCGTAATAGGTTTACTTTGCAAGTTTTGCTTTTTGTACTCTCTCTGGACGTCTCTGTTTCTGTCTCGGCTTCTTATCCCCTCCATTCTTCTCTGTCCTTTCTCTCTCTGTCTCTTTGGTCTCTTTCTGCCTCTGGTCTTTGTCATTCTTCCTCTGTCTCAAAGAGGATTTGCGATGTTGTGTAGTGAGAGGCTGGACAGTGACTTCTTATCACCTTGACATATTAGCGCACTCCCACAAACCCCTCTCACCTGCGGCTAGACCTCGGCCGCTTTCCCCTCTTCGTCTCTCTCAAAATCTGAAGCTGTCATGAATCCTGGCCACTTAGCGAAGGGGCAGAGTTGCTAGAGCTAGCACCTGCCCCCCAGATCTTCTCGGTGTGGCTGGGGGAGACGGGGCCTGTTATTCCTCATAATTGCTGGTTGTCAGAAGCCATTAGTGTTGGAATATTTTAGCAGCGGCGCACTAGCAGGCCAGGGAGTCAGCTGGAGTAGTGGGAGGAAAGAGGTAGGCTGGCTGAGCACAGATTGATAGAAAACAAGGCATGTGTGCTATCGGCTGTCGCTCCATCCCTCGTGCCAGATCTCTCAGGGGGACGCGTAGTATTTTACATACGCACCCTGACCTGTTGTAGAAACTCAGGGGACCCACTAGGAAGACCAGTTTACATGGCTGGATCCATCAGCACCAGCTGGTCCGCTCCCCTGCACCTGGCTTCCCTCCACTTCTCGCTGCATGGGAGCTACTGCCCCTCCTTCTTAAATAATTAATTTCTAATTTATTTCTTATTTCCACAATGCTGTTGTGAGATTGGCAGCCAACGGGCAGGTGCTCATGCATAACGTGCATCCAGACTTTTAAAGGCCATTCTTCTAGATTTAGGCGTTCTGCACCAAGGGACTACATTTTACGAAATAAGTGCTAGTCAATTTTCCACATGCTGTGAGTGTGCTAATGTTTTGACAGAGTGATAACAAGCCAGCCATCATTATTTTGCCACTTTAAATGAACAGCCAGTATAACCAGATAACCAGTCCTGTTGTTTGATAACTTGATTTGTGTGTTTTCTTTCTCTTTATCTAGAATGTGATCTTCCCTGGAGCGGGAGATGAGGGCATCAATGAGTACAAGTCTGTCATCTATTACCAAGTAAAGCAGCCACGTTGGTTTGAAACAATAAAGGTGTGCCTCTCTCCTTACTTCTACCTCCTTACTATTTCTTCTTTGTTATCCTGAGTTACTATTTTAGTCATAATTTTCCACCTTGACTGCAATACCATCCTTTGATATAATTCTTAAATCCATTATTCAGCACAACACAGGTTTCCATCACCAGTAATTTGTAGAATGACTGTTGTGTGTGCTGAATATTCACCCATGAAGCTTTGAAGCATAGAAAGGCTGTGATGAATATTAAACCATACAGTGGATTAGATGGTTAATGTGGTGGCAGCAGAAATGTGAAGTTATTGATCCATGACACTTAAAGGACCATACCAGTGGTTTTGCATGTTTTAGCTCATACACTACAAATAACTATAATCTCATTCTGCGTGTCCCTAAAAGTCTGCTTTGTGAGTGTGTGTTCGTGGGTGTAGATGTCTCACACGGTGCCTTTCTGTCCCTCATCTCAGGTTGCTATTCCTATTGAAGACGTGAACCGGAGCCACTTGCGGTTCACCTTTCGCCACCGCTCATCGCAGGACTGTGAGTACAAATGTCAGCATGTGGATAATCAGTTTTGCCGATGACCAGCTGCACAATTGGCTGCTAATCTATCCACAGCAAAAATAATGGAAGATATCCAATCCAAGCAGATGTGTTGCACGGTGATAAATACTTTGAAGCTCACCCTTTGTCACATTAATCAGAGGCATTAGTGTGCCCCTGCACAAAGCTGCATCATGGAGTGGCTTGTCAGAGACTACAGCTGGGATGTGAAAAACGCCTGAGGGGACTCGTTTGTTTATTGGGACCAGTGTCTAGCTGAATGCAGCCAGTGTTGTATGTCCTTCTGTTTTTTAACATCCTTTTTAATTTTGGGGGTGTAGAGGGCAGGGAAGCCTGATACTGGCAGACTTGCCATCCCATCTGCCTGCCACATGGCGAGGCCATCCCTCCAGCAGCAGGAGTGGTGCAGGGAAAATGATTTTGGAGGGGTAATAGGAGCCATAACAGGTGTATATGTATTAGACAATCAATTCATATGGCACGTAAGGCAGAACAGAATTGGGAGGATATCCACATGGGAAAGTATACCTTTTCCCTAGTTAAGTAATCTGCAGCTGTCTTCATCCTCCTGGTTCCAAAATCCTTCAGCTCTGTTTGCTTCTCACCTGCATGCAGCTGGTTTGGAGGAAATGGCCTGGTCTCAGAGCTCAGTGCTGGCTTATAATCCACTTGGAGAGCCTCCTTGTCATGCTTGGCACCTTGCTTCTGCAGCTAATGCTGTTACGAGGCATGCCTTTGAAACTCTGTGACTTGCTGTTATCTTGCTGTAACGGTTGCTTTAGAAACTGGCTCACCTCAAGTGACTGTGGGACTGCAGGGGCATGCTGATGCTGCCAAACTTTAACTTGTCACTGACAATTGACAATAGAGAGATATGTTGAAAAGGTGTAATGGCTTGATTATATGGATTTGGATGGTGTCTGCCTTGTGTGACTGTGTTTACACTAGTATCCCATCATAAAGACACCTGGTCATTCTTAGCCCTGCACACATAAATCGTTTCTGTACTAAGTAACCTCAGTAGTTGAAGATGAACCCACTTTGATTTCTGGCTGCCTGCAAACACTGTAGAAGCTGTTACATTTACCACCCTGCTGGATCTAACTTCTCCATTTGATCACCAGTAATGGAAGACAAGAGTGCCGACTGATGCAGTTTATCCTCCCTATCACCGTGTGTCAGACTGAAACTTTCATCTCAATGTGGAAATGATTGTTGTCAAAACTGGAGTAATAGTTAGTGTAGGTTTCTGAAACTGGGATGTTTACATGTGCAAACACATGACAGGGATACTCACACTCGAGTTTTTGAAAACAAACAGAAGTCTGTCAGATGAAGTCCTTTCAGTTGTCTGCCTCTGCCGTCGTCTGCTTGTGTCCTTCCTGCTTCCTCCACTGCTCCTAGCTAGTGCTGAACTTTTAGTGGAAAACGCAGAGTGACAGAGCTGCTCGTCAAGGCCACTACTGGAGCTCATGTGCTCAGTATCTCAGCCCCCTGGTTCAGAATCAGGCCAGCTCTAACACAGTGCATCACACTGCCACTCTAACATTGTCAGGCCTCATCAGACTGATGGCTGCTATCACAGATGCCGCCGCGGCTGTTAGAGATCCCCGCCATCTTTTCACTTCTGTTTCATCTGTCATTATGCCACTACCTGGTGAGTGGGGCGGAGGGTAGGCTTTAAAATGTGGCACAGTACACTCAACATAAATCTGAAGTGACAGCCCACCTTAGAGGTGGAAGTTTGCAGAACTTCCACACAAACTTGACTTTGATTGGCTCCAAAAAGTATCTCTGTCCTGAAAGTGACCTTTTTTCCCCAAATGCAGAGTTTTGAGCCCTCTGCTCTCCCGAGGAAGTCACTAATACATTTTTCTCAACTGGGTGGCATGCGTGCAATGTTTTCCCTCCACTGGTTCCTCTCAAGCCAGCCCAGCAATTATTCACCGGCGAGGCTGCAGGCTGCAAACCAATGAGGGGATTTATGCAGATAGAATGCGCAAGATACTTCAATGAATCATGTCTCCCTGCACGTACATTTGAGCTTGTTGATCCACGATGATGATATATGTGGCCCAATCCAAACGCTTGGTTACAGAACAAAGTCATAACTCTCTTTCTTGTTTATGCAGCGTTTCCCTTCAACAGCCACACACGTGTGTGCACGTACACACAAGCAATGAGCATCTTTCCTCCGCCCTAGCGGGATTATACAAACTGTTCACAGCTGCAGCCCTGAGATCAAGTGCAAGTGTTTATTCATATGCTAACAGGAAATGGACACACAAGATATCTCAATCCAAACCTTGTTGCTTGAATATCAGTAATAAACTGTTTTAAAAAAGTGGATTCCTTTCTTTTGAAATGAGCAAATATGATATTTAAAAAGGCACATATTTATATAATGACCAAATGAATAATTCAGATGCTGGATGTATCGTCTTGTAATTAACTATTTCTGTCACTGCACCTCCCACATGCTCTTCACCTTGCACATTTCATTCACACCCGTGTATTATTGCTCTTAATACAGTAGATGCAGAATAAAGTGTGTCTGCATCATTTAAGGGGGAAAAAAGCGACGCTTGCAGATACTGTCACAGCATTAATAGAGACATCAGACGGGAACAGTAGATTCTTGTGCCAACTCAGGAGCTGACTCAGGGCCTGTAGTCCTGAGATATACGTTTGGGATTATCTGTTTTATTTGTCTGCTAGTTTGTTAATGAGTTGTTGTAAAGTCAGCCATACAGCATGGTCTACTGCAATGGAGCCCATCTCTAATAGCGCTCATGTTGTCTTTGAGTTCAGGAAGATGCACATACACACACATACACACACATACACACACATACACACACATACACACACACACATTAATTTTCAAATATGCACAAAAAGCAAAAGTACACTTTTGTACAAATCAGGAAGTCTGTATGAATACAGTCAATCTCAAATGATCAGCATCTCCCATCTGGCTGTTTTCTGTCTTCCTTGTGTGATTCTTTTCTTCTTCTCCTCCCACAGCCAAAGACAAATCCGAGAAGATATTCGCCTTGTCTTTCGTGAAGTTGATGAGATATGATGGGACGACTCTGAGGGATGGCGAGCATGATCTCATCGTGTACAAGGTAATTGTGGTAACGCAGTCAGAAGTCAGTTTGTGGTGTTCGGGTATGTTTGTTAGCGGCTGCCTACCTGCAGGGCCGGCCCACGCTCCTCGTGACATGGCCATAACACAGATGAGTCCTAAGTGAAAAATTGGCCTGTCTTATTAGTAGCTGCTATAATAATAGCTTCACTGGCTTCTATGGAGATTTGTGTAGTTGGTACGCATCAACCCCCACAGTAAAATAAAATTACTTTCCAATTAAAATCCCTTGTATAATGATACCTTTGCGTTACGGTGCCCATTTATGTTAATTAAAAAGTTAATATGGGAAAAATTCCCCCAATTAGATTTTTCTTTCTCTTATGTTTTGCATTTCCATTGTTAGTAAAGGTTGCTGTTTGGCAAAGGGTTTCGTTATTACTCTCACATGCAACAACTGGCAGAAAAACTTCATTGAAAAAATGCATCTTAAAAAACCCACAGTAATAGAACATAACACTTCATTACAATATAGCAATAACAGCAGATATGGATTTCAATTATTCTGCAAAAATTAATGAGCTCCCTCAGTTGTAAATTGTGAATTTGCTAATAAATTGACTGAGTCTTATCCTGGAAAACCAGGCGGAAGCAAAGAAGCTGGAGGACTCATCTCTGTACCTGAACCTACCTGCCACAAAGCTGGAGCTGGAGGAGAAGGGCTACTCCGCCACCGGGAAAAGCACCCAGAACCTGGGCAACTGTACCATCAGCAAGGACTCCTTCCAGATCTCCACCCTGGTCTGCTCCACCAAGCTTACACAGAATGGTAACAGCCTCTATACTCCAATTAGCTTTTGTATCTTTTCCCATTCTGTTGTCTTTCATCTTTTTCTCTACGATGTGCAGACCTACACTGAGAAGGGTGTCATGGGTAAGGCGTTCTCCCAAATCTCAACAACGCATTGTGCATCAAGTAAAGCTGATTGATCCAACATCTTGTTGGGAAGTCATCTCTATTTTTTTTGGGCGTACTTTTCAGCATAGTACTGCCACAAGTGATCTTCTAGCAGATCATAGGAAACTAAATTCCTCTTCAAAGCACTTAATATTATTGCCCATCTTGTCCCAAACATTTTGTTAATAAAACTAAATTGTTTTTCAAAATTTTTTTCATGGATGTAGTTTTACACAGCCACCAGGACGAAAAATGATTTTCGTTACCTGATTTCTTCTTTGTTTTCTTTACACTGTGCTTTGCTGAACGTGACACTGCTTTCTATTAGACAACAATCTGTGTAAAAAAAGAAAAAAACAAGTGAGCGACATCTGTGTACGTTTGCTTATGCGCAGCCCAGAGAGGCATAATTCCAGCAGTAATCATTCTCACATTTACTTGTAAAAAGATATCTCACAGAAGAAAAAGCGATTTTTCAAAGTATCTTAGCCAAGTAGACCCTGGATTTTGAAACCAGCTTTGGGCCACAGCCTCTTACTTTGAAAGACAGATTATCCATGCACAGTAACCATATATCACTTCAAGTAGGACTCCGGGACCTCTGCCATCCTTCTCTCCTTCCACCTGGTCTTTACACGTGTCCACATGTTGGACGTTTGCCCTCGCTCAAGGGTTTTCCTTCATCCCTTTCTCCTTCTCACCTACTTTCTCTTCCTCTATCAGTCAGTCTCAGGCAGCTTATTTCAGTCCATCTCTGCTGAGCGGATGGCAGCTCTGCTCTGTTTACTGCTGTCAATCTGCCGGAGTTTTTTTTAATTTTTTTATTTCCCAGGGTGCTGAAAAGATCTACACTTATTAAGCTAAGGAAATCCCCATCTCTGCCCTGTGGCTCATGGATTAAGGATTTTGGCCTCTTGTGTTCCCCCAGCCTTTATACATGTTTATAAATCCCAGACATTACTGTAAAACCCTCTTGGACGTGTTGGTATTTCCAGACTGTGTTCATAACATTGTGGTTGTCTCAGCGTGGATTGTGTGAAAAGCCGTTCTACTGTGTGTGAGTGGTCAAATGCTATTAGCGCTGATTTCACAGTTACTCTAAACAGAACCATCCTAAACGTCTGCTTTGCTTGCCTCTGCGCTTGATGCATTGTTTTTCTTTGTTTTTTCGCTATGCAGGACTGAGTCACCATTTTAATGAGAGCCAAAATGAAGCTCCCTCATTCCTCTCAGTGTTGGCCACAGCCTGAAAGAGCGTGAGAATGAAGAAGGGACAGCTTCACCGCTGGCTAACTTTGACTGAAATTAAAATTAATTGTTTTACTTGCCCAAAGCAACACCCTGTTTGAATAAGGAGTGCATCATGCCCTTATGTTTTTATTCATGGTAACGCAAAGATAATTTTAAATAGTCAAGCAAGGGAAGAGGAAATGCTTAGAGTGAACTGTTGAAGCAAATTGATGTTGTGTGTGGTCCAGCACTTTGCAGTCTTCTTGCAGTATCGGAGCGTTCACTGAATAATCCTGGTATAGGCCTGCAAAAAGAAGCAATGCGAACCTGTTTATACCGTCTTCAGGTGCTAAATATGATATAGTCCTTTTATCCTCCTTTTGGGAATAGCAAGTAAAATAAGGCCAGTGAAGATCAGCAACTTGTTTGTGTTCAAATGTTTTATTTTATTAAAGGACAACTTGGATCTTATTTTTGTCCATCATTTCTGTCAGTCATGATAACGTTGCTCACCAGATCGAGGAACATGGCGCAATATCGCTTTATCAAACTCGATGGGGCAAGAAAGACGACACTCAGACAATCAGACAGGTCGTAAACAAGCCCACAATGTAGCCTGTTTAACCACTTTACTTGGAGGTAAAGCTGAAAGTGGACACAGTGCGCATGCACAACTATGGCAAGTACAGTAGGTCAATAAGCCTGTAAACTATGATGGATGTTTACAACGGGCACTTTGAGTAATGACTTTATTGTTCACCTTTGTTTTGTGGAGAAACCTGGAGGTTTGTTAAAAACCTGTCTGACAGCTTGTGTTTCTTGCTCTGTCTGACTTTGTTTCAGCAGTGTTGCTGCATTCCTATATCTCAGCAATGGACTTAGTGAGCATTATTACTGAGAGGAAGAATATCCAAAACTTTGAAAATAAGGCCCAAGTTGTGATAAACTGAATATCCTTTAAATAGGACCGAGGCACTGGATTTCATCCATGGCATCGCATGAGTAGGCCTGATGCGTCCTTCAGTAAACAGGCGCTACATTACTATATGAATATGATGGACGCAGCATCTGAGGTAATAAACCCCCGATAATGTGACTGTAGTGTCTCCACTCACATTACAGGACTGTTGGAGTGGTAAAAGTTTTATGCCTCTTGCACTTATGGAACCATCTCAGCACCTTTTTTTTTTTTTTTTGTACGATTAAAAAAAAACACATGGTTGTTGATCTTGATGCGCTGACATTTTGAAAACAGGACTTTCACCTGACAGTGGCTTTGAAGAAGAGCAACAGCTCTCTGTCTGCATCGATCTTCAGTAGAAATCTTCTCTCTACCAGCTGCCATACTAATGCGGAGGCCTCGTTTGACCTGGTGGTAAATCTTTGCTGACCTGCAAGGGAGAAAAACTAGATTTTTTTTGTTGTTGCTCTCCTAGATTTGGCCCTGATGACACGCACATTAAATGTCCATAAAGTCTCAGTAATGAGGTCACTGTGGACCCCAGAAGAATTTTGTTGTCAAAGTGCTGCTGCATATATTGTGTGAAAGTGGGGGGCGTTGTGTGTTGTTACAGTAATGTTCCCTTTGAGGGTTATTAAGTTCAGTCTGCGGTATAAGTTGTCATTTAAATACAGTCGTGTGTGCCCTCCTACTCTGCTCAGTGGGTGGTGATGTCAGCGGATGAGCAGCCTCAATTACAGTAGCAGAAACAGCCCACACTGATTACACTAGATAGAGAAGTAATGTTAGTAGCTCAAACCCTTGTCTAAACTGTAGATGTACTGTATGTAACATACAAGAAGAAATCTATCAGCACCATTTTCGCTCCTTATTTGTCCCACCTTGCTTTCCCCTCTACCCTTGTGAGAGAGATGGGCAGCAGTGTGTGTCCTGGTGAGGAGATTCAGTCCTGTAGAGCAGCTCCACTGCTGATATTTACCTGGCACTTTGTGGTGGTAATTTGCAAGGCACCAAAAGGTGCTTGGGGATCAGACTGCCTCGTCACTGCACACTGAGTTTGATTAAACAGAGAGGTTCGTGTGTGTGCGGGTGTGCGTGTCCCCCAGGATCATCCCACGCCAAAGCTCTAGGAAAAGGTTTGAGTTCTTTTAATAAAGCAACGCAGAGCGAATCTATCTCTGACTGTGCCGGAGTCTGCCTGCTTTATTAAAACCTAGAAGCTCTTCAAAACTCCCTCCCAAACAGCTCGCTCACTTGCTAGTTTAGTCAGTCGCTCACCCACCCAGAAGGTTCTTTACTCTGTGGTATATATCACTGGAAACGTGGTTGGTTTTTGGAGCGTTGGTCGGACAATGATACATGTACTTAAGTTATATAGCACTTTTATCTAAAGCGCTTCACAACTCAATCATCCATTCACACACAAACTCACTCACTGATGGCAGCGAGCTACCATGCAAGGTGCTGCCTGACCATTGGTCAAAATAAGCAGTTTGAAGATGTCACCTTGTGATTTTCATTTTTCACTATTTATAGAACAAGTAATGATTTGATTAATTGTAAAAGTAATCAACATGTTAATCGATCAGTGTGTCTAAACTTCTCCATCCTCGCCTCAATTCATATTCACCTCAGCCTAACTGGTTGCTCACAACATGTTTCTCCTGAAGACTTACTCATGCAAAGGGGGGAGGAAAAAAACGGTACTTGAATGCCCCTTGCGACAGACTGCTTGCTTCATACACATGACACCTCATCCCCGATGCCCACATCCGAGATGAAACACTCTTTTTAATTAAGCTAGATTTATGCAGGCGGCCTCCCAGCGCTGGGAGCTCGTGTGAAGTGGCTGCCGCCTCTTCCCTGGGTATTTGCAGTGTGCTTCACTAAATGGAGGCTGGAGGAGAAGCAGAGATCTAATGACGGCAGAGCTGGGAGAGGACCTGGCCTGGTGAAAGATGTATTAACAGCCTGTTCCTACCTTGGCTGGAAGGAGAAAAATATTGAGCATAATATTTTGAGTAGAGAAGTATGATTTATGCTGTGTGTGATGCTGCTCCTACATCACTGTGTTAAAAAAAGCACTTTTAAACTTTAGAACCAAATGCAAGGCTGTTACTATTAAAGAAAATAGAACAAGCTGTTAAGACTACTTAGTGGTTGTGTTTGCTTGTAAAAATGAACAAAAAATGCTCTTGTCAGGCAAGATGCGCTGTAAACAAACATTCAAATGGTAATGTGAAGTCTTTCGCAGTTGTGCACTGACAATGTAACCTATTCTCCCAGAATTAATTATTCTACCACTCTCCATCTGCCAGTTTTGTAGCTTTAAAATCCGGCTACCTGCAAAGACATCCATTCTCAAGCAGATGTTGTTTGTCGGAGGCACTCTGTGATTTTCTTGTAACTCCAATGTCCCAGACCAGATCTCCTCCACACCCTGCCTCACTGTCCAATGTGTGCTACAGGCAGAGTGGCCTCCAACAGCAGTGCCCCAGTGGGACCAAGCTGTGTGGTGATTTATCCTCATCTCATTCCATTTGTCTCTCTGAGGTGCTAAACCGTCAATTTTCAAATCTATATCTCCTTGGGGAGGGGGATCCCTGGTAGTTTAGACAGGGTCTGGTGACGGAACCCTGATAGGTTGTCGGGTTTGCAGATGATAGGCATCCATCACGGTGTCGCCGTGCTTGATTGGCTCTCCCATAGCCAATCAGGCATGACGAACAGAGAGAGGTAGCAGCGAGGGGTGACGGTCCCGGGGAAGGCCTGAGTTCCAAAGAGATGCTGGGAGATAGGTGAGTCAGGCAAGGCACCCCTGTAAATCAGGCTTCCCTGAGCTTAGCTGCTTTTTCTATACAAACTTGGCAAATATACATCATGAATCTGCAATAAGAAGGTTTCTCTTTCTACCTTACATCAGGACTGGACTATAGCTGAAACGATTAGTTGATGAATCCATTTTTTGACTTTTTTGATCATCAAAAACGCGTGCATTTTTTAAGCAAATGCTAAATATTCCATAATTCTAGCTTCTTCAGTGCTGCTTTTCTCTGTTTAATATGATTGTAAATTGAATAATATTTCAGGATGTTTTCAGTCGCCTCTGAGAAATTGTGATTGTGGCATTTTTCACAATTTTCTGACATTTTATAAGTGAAGAAAAGAAAATAATCAGCAGATTGAGCAAAAATTGCACTTCCATAAAGTTGGGAGACTCTAGAAATAAAAAAAGGAAAAAAAAGTGAAAATTGATGCAGCAGAGAAGGAGTTGTATAATCTCCAGGCTCAATACAAGATAACCACAGATCACATTAGACACCTGTTTCACAGGCAGAGCAGTAAACTGATGTTGATGTTAACAAGTGGTGAAGTTGGCCTCAAAACTGACTGATGTCTTCACACTCTGTGTCACCACCTGGCCTCTACAAATGTCTTTTGTCCTTAGAAAAGGTCTGACTGATGTTCACAGGCCTGGTGTATACAATGCCTTAACAAATCGACATGAGTGCATTTGTAAAGCTCCCAATTTGATAATCTGCCAAAGGTGGTCTGAACGAGCGCTCCCCTGAGCATGATTAATCACATCATGACTCATCCTCTTGTGCCTAAATTCATTTTCCATGATTAAAGTGAGAGATCTAATAGAATCACTAACGCTGTATTTTACAAACTGACTTTTGTGTGTGTGTGGGGGGGCATCTTAAACAAATGGCTGACCCCAACACTCATTAAATTCAAATGCTCAACCTTAATTGTCATTTTTCGCCGCCTCTCCATCCCTCTTCGCACTGTATTACCTGGCAGGATGAACTTACAGCTGAGCTTTGTAGTAATGGCTTGTCTTTTTTTGTTTGTTTATCAGTGGATCTACTTGGCCTGCTGAAGTGGCGCTCCAACACCAGCCTGCTGCAGCAGAACCTTCGTCAGCTGATGAAGGTGGAAGGTGGCGAGGTCGTCAAGGTCAGAGCGTGAAAGTCACCCTGCGCCGTGCTGCCCACACTTTTGTCTGTTGTCTTTATTTTGATGCTGAGCCACAAAACTAATGATGTTAGCAAACTTTCGTTTTAGATTTTTGTATCCTTGAAAATGTACCTCATCCGTTTTTTTTTTTTTTTTT